>VZTF01005687.1:86722-155203 GCA_013397755.1 Cnemophilus loriae
CGGACACAGGGATGTTTGTAAGGCAGGATGGCACAGCTCCAGCCCTGGGATCCTCAGCATGGGAAGGGCGTCGACCTGCTGGAGTGAATCCAGAGCAGACCATGGAGGTGCTCCAAGGGAGCACCCTCTGTCCTGGAGCCAGGCTGGGAGAGCTGGGGATGTTCAGCTGGAGAAGAGCAGGCTCCAGGGAGAACTTAGAGCCTCTTCCAGTGTCTAAAGGGGTTCCAAGAGAGCTGGAGAGGGACCCTTGGACAAGATATGGATTGAGAGAGCAAGGGGGAATGGCTTTAAATTGGAAGACAGTAGGTTTAAATGGGATATTGGGAAGGAATTTTTCCCTGTGAGGGTGGTGAGGCCCTGGCACAGGGTGCCCAGAGAAGCTGTGGCTGCCCCTGGATCCCTGGAAGTGTCCAAGGCCAGGTTGGACAGGGCTTGGAGCAACCTGGGATAGTGGAAGGTGTCCCTGGCCATGGCAGGGGGTGGAATCTGGATGGATTGTGTACAGTCCCTTCCAATCCAGGCCATTCTATTCGCTCTTTGCTTTATTCACTGTTCCTTTTCCAATGACAAAAAGGAGGAACAAGCGATGACTTGTTTAAATAAATAATTGGTGCCCAAGCTGACATTTCTAGTCAGTGGGCTCCCACCTTGAAGCTGGTAAGAAGTTCTGGTTGTGCCACACCCAAAATTAAACAAGGAAACAACAAAGGCTTAGAGATGATACAAAGACTTCCAAGTGTGGCTGGAGTGACAATACTGTCTGTTTTTTCCCCGGGAAAGAATGAGTAGAAAATTAAATGACCGCAATAAATGGTATAAAAGAGGTCAAGCAGGCAGTCAAATTTATTTTTCAGACAATTACAACAGTGTCTCATTCAAAGGGACACTGAATAAACTTGAAAGGCAACAGAACCGAAACTGATAAAAAGATACTTTTGTGAACAATTCATGCATAGCCTCAGACATTCACTGCCCTGAGATACTGCTGCAGCCAAGTTCTCCTGTTATACTACCCCGGAAAAAAGCTGTTAGAAAAGATAGGAACCACCACGTTCGAGGACTTACAGGAGGTTGTTCCACAGCAACCTGTCTTGGGATTTTCTCCATCTCCTCCTGGCATCTGTGGGGGTGCAATGACACTGGTCCCAGACACTGGTGTTGTTCTGAGCAGGTCCAGCTGTTCGTATTCCCCAGCATCTGGAGATTTCCATATTGCACCCTGAGAGATGGCACCATGCACTGCTCTGGTGGAGCTGGCAGGAAAAGAAGGTTTTGTAACAATGAGAAAATTGGGAATGTTGATTTCCCCTGAGAATGGACGCACATTTCAGGACAGAGTGCTCCAAGTGGCTGTTCCCACCCTGGGAAAGGAGGAGCACTGGGAGGTGAGCTGTGAAGCAGAGTTGGAGATGGGAAGATCCGTGTTTCTTCCCTCCTGTGGGAAGCTGTGGATAGACAGGACACGCCTCTCCAAATGGGCACCCCAACCAAACAGAGCACTTGGATTGTTTTAGCTTTTCTTTTGAATTAAAGCAGGAGAAGCCTTAGCTCAGTGACAAGGAATGGAGAATCCCACAAAGGAGGGGCTCATGGAATGCCCTGCTCTGTGCAGTCAACTCAAACCCGTAAGGAATGGTCTCCAGGCTGAAGTGGAGGAATTTCTGCACTGGGAATGAGCTTCAAAGAGATGAACACACCAGCTGAAACCACCTTGCTCTTCCCATCTGAGGCATCCTGAGTGCTGACAGAAGCAGGGAAAATACCACGGATATAGGATGTCACCAGGGTCATGGGATCATTTAGGCTGGAAAAGCCCCCTAAGGCCATCGAGTCCTCCAGCATTGCCAAGGCCACTGTTAACCATGTCCCTAAATGCCACCATCTAGGGTTTTTTGAATCCTGTGTCCTTCTCTCCAGGCTTGAGAAAACAAACACCCTGATTACGGCATTTAACAACTCCTTGGTCTTTCACCTTACGACATTTAATTTTTTTGGCTGTCTACCTACATGGAGTGTTCAGGTGAGAAATCATCTACAAATAGATTTATAATTGTCTGCAAAAGGTTGCCTCCCCCAGGCTAGAGCTATGAAATTTTTGTGGTTTTACTTGAGACAAAAAGTTATAAAGCTGCTTTTTTCTTAAATAGCATCAATCAGTCTATTCTGAAATGTGTCATTTCACGGAGCCTTTCAGCAGGGGAGTCATGATCCAGCCAGGTGAAGATTTCATCGTCCATCTGCCGAGTATGATCCCTGAATTTCAGAGGAGATTTGGGGCAAATTTTCTCCTGCTGCTCTCCTTGACAAGGCAGTTTGGAGACACGGGCAGCTGCCGAGACAGAGGATCTGTACAAGAAGAAATACAGCCCGACTCCTAAGCATTTTTTGGACCTCTCCAAAGGCTGGCTGAAGCCTCGTGGAGCTGGCAGATGAAATTGGAGTCCAAGATGTATTGCAGTAATTCTGCCAAGGAAGTGCTAACAACAGGAAACACAATGCAAATATAATCGAGGTCATCAGCCCCTTTTCCTTGCATAAGTACTTAAATATGTGCTGGTATTGCAGTTACTTAACTGTAATTGCTCAGGGCTTTACGGTCGCTGAGCTTGTATTCTTCCCTCAGGTGATGTATTGGTTTCTGACCCTCCTTGGGCACGCCCTGTAGATATTTACACACCTCCAGTCAACGGCTTTGTGTGTTTATTCAAAGAGGGGACAATTAACACGCAGGGGAAGGAGTTCTCCAGGCTCCTTACAGACGTGGCTGTAATTGGTGTGGGGGACAACGATGGGCGTGAGAGGCCCATCCAAAATGTCTTGCTTTTGGAGGGGTCCAGAGCAACTTTTTTCTTTGCTTCGGGTGGTGAAAACCTTCTTTGAGCAACCGCTGAGTGACGCTTGAGTTGTCACCATTTAAAAGACACCGACTGCTCACAGATGCCACTGAACTTCCTCCCACGGCGCTGCCAGAGGGTTTCCTTGGTCCCTCCAACCCCCCGGGCTCTTTCCAGCTGGTCCAGCTGGCCAGGGAATGGCCACGTGTGGCACTGACAGAGTTAACCAGGATGAGGAGATCATTTTCACAGCTGACTGCTCTGCAATGGGACAACAGAGATGCTAAAGAATATTTACTAAAAGGCAGAACATTTGTGAAAAAGAATATATCCAAGCACACATAATTACCACAGCATATCATGCTTTCATTTTGCAGCTTTCTTGATAACTTCTGGCACAGCTCTCTGGCAGGGAGAGCGTGGGTTAGTGAACAAGCCATCCGTGCCTCCTTTCCCATCCTTGATGTGCCAAAGAATTGGATACAGCCCCAGCTGAAGCTTTAGTCTTGGTTTAATGTGCACTTGCAACTGGCATGTTTATGTTTTGCCATCCAGACCAGGATAGAGGGACCAGGTAGCGGAGGACAAGGTGAAGAGGACCTCCTTGGAGCAGGTTATACCAGTGCAAACCACGGGGTGCACCTCCCACCTCCCTCGCATGTGCCTTGTTGGGGAGATTTGCTCACCAGAGAAGAAAATGATGCCTGGGTTAGGTAAGACACTCACTTTTCCAACCCAGAGTGATGCACCTCAGCCAAAAATGTTCTGAATGCTGCTGAATCCCTGTTCTCGCTCAATTTCCTTTGCCTTTTTAAACAGGACGTTTGTTGAGAGACATCCATGTCTCCTTCCCACAATTTCCCGAGTGGATCCTTCCTGATTTCCCCTGGTGCAGGTGAGGAAATCCTATGGCCTGGGTCTGGGGCTCGACCATGGTGCACAAAGGGAACACCCAGTTCTGGAATTCTGCCTCCAGCACACCCATTCCTTGCTATTTCCACCTCTTTCTGGCACTGTTTTGCTGTGCAGGATGAGGTTGCAGGTGGCGACTTGTCACCATGGGAGATACCAGGGAGGGGACACTGGGTGCCAGAAAGCTTTCCCTGGTCCCAGAAACACTGCAGAAGGGCATCCCCAGGCTCCATGGTGGTCTGGGAGCAGGTGGAGGTGGGATGGGATGCCCTGTGTCCAGTGCCCCAGAGAGATCATCTGGGTTGTGGCTGCTGAGTCCCTGGTGTGAGAGATCCTGTTTCTCCAACCTGTTAGAGCTCAGTTCACCATCTTTGGAGACGTGTGTTCGCTTTTTAGACTGCAAAAGTTCTAAAATGACCCTTCCATGAAGGATTTCTGGTCCCACAGGGGCTGCCTTCAGCAGTCTCTCAGCACTGTGGCTGCCTGAAGGGTTTCTTTCAGAAATGGGATCATGTACAGAAGCATTTGCAGGATCTGCTCCCGTTGATGCCTCGGTGGTAGGGCTGGGGGTTGCAAGGGCAGCTTAACAAAGGTTTTCTATGTTTTTGTCTTACACTTCTGTAATATCCTATCCTATCCTATCCTATCCTATCCTATCCTATCCTATCCTATCCTATCCTATCCTATCCNGCCACTGCCCCTTGTCCTGTCCCTCCATCCATTATCCATAGTCCCTCTCCAGCTGTCTTGGAGCCCCTTTAGGCCCTGGAAGGGGCCCTAAGGTGTCCCTGGAGCCTTCTCTTCTCCAGGCTGAGCACCCTCAGCTTGCCCAGCCTGTTTCCAGAGCAGAGGGGCTCCAGCCTTTGGAGCACCTCCGTGGCCTGCTCTGGAATGGCTCCAGCAGCTCCACGTCCTTGACGATCCCATCGCAGCAGAGGAAGTTGGATGTGCATTGTCATCCTCGCGGGAGTCAACGCAACCCAGCGAAAGCCTGGCAAAAGGCCCAGCCTTCCCCCCATTCCCCCCAGGTGGGCAGCACAGTCCCAAGGACATGATGGGAGCTGTGGGGTTCCTGGCTGGAGACGGGAATGGCAGGGAGCTCGGAAGCCCTTTGTGCCTCTCGCAGCAGATGATGCTTTCTGCCTCGGAATGCCTCTCTCAGCTAATGGGTGTTACAAGTAGTTTAGCTCTAGTTTTGCTGTATGGCCTTTTGCAAATTCAATTACAGAGCCTCTTGTCTTGCCACAGTCGGAATTGTTCTCAGCCTAATATCATGTTCGTCAGGCTTTTGTTTTGTTCTCCTTGCAGCCCAAGATGTCCTTGTTGTGAGCCCGAGCGTCTCCTCCGCCTCACGGCCCTGCTACCTTTGCGTGCAACACTTCTGCTGCTCTAAAGATACCAAAAGGTTTTAATTACGATTAAGCCAAGTCATTTCTACAGTTTGGAGCTGTACGTAAACAGCCTGTTTTGGATAATGGAGGTAATGGTTTGCATTTCAACTCTACTTCTAACCTCTGATTTTTGCGTGTAATATTTTATGTGGTTAAATCAATTTTTTCTGCCATTGAATGTAGCTTTTCTTTCCTTTTTTTTTTCTTTTTAAACTCAGTTGTAAAGCGTGTGTTTCATCACATCCTTGTTACCCTAGGACATGCCTGCTGCAGTTAAACTCGCCTGTAGTCGTGCTCCTTTTCAGAGGGGTCTGGAATGGAGGGGAGGAATTTTTGTTGTTTTCTCCTATTGCTGACAAACGAAGCAAATGCTTTAGCTTATTAAAAGTCAGGTAAAAATCCAGGCTTTGGGGTGTGGATGTATTTTCTGAACTCACAGTGTGGTTTATTGTACAGGCTGCTGGCCTTGGCACACACTTGGTTTGGGGTCACAACCCTTCTGCACGGCCTTAGCCAACACCAGGCTGCAATCAAACTATCACTGCATGACTGTTAAACACACTCTTCATTTCCAGAGCTGCTCTAAACATGCTTTACGAGGGCAAAGCGACTTTTCCAGGCAGGGAATTAATGGTGATTATTTCGGTGGACAGGAAATATAATATGTATCATCAGTGCAAACTGACTTAAGCCAGCCAAGGAGTTATCGTTGGAGTATTTTCATCTAGGTCACTTAAAGCCTTCATTAATTAAATACTGCCGTGTGATTTCTTTCTAAAGTTTAATCTGCAATCTGGATTTTTGATTAAAATATGTGCAATTTCAGCCAGCTCCTCACAGTGACCACACCGTGGTTTTACAGAGTCCTCAGATGTCACTGCTGTTGCCTTGGATTGTTCTTCATTGTGTGCTGCTGAAATTGCCCCCTTGGATCCTGCCTCAGCCCCTTCCCCAGAACCCTGCACCAAATGTAAAACCTCTGTTTTTGCTGGTCCTCTCTGCTGCCACACCCTCCTGACTGGCGCTGTTTTGTGCATGAGAAAAGTCACATTTTGAGCCAGGGAAGAAGGGGGAGAAAGGGATGCTCTTCACCCAGTTTGGTGGTGGCATAGGAATTTCAGCCCGGAATTGCATTATTTAATTTCAATATGTCTCTGTTGCTGGCAGGTCATGGAGTGTCAGGATGGTTTGGGTTGGAAGGGATCTTAAACCTCATCCAGTTCCTGCCCCTGCCATGGGCAGGAACACCTTCCACTATCCCAGGTTGCTCCAAATCCTATCCAACCTCGCCTTGAACGCTTCCAGGGATGGAGCATCTCCTGTTGTAATTTCCTCAGACTTGTGCCTCTGCAGGACCTTGAACTCCATAATGTTGGACCATCAGCTAATTCTGGCAGTCTCTGGTAGCATTCAATTACTCCTGGGTCACGTCGTAGCTGAGTGAAGCCTTTTTCCTCCACGCCTGGGCTGTCAGCTGCTCCATAGGCAGCGTTTGCTGCTCCATGAAATGCAGCTCCTTGGCCCCTGGATGCTTCCCAAACACGATGGTGGTCAGTGGCCCTTTTCCTACGGAGATGGCAGGGAACAAATGGCTTCTGCAGAGCTTTGCTTACGGAGTGTTGGTGTTACCTTTCAGCTGCCTGGACTCTCCTCCTGAGCAGGAGGGAATACGAGGAGCAAAGAGGAGCAGGGAATAAGAGACACAGAGAATTCCTAAACACAATTTTTCCAATTAAAACACCAAATACGGAGCTTGTATGAACATGAAGTATTGCATGTGTGCATCACTATAAGGACCTGCCTAACCCCCGTCTCCAGATCACAACCATTAACTCTTTTTTTTTGAACCAATTATCAATGTGGGTCTAATTTGTTACATTGACATTTTTGCTGGTTTCATCTGAAAGAATTAATTAAAGGCAAAATGTTTCCTTTCCAGGTGTAAGAGTGGGGGGTCTCAGCAGTCAGATAAGTTTTGACCTTTGTTGAGAGAACATTTAAACGACATTTAGCCCCGGATCTCGTTGATTGAAGATCTGGTGTCTGCTCTGACAGATGTGGAAATACATTACCTGGGCTTTCCAGGCAGTCTGGGCCCAGTGGTCTTGGCAGGGCAACTGGGAAGTGGCAAAAATTGGGAGTGGAGGATGTGAAAATAGAGCAAGCTCCACCCTGGATCGTCTTTCCCAGCTCCAAGGCATCCTTCTGCCTTAATCTCTGCAGCTGCAGCTTGGGCAGGAGTCCCTGGGACCTGCACTCTGCTAATTGAAGTGCAGCTGGATCAAGGCTGTCTCAGCCTGAAGAGCAGCTTTTCTTTATGAAGCATCATCTCTAATGCACCTTGTGTTGATTCCAGTGGGCGATAGGGACCGGGGAGAAGGGGAGAACAGGAATGTTATCCAGGTACACCTGGATTTACAGCACTTGTTTTAATTGCTTCTGGAGCTCTCCACCAGGGCCTCATCAATAGAGCTAATACAGAGGAGGACTCAATTTATTTCCCACAAGAGGTGGTCAAGTTGTTTTCTCTTTGTTATGAAGATTGATAAGAGCAATTGGATCAAGTCTGGGCTGCTGCTTAACCACCTCTGATCTTCCTGGGGTTGGGTGAGGCCTGGCTGCCAAGCTGGGATGCTGAGGTGCATCCCAGGAGGGATACGGGAACCTTGGGCTTTTCCTCGCATGCTGTGGCAGCATTTGAAGCTTTAATCAATAGGTGCTGCTTTTAGTGCTTGATCCAAGATTTTATTTTGGAAAACTTGCAATGCAAAATGTTTTGCAGGTTAGGATGGGAGGAGGATGTAGCACCCAGAGATCTGCTGACATTACAGTGAGTCAAGGGAAAAGTCTCAAGCAGCAGGTGCAGGTCCCCCTCCTTCTCATTTACTCTATCATGTATCACTGGCCCAAGAGACACAAACCCTTGGATCAGTAAAATAACCTTTTTGGGCACCTTCAGACCCCTGCCTGCCTGGCACAGCCCCCCATGGACTCGCCTGGAAGCACCACAATGCTCCACGACCAGCTCCAGGCTCAGCTTGCATCCAGCTAGCCTGGGTGCTCCGTGACCAGACAATCCCTTGGGCATGTCCCTGGTGCCAGCTTTCCTGTGGTGCCTCACTCATGGACCCACTGTGGAGCTGAGGATCCAGCCCAGCCCAGGGGTTGCTCCACACTGGCCTCTTTGCTGGATTGTTTTCCAAGACAGGTGTCTGGAGCACCGGAATTGCAATGTTTGGGAGGGCATTGGGATGCACATTGCCTTTTTTGGGGCAGATCCCACCTCTTCCTTGTTGTGTGCTCTTCTCTGTCCTCTGTCCTCTCCTGAAGTCCTAACTAGTGCAAGCTCAGTGAAAATTGATAATGGTATCCCTGAGAAAAATCAAATGGTATCTTGTTATCTGTATTCTGCCATGGTTTGGAGTAAAGGAGTTCAAAAATAGCTGGAATAGCAAAACCCATTGGTTGTGTCCACCACAGGTGGGAGAGGTGACTTGAGGGATGCCTCACACCCCAACTCCTGCCCTGGCAATTAGCAGGGAAGAGACAGAATCCATTTGGGTTTCAAAGTGTAAATTTAAATGTATCTTTTAAAGATAATTCATGCAGGGGATGCACTGGCTGCCACCTGCTGTGGCTGGTCAGGAGCTCTGGCAGAGGATGACGCTGGTCCCCGAGGGATTGATCCCTGGTTTAGGGCAGTCATGTCCTCTCCCTGGAGGGAGAAACAGCTGGTAACAACTCTGACCTCAGGCCTTGATCACTTGAGTGACGTTTTTTTGATGTGTCTCTTGGTGCTGTTTCCCATGAGGTGTTTGAGAGGACAGGTTACCTGTCCCAAGGGATGACTTGCAGGTGGGCACATCCCCTCAGCATTCCTGGGAACTGTGGAAGCCCCACCTCTCTGGGAATGCTGGAGCCCCCAAACCAGCTTGAGGTGCCCCATTCCCAGTGGCTTCAGTGTGAAGGCAGCCCGAAGTGCAGGGCTCTGCTGGGGCCACCTCTCCACATCCACGGCAGAATCCACTCCAGCCGTGACCACGGAGCACACACAGGCCTGGGGTCCTCCCCACACCCTCCAGCCAACCTCTCCTCTGAGGAAAACCCACAGTCTGTCCCACCTCAGTGTCCCCGGAGAGCTATGTGCCCATCTGGCACAACCTCGTGCCACCACCAGTGCGATAAATGGGTCTCTCCACACCGTGGACTGTGGTCCCTGGGTGGCACAACCACTCCATCGTTGTCCTTGGGGCTTATCCTTGTGCCCATGGATTAGCACCACTGGGAAAGCTTTTTTTAATGCCTTCATCCTCATCTCCTGCCAGGCATTTCTGGTGTGCCTGCTTTTAAGTGTCGTGCACTGGTATACAGCTATTTACAGTGCCTGTTCCTGCTCTCCCAACAGTGTAAATCAAGATTAATTCCACTGAAGTTTATGGAGTTACGCCAGTGTAAAACTGACTGATAAGAGATTCAGGCCATTTTCATTGGGTTTGTTCGCTTGTTTGTTTGAAATTATATGTGTTGCTGTGGAATGATAAAACGTGGGGATTCAAAGGCAGGTTCACTGCAAAATACGATTCAAAAGGTTTTTGACTTCACATAATACAGCAAAACAATCACTTACAGCAGTTGTATTTTATTGTGGAGTAGGATCACGGAGTTTGGAGGAGGAGAGGATGAAAATGAAGCAGAGAAAGAGGAGGGGGAGAATGGAAGTTTCCCAACACAACATCAAAGGCACCAGTGGCAAACTGGGGTGCTGTTAGAAAATTTTACGTGGATGGTAATCTAAGCAGGTGTCCATGAGAATGAGGCTGAGTGGTTCCCAAACTCCCTTCAGTGGGGGACACACCAGCTCGGACCCCAAGTGGACAATGCAATTCCCTATTTTTTGCAAATTCATCTTGCAAAAGAGCCCCACTGCAAATGAAGGCGGTAAAGCCTTTCCAAAAGAGCTGCCGTGTCACCTGTCCTTGTGTTTGCTCCCAGATCCCCATCTCCGTTAACACACTGGAAGCTGAGGCAGTGCCCTGTGACAGAATCCACCGTGTCCTGGGGCATGTGGCATGGAAAAACCACTGTTTTTTCTCCTTTGTGTTCTACAGAGCAAGTGGCCAGTGGATAAATAATTCAGGTTTCTTTCCATGCTGTTCCTAAGGAGATTGTGATCTGACATCTGGTTTCACACACCTTGTATCAACGCAATTTTCCCTTCTTTGTGGGGATTGTAGTTCCCGTTCTTTCACCTCTGGTATGACACAGATTCACCCCGGTGAGCTCCTCTCCCTCTTGCCAGGTTTCTGCTTGGAACAACCTGTCCTCCAGCATCTGCTGGCTTTCCCAGCAGCTTTTCCCAGCTCCCTCAAGCCATCACAGTGGTTTTGTTTTCTTGAATGCAGAGATACTTCTGAAGAATTCCGAGCTCCAGGTGGGTTTGCTCTGGCACAAGTATTTTTTATATCAAAATAGTGGGATTCAGTTTCCTGTGGCTGTTAATAAATGAATTCACTCTTTACACGCGTGTGTTCACCGCTTTAGTAATTTATGCTCTTTTCAGAGGACTAATATATTACTCTCAATGTTTCTGTTGGATAATGTTGTTTTGCAAAGCTGAGGTCCAGGAAGGACAGATTTTGGGATTGCTTGTGGTTTCTTGTGTGTAAGATCGTGACAGAGGGTTTAATTACACAACTGTAGCGCTTTATTTCCTTGGCTGGGCAAGTAGGAGGTGCTGAGGCACCAGTATCACGGTCTGAGGTTTCCCTCATCCTTCAGCGTGTGGCTTCCGGAGCGTGCCCAGAGAAGGGAACGGAGCTGGAGAAGGGGCTGGAGCCCCAGGAGTAGCTGAGGGAGCTGGGGAAGGGGCTCAGCCTGGAGAAAAGGAGGCTCAGGGGGCTCTCTCTCCACCAAAGCTGTGTTGGTGCTGGGTGCTGGCTGGAGGTGTCCTCATAGGCGTGTCCTAAGCAGAGCCAGAAGGGTGGAGCTGTGCCAAACGCAGGATCCCTGTGGTCTCAGGGCAGATCCACATCCAAGGCTGAGGTCTCTGGAGCGGTCCTTGCCCGGCAGAGGGAAACGAGCCTTGATTCACACAGGCAGAGACAAGACAAACACCAGACCTTTGCAAGCTCCAGGATGGATTTGTCCCAGTGTCCTCCCAAGTAACCTTAATTTGGGGTGGTATTTCCCTCCCTGGCTCCGAGCACATCCCACCTTTGTCCACAGGCCCCACAGCCAGCCCCACGGAGCGTCCTCCGCATGCTGAGGAGAGGCTCCTGCATTATTCCAGAGCCTTCCCCCCCCCTCGGAGCTTGCCTATGTAATGTTCTTCCCTTACAAATTTCATCTTGCTGCACTGTGCATCCAAACGATCCGGTGATGGAGCGCACAGGGAAAAAAAATTATAATGCCATTAAAAGTTATCATAAATTTCAGATCAGCATCACTTTTAATCCGATACACAATTTTACTGCCTCTATAAAGTAGGTGATTTGCAGTGGTCTGAGGCGTCTCCTGGCGCGTTTTACTTCTTTTTAAATTAAACACACCAACTTTGTGCTGAATTCAGAGTGCGGACATAAAAAAGGGGGTAAAAAGGAGAGGGAAGGGACATCAGATGGGAATTGCAATTGAATCTTTATATATGCCATCTTGGTACTGTGGTACTAAATATAGTGCCAGGTAAATAGATGTGCTGAAATATTCAGAATAAAAAACAAATGTTCCAATAGCAGAGAAACTGAGCATGGAAAATGTTTCCCTCGCTGCTGTGCTTTAGAGGCTAAAATGCTGTTGTTTAAAACACTCTCTGCTGGAAGATCTTCTGTATCTCATGCATTAAATTATACACCGTGCACAAACATGGGATTTATATTTTAGATTGTATATTATGTGGTTTCTAACCCTCCCCCCCTGCCAATGGAGCGAGCAGTAAACCCAGAATATCCAATTAATATAAATATGACATTACACCATTTGCTGATATGAAATTTTTAGGAGTGGGAATGGAAACAGACAACATTTCATGGAGAAATATTTGAAATTAAGATCAGTGATAAGGTAATTATGCACCAGTGATCAGGGTTTCACCTGCTTGTAGGCCCAGAGGTGTCGGAGCCTGACAAAACCACCATGACCACCTGATGGGCTGGTCCCTCCCTCCACCTTTCTGCCCCAGTGACCTCCCCACTTTTGGGCCAAGAGTTTGCAGCTGATCTCATCAATATCCTCCGACTGTACCTCCAGTCTTTGCTCCAGGTCTTAAGGAGATCAAGAACTAACTGGTGGCTTTGCTGAGCTGCTCTCTGCCTTCAGAAAAGGCAAAATACTTCCCCAAGGTAATTCTGAAAAGGTTCATCCCTGTTGTGTCTCACTTGAGTTTTATAAAATGACAAAAAATAATTAGAGCCTGGTTTTAAAAATTCTTTTCCCAATCAGTCATGGTTTTATTGGCTATTAAAGAGGATTCATGAGGCTCTGGAGATCTGTGAGGTCAAAAAAATATCCTAAAGGAAAAGCTCATACAGTTCTAACTTCTTCCTCTCCTTCTCCCAGACTGGGAGATTTTGGTTTGAATAAATTAACTTTTGCCGGTGGTAGCAAGAAACCAAAGCAGCCACGTTTCAGTGAAAGTCTGGCCCAGCAGCTCTCCTTTCCAGGTGACCACTGGAGTGACCAGTGCAAGAACCATTTTCCATGTGGTTTGGATGGATTAGTTGTAAAATGAAGTGAATGGAGAGATCCAGCTCTAAATTTCCAAAAAGTAAAGGTAAAGAAAGTGAAAACCCAGCCGTGAGGATGTGGCTGCAGGAAGGAAACAAGCAGTTAAAGAGATTTTAAAAAAAGGATATAATAATTCATTTTTTGTTTTAATTTCCAGGTAAACAGTTTTCCCTGCCAGCCCCATGCAGGAGTGTGGATATTTGGGCTGTCTCCCTCCCTTGCAGCAGCAGCTGTCAGGTGTTTTCCAGTCATTCCTGCCTTGGAACACGGTGGGATCCTTGGGGTGTCCTGTGCAGGGACAGGAGTTGGACTTGATGATCCTTTTGGGTCCTTTCCAACTCGAGATAGTCTATGATTTCCCAACTATTTGCTTGTGGGTTTTTTTTTTTTGAGCTGAGACAATTTATTTCCCGGCTATGGGCTCTATCAGCAGCTCCTGATTCCCTCCTGACTTCCAGACACGGGTTTGATCATTCAGCTTTTCCTTCCTCCCCTCAGCCGTGCAGCACAAGGAGCTGCCTTTTCCCAAACCCTCTCTGCCTCCCAGTGCTTTCCTATCAGGCACAACACTCTGCAGTGGGCCCGAGGGCGCGATATTTTATTTATTTTGATTTATATAATTAAAGGGATGTCTATCCCTGAGTGGAGCCAGCCTGGCGCTGACGATGTGGCGAAACGCCACTGGCGTGAAAATGATGGTTTATTTTAACCGGGACTCAGACAGGGAATCGCTGACACCATTTAGCAGCTTGTCGTTGTGGCTGGCAGGGAAAACATCTCCAGATCTCACAGAAATGGCAGTTTGCTCGGGAAAACCGTCCGGGGTGGAAGAGATGAAGTTCCCTGGGTGGCTGCAGGCTCCCCAGCTCTGAGCAGCACCCGGGCTGGGCTTCGCTCGGCTCGGAAGGGAGGAGGTGCCCGGAAGCATCCCCAAAAATCCCCTCCTGGGCCTGGCATCAGCTGTTTCCTCCTCCCTGCTGTGTTTGTAGGCACAGTTAGGGAGCTGAGGAAGATTTGGGAAGATGTGCACCCCTCCATCTTTCCCTGTGGCTGATCCCTGCTCAGTTTGCCTATTCAGGGTTGGAATGAGATGAGCTTTAATGTCCCTCCCAACCCAAACCATCCCTGTGGTTCTGTAATTCCATGACTCCATGATTCCCTTCTGTGTTGTGGAAATCCTTCAGCCCCACCCCACCCCGTTTCACCGTGCCCTCTGTGCACAGGACACATCAGAACCCCCAGTTTTTGCAGGGAGGAGCTGCTCCTTGAAGGTGAAGCCAGCAGAGCAACACCCGGCGCCGGGCTTGGGGGGCTGCCCCCCATGAGACGCCTCCGGGCACGGCGAGTGGGAAAAGAAGATTTTCTCAGCTTTCTGAGCACTGCATTCTATTAACAACCCACCAAACCACCCCACGCTCCCCCCTCCCCAAATCCTGGGAGCAGGCAGCGCGGCTGGAGCATCTCCTGGCGGACTGGCGCATCCCCTGCTCCCGTTGATTGCTGCCCGCGGGGCGCCCGCTCCGTGCGCGGATGGCCGTGTACCTCTCTCTCTCTCTCTCTCTCTTTATTGCTCCCGATTCAAATTCAAGGCTTGTTTAATCAGCAGACATTAGCAACTCGACAGAAGTCTGGCTGGAAGGGAAAGAAGGGGGTGGGCAGGGAGCGGGACTTGGGAATGTGCAGCTCTGGAGAGCAGGGGCTGCCTCTCCCGCGTTGGATTCACTGCCCAGACCGGCAGGGGAGGAACTGGGGGTGGCGTTGGAGTGGAACGCAGCAAACCACCCAGGGAGAGGCACTGGGAAGGACACAGATCCCGGCAGGGCTCTGGGACCCGGCTGCCGGCCCAGCACGAGCTCTCCTCCTCCAGGGGTTTGTCTTGTGGGTTGCTGGGAATCTGGGGGGAAAGATTTTCCCTTTTTGTTGCAAGATACTGGTTTTCCCAGGTTGGCTTTTGTTCTCCCAGCAATGATTCCTACATCCCTGGAGGACTTCTCGCCATCCATCCATCCATCCATCCATCCATCCATCCATCCATCCATCCATCCATCCATTGAGCTGCCTCCGAGTCCCTGCTCAGCCTTCCAGCCCCGCTCTGCTGTGTGCACAGCCCTCTGGGGTGGAAGACCCTGAGATCTGAGGGAAGCAGGGGCAGGTTTTGCCACAGGAGGCCTGTTGGCACGGTGAGATTGTGTCAGTCAGTGAGGGACCCCCACTTCCATGGGGTGATGCTGCGGGGGGCAGCGACCACCCATCCCTGGAGCACCACTGGCTTCTGTCACTTGCAACTGCTCGCTGGTAGGACACAGGATCAGCTGGGGATGAGCTTGGAAGCAAAAATCCCAGCAAATACCCTACAGCCGACTCCCCAGGTCCCTCTGTCAGGCAAAAATTCTGCATGAATTTGCAGCATATAAATCATCAAGAGGGCTGTTTGCAGCTCAAAGGTGTCCCAGCAAAAGGGCAATTCCTGCTTAAAACCACCCAGATTTCTCTCCAAACCCCCTTGCTGAAGGCTCTGTATCCATCCCATTGCATCCATCCCATTGCCTTGTAGATGGAAGTCCTCCTCGAGTCCCCAAGGGACAACCTGGCCCCGTCCCATGGGACCAGGGCACACTGAAAGTGGCACATGGCTTCATTTTCCGTCCCTCGTTAGCAGCCTAATTAGGAGGTTCTTTATGCCTTTCACATTCAGTGCTTGCAGCAGAGCCATCTCCCTATTGATTGAGCTACAAAAGTGGATAAAACCCCCATAGTTCTGAAGGGAATGGCCAAGTATTGATACGGGGAGGGAGCTGATGCTGTATAAATAGTGAATTATGCCTCTAATTACGCAGACGCTCCTTTTCTGGTGCTGTAGCTGACTCCCTTCAATACTCCAGGCCAGATCTTCAGCTGGAATTTATTTTAAAGGTGGAAAACAAGGCCAAGAAACCCACTTAGAAAGAATTCTAAAGAATTAATTTTTTTTTTTAAGTTCTTCTTTTAAGAAGGGAAGTCCTATGGGTGGGATTTGTCCCCTGGAACTTGAGCCACCCATGGTGATCCCCAGGTCCTCTGGAACAGCTTGTCCAGAGGAGCTGAGGCTGCCCTGTCTCTGGAAGTGTTCCAGGTTGGATGGAGCTTGGAGCAACCTGGGCTGGTGGAAGGGTGAAACAAGATGGTCTTTAAGATCCCTTCCAAGCCAAACTATTCCATGATTCCATGATTCTCCACTGCCCTCCTGCTGCTGGACAGGCCCAGAAGTGGGCCAGACAGGGCTCACCCAACCGTGTCCACCACCACAGAAAAGAACCCCTTTCTTAGTGAATAAAAACCTGTTTATTTTAAATTTTCTTCTGATTCTCAGGGCTCAGAGAATGCAATGGAGACCCTGGGTCTGTTCCCACTTGGGCCTCAGTTTTCCATCACTCTTGATTTGGTTTCAGCACCGTGTTCTGTTGTATAAAAAATACCCACAAAAATAGTTTGACACTCCTAATTTATTTTAATGATATTTTGGCTTACTGGCAACATCTTCTCCCCACCCATGTCAGAGGATCTTCTTTGTCAATAATGACTTCAGCTGCACTAAACCCATGAAGACGTCTTGCCGAAAACTGGAAGCAAAGTGATGGGTTTGAGTCAAACTAGGACTAATTTATTTTGGGATTGGCCAACAATTATTTCCCTTTAGCACTCCGACCATGAACAGACAGTATCCTCGCAGTGGGCAGGGTTTGCCATGAGGGAAGCTGGAGATGCCCGGCTGGACCTTCCGAGGTGGCCGTGGTGGTGTCTCCTGGGCAGAGGGATGAGAACAAGCCTGCCCAGGACCTGCAAACCACCCGAGTCAAACACCTTCCTCCTTTCTTTGTTCAGCTTTGCTGGTTCCAAGCAACACCAAAAATGAAGTGTATGGGTTTTGCCACTTTCCTGTCGTGGCCCTCGGAGGCTCGCCCCTGCTTTGCTGAGCTTTTACAAACTCATTTTGCACAAGTTCCAGATGTTCCCAAAGGCCTAAATTGGTTCTGACTCTGCCTTAGAATTTCAAGGTGGAGAAAAACATCCCCAGTGGGCTCCCGATATCTCCAGTGGCTTGCTGGCCAGTCAGCCAGTGCCCAGGATAAACTGGGATTTTGGGTAATAGCCAGAGTTTGGAAGGGATGCCCATGGTGGTGTGGATGGTGGGAGTGATGGGCCATGGAAACGCTTCCTGTGGTGCCAGGAAAAGCACTGATTTGTGGCTGCATGGACACGGCTCCTGTTGCCCAAGCCCTTGATCCGGGTTGAGTTTTATCTCTTTCTTGGCTATTGTTTTGGTTTGGCTCTACTCTCTTGCTTGGTACCAGGCAGTGCCACCCTGTCCTCGGTATGACTGAGGACCAACATCTCCCTTCTGGCAGGGAGGAGGATGCCGTGGTCTGATGGAGAAGAGCTGAGTGCCTCTTCCCAAAGCACAGGTTCCAGACTGCTGCTGCTCCTGGATTTTAGAGTAACACAGACTCAGCTGGGATGTCTGATCCCCCAAAACTCCTGAGGAATGAAGTGGGCCAGGCAGGACAGGACCTTCAGGGAGGGAGGTGACCTCAGGAGCTTCATCTTTTCTGCATCCTCTGGTCACAACCACAACCAGGACCTTGAAATCCCAGGTAAGTCGTACCCAGAGGATGCTCAAGGAGTGATGAGGGTCAAGGAATGATGAGGATGAAGTTCATCAGGAACTGGAGTGACAGGACAAGGGGAATGGGTTCAGACTGACAGACAGTAGGGTTGGATTGGATATTAGGGAGAAATGCTTACCTGTGAGGGTGGTGAGGCCCTGGCACGGGTTGCCCAGAGAAGCTGTGGCTGCGCCATCCCTGGGAGTGTCCAAGGCCAGGCTGGGTGGGGCTTGGAGCACCCTGGGCTAGTGGAAGGTGTCCCTGCCCATGGCAGGGAGTGGGATGAGATGATCTTCAAGGTCCCTTCCATCACTCACCATTCTGCGACTCTCTGTAGGAGTACATGGGAAGGGAAGCAAAGATGGAAGCATGTTAAAATAATTTGGGGGATCCAGGATCCCACATGGATGGTGAAGCATGACCTGCACTGACCTGCCTGAGCCCTTTGAGATCCTCAGCCCTGGGACTGCAGATGTGAGGGACAGACCTCCAAATGGCATCAGGGGATGGAGACATCTGCCCCCATCTGGAGCAGGCAGGGGAGTCTGGCCACATCCCAGCTGGCTGAAGCAGGCAGAGCCAGCACAGAAACCAGCCAGCACCCAGAAATTCCTGCCTCCCTGGGTGCTTCGGGGGGGGCAGGTCTCCACATCTGGAGCACACCCAGAAAGGTGCTGACACTCCCCTCCTCCCCCCGTGTTGACAAGTGGCCACAAACAATTCTTTGGGATCTGCAGGCAGCCCTTTGGGGCTGGCAAGGCAGAGAATCTGGGGGAATGGGACCCCAGGACCCCCATCCCCACCTCAGCACGGCGCCGTGAGGCTCCGCTCTGAGCCGTGCCTGGGTTTCCGTGTGGGTGCGTGGGTTTAAATCAGGCCCTTAATGTTATTTGAGCATGGATTTGTTCTTTATTTTTTTCCATCCCTCCCCCCCTCCCCTTTTTTTTTTTTGTGGTTTAGTTTCTCTCTTAACAGGAAAAAATGATCAAAAATAAGAAAACAATCACTGTTTGAAAGTGAATGAAGGGCGCTTTCTCCCCTTCCCCCATGCTTTTTTCCTACTTTGACATCTCAGTGGTTTTTTTTCTTTTAGCCGCGGTTTCTGGGATAGGTGATAACTGCCAGTAATAGGATTAGCATTGATTTCTTTAGCAAGAACAGAGATGTGGCAGTTCCAGCCATTTACTGAACTGCCAGCTTTGAAATATCAAAAAAAAGAAAGAAAAAGAAATCTGCAGAAAAAAAGCTTCTTGCAGCATTTTAAAGAAAGGAAAGCCTATGTGAATTAAAATACACACATACACACACACATGCACACACACACACACTCACAGCCCAGCACATGGGGTGTATAAATATATATATTATATGTATATTATATATATGGATCTCGCTCGGTGCTTTTTTTGTTATGGTGTGATAAAGGATCAAAAGAACTGTCTCTGTTCTAAGCTTCAAGAAAGCCTTTTTTAAATTCATTTGGCTTTCTTTAGCTTTCACTTGCTAACATATTTTAGGAGCTAATCTTACATATTTACTATTGTATCCTGACTTTTTTTAACCTTGAAATTCAAGCAAAGACAGAATGAGAAAGGGGGGAAAAATAAAGGATTCTGAAGAGAAAGAAGGAGGGATGAGCCCGTGGAAGGCTGTACTGTCTCCTCTGCCTGGAGGCATAACCTGAAACCCACCCAGTGCTAACTTTGGTGTGGCACATTTTCTCCTTGCTGCTGGCTGGGGGGTCCTGGAGGATTTGAGGTGCATCCACCAAAGGTTGGGTTCTGCCCTCAATCTGTTGGGAATGCCCACCTTGGCCCGACTGTCTTTTCTAAGAGCATTTCTCAAGGGCCAGCTCGGATCGGGCCAAATCCGCAGCACCTTAAAAGCCAGAGTTTTAGGAGACTGGAATGGTATTCCCTGTCCTTCCCAAAGTGCTGGAGGGTGTCAGGTATTCAGTATCTACTGATTCTGCTCTTCTACTTGCATTCAGAGAGAGGAGAAGGTCCAATGGCAACGTCTGAGCAGAAGCAGAAGGTCCTGCGTGAGGACCAAGTGCTGGTTGGGAAGGTGTCTGCAGATTCCATCTCAGGGTTGTTCTGAGCATAGCCCAGGCCTGAGGAGAGACCCTTTCCCCACTGAATCCTCAACAATCCAAAGGCTGTGCCATTCAGGAGAGGACCCAAAGCTTGTTATGGAAGTGTTTGTCTGTCTCATCAGGTAGAGCTGACGAACCACTTTCATGAGAGCTTATGCTCATGCAAGGGATGTCTGCAGTGACTCACTGTCCTCACACACGGCACAGAGCTCGGAGCAGGATGGAATTAGAGCTCATTTTTTGGCCTGGAAACCCGAAACAACAGAGCAACACAAATCGTGGTCAGCGAGATGAAGACCCTCACTGCGGGAGGAACCTGTGTGTGACTTCCAGCTTGGCTTTCTCCTCTAGCAGCAACTCAGCTCCATAGAGAGTTTGGGATGGATTCCCATGCAAAACCAAGTAAAAAGCAGAGGAAGGAGACAATCAAATCTGTTATTTGAAGTTGCAGTGAGTATTAATTAAATTACATGCAAATTGCTTGTTGTCACGTGCAAGGGATTCTCTCAGTGGAGCTACACATGGTGGCCAAGTGCTTCCAAATCCCTCTGTCATGGACCCAGCCAAACTTAGATCGGGTCACTTCCCTGTATCTTTCTACATGGAGAAACCCTGGGCTTGCTCTTGTGAGGGACCTCTTGCTGTCCACCAGCAGGAGATGAGGCCTCTGTGCTGGAACAATCATCACCAGGCACATGCCTTTTCCCGTCCTGGTGAGCCTCTCCCGTAATTTGCTTGGAGTCACATGTGGATTTGTAGGCACACAGGCTGGTGGCTCACCAGCTCTCGGAGATTTGCATTTCTGTGTTCTTATTAACAATCGCCCAAAGATCCGTGATGCTCATTTCACAGCCTCACCTTCATTGTGCCCTCTAATCCACATCCCCGGGGTCTACTTCTGACATTCAAGCTTCAGAGCAGCTTACAAGCCTCTATTTTTTTTGAACATCAAACTGCCGAAGGAATTATTGTTCCCTTTTTTTCTGCAAACACGGGCCTCCTTTCCCCACCACCCCCCTCCTTAAAATGCTTAAAGACTTGCCATGATTACACCACGGGAATGCTGGGGCTGGTGGGGTGGGTGTGCTCCAAACCTTAAAGTGTTGAGACTTTGGGGATGGCTCTTGGCAAAACCAGTAAGGGAAATTTCCCAGTTGCTTTGGAGACGGATGGAGGAGGGAAGGGGTTACTCGATGTAATGGTCAAAAGCATGGAAATACACTAATCCTGTGTTCTTAGATGTCATGGAAGAGCCAGGAAAGGAGATGTTCAGCTGTGGAAGCTGAAAGCACAGTATTATCTCATCTTTTGAGAAGTTTGGTGGTAAATCATGGAATCTTGGAATTGCCTGGTTTGAAAGGGACCTTGAAGATCATCTTCTGCCATGGGCAGGGACACCTTCCACTAGCCCAGGTTGTTCCAAGCCCCATCCAACCTGGCCTTGGACACTTCCAGGGATGGGGCAGCCACAGCTTCTCTGGGCAACCTGTGCCAGGGCCTCACCACCCTCACAGGGAATAATTTCTTCCCAATATATCTGCCATCTTGTAGGAAGAATGCTTCCAAAATGCTGGAAAGAGGAGTTTCAAGGGTGTGCTTGGACTAATGAAAGAGTTGTTAGGAAAGTTACCAGGACCAGGTCTTTTCATGCATCCAGCCTGGTTGGCTTTGTTGGATGGTGTCACCAACCTGGTCATATTCTACATTTTTATGTCCTTGAGCACCCCAGCGTGACTGTGTGGATACCTGTTCCAGGCCTGATGGCATTTGGACCTGCTCAGCTCTTCCCTAGCTGCAGACTCTCCTGGATGGAGCTCCTGGCCTGGGATGTTTGCTACGGGTTAAGGACAACCTCTGTTCTGCCACAGCCTCCCATTGCTGTCACTCCTGCCTTGCCCACGTTAGATGTCTTTTCTGGTAATCCACAAATACTTAATGCCTGGAAAATAGATTCGAAATAAACGGGTTATAATTAGCCTTTTCCTGCCTCATAGGAAAAGCTTTTCCATTCCAGTCCCATTTTCTGTGTGTCTAATTGCAGTGGTGGCACTGCAGAACATCCACGGTGCTTCCCGGGCCTCTCTCTCAGCTTGGGAATCTCTTTCTGTCTCTTTCTCTTCAATTTCCTGTAATTAGCCATTCCATAACTTCTGTTCACAGCAGGGAGACTTGCAGAAGGGAGCAGAGCCAAACTCCCTGAAGGATCCCACCTTCCTCCTCTCCCCGTGCCAGGGCTCAGGGCTCTCCTGGGAAGGGTTTGCCTGGAACGCCACTCCTGGCAGCTTTTGGCTTCATGGATCCTGCTGGTGTTCAGTGCCTGGGTCTTTCACGTTCTTGATAATGTTTTTATACAAACCTGTTCCTCAGCATTTCTTCCCTCTGGGACAGTGCCTGGCCCAGCAGCTCTGCTCGGGGGAGTCTTGGAGACCAAGCAGACCTTCTGAGATGTTCTTCCCTGGATCCACCAAACCCCACAGTGCTGGAGAAGCACTGCAGCATCCAAAAACCATTTAACTGGCAGGCTGGGGGTTGCTGGGACAGCGGGGTCAGCGAAATCCTGGGAAAAGGGAGGTGGAAGGGACAACCAGCACCAGCTGGATCGTGCTGCTCCAAGTGGGTGAAAAGAGTCCTCTGTCAATGCAGGCACAACCTGCTCCCCCAGAACCAGGCCCTGCACTTCAGCAGCCTCGGCCCCTCGGCCCCAGCCTCAGTCTCTCCTGCTGTGGTTTAAGCTCACTACTTATCTTACCTACCAGGAAGAAAAGCTATCCCTTCCTCTTTCCGTAAGCCTCCTCTGAACTCGGAGATTAGAGCAACGTCCCACCTCTCCTCCAGCTGAGCAACCCCAACTTCTTCAATCTTTCCTCAGAGGCATTGTTTTCTGCTCTTCTGATAATTCCCATCTCTATTCCGTGGACTTGCTGCTAAAAAAAACATCATGTATGGAAAAATGTAGAGTCAAACGCAGCAAAAGAATTGTGTGAATTTGTTACAATTTCAGGAAAGGGCTTCATTTTAGGGTGTTCTGAATCTAATGGAATTGGAGTGTATTTTTCCTTATTTTAAAGATGCAGCACTTTGATTCATCCAGATGAAACAATGATTCATTAAAAAGAGTACAGCAATTTTTTTTCCTTTTAAGCTGTTACCTATTTGGAATGAAGATATTCCACTCACAAAAAGCAGGAGACCTGGAGGACCAGGGTGGCTCCTGAGCACTTTGTTCTTACCTGCTGGTATTGCAAAGCAATATGAACAAATAAATCAAAAAGTAAAGCAAATAAACCAAAATGCCATTCAGAAGTTTCATAGACACCTGGGAAAAATCCATCCAGGCTGTTGGATTGCTCCAGACAACGGTTGCTCTAATAATTAAAGCCTCACTTTGAACTTCCTCTCTTGCTTCTTGGAAAACCTGTGACCTTGGGTTCGGAAACAAGGGTTGGCTCTGAAAAGGATTTGTGGTTTGGGAGAGATTTTTTTTCCCCTCCTAGATGGGGACGTGTATCTGGGACCTTGGGGTGACTAGGTGTGGGACTTCCCTTTCCAGCCTGACCTGGTGCCTCTGTGGCCGGGTGGGAACCGGGTGCACCAGGGACTTAAATCCAAGGGGGTGACAAAAGGCCAGAAACGCTGGAATAGCCCCGTAGAGTGGGACACGCCACAGTTCCCGTGGAAATAAATGGAAGGACAAGTAGCATCCAATGTGGCATAACAAAGCACCAGGGAAAGATAGGAAGGTAAAGAAAGAACCTATAGTGCGAACTGGAGAAAGGGAAGAGAACTAAACAAGAATATACAGTCAGTTAAGGCTTGCAGGGAAAAGATAAGGCCAGCTCAGAGAGCAGAAAGGCTTAAGGGGAATAAAAAGAGCTTTTACAATTATATCAGGGAAAAGGGAATACTAGAGAGAAAGTAGTTCCATTAATAAATGAAGAGGGAGACAAAATCAATGGTGTTGCTAGAATGGTAGAGCTACTGAACTCCTTTGCTCCAGCAGTATTTAACAAGGTGAGAAGAGAAGAGGGGCAGAGAAGTTATAAAATAATGAGGGTTTTGACTGGATGATTCTTCAGGGGAAAAGCGGTTTGAGGGAAAAGGCACCTTGGAAGGGCCAGGATGTGGCACCACAAATAGCTGGGCACGCCCATGCCTTTGGGGAACTGCTCTGTTAAATCTTGGGCAATTGCTTCTGGAGAATAATAGGAAAACAGGTAAGGATGGCCAAGTGGGATATGGATGGTTTTTATTTTCAATGACCAGCCCTGGGAAATAAACCCATCCACTGAGTTTATTATTCCACTCGGTAGTGAAATCGTTCCCATGTAAAATATGTTAATATTTAACAGTGGAAAATGGTTGAGCCTTGAGGAGAAAATCCCAGTGCTATGGACACCGGTGGGAGTTTGCCGTGGCTTAGTTTGCAGGCAGCAAAGAGCTGTGAATTAACATTGTTCCTTCCTTAATATCCTCCATTCCTGGGAGCAAAGCAGCAAAGCCCTGGCAGGGTCCGAGGAGGGGCTGGGGATGGCTGCAGGATGGAGCTCAAGGAGCCCCATGGATTGGCAAATGCCATAACATGTGGCTTTGGGATGAGAAATGCTACCTCTCCTCCCTTTTCATAAGGAGTGACAAGACATGAGCTGGAAATTCAGGAAGGGATGGGGCAATTGAAGGGAATAAAGGAAAAAGTTGATTTGTGAGATGTCCCAGAGAACAGCAAAATGCTAAAACCAAGCAGCATTGGCCAAACTCTGCGCTGGTCATGTCACTGTGGAGCCTTCCAGGGAATTTAGTGAGAAGGAAACAAAGTCCTGCAAAAAGCTTCCGAGAATTCCGTTCCTGAGGAAGAAAACCACTTTATTTGGTTTTTTTTTTTTTCCCTCTGCTTGTCACGGAGTCTGAAAATCGAGAAGCTTGAAGAATGTTGCTTACAAAAAAATCAGGTTGGTTTTTTTTTCCTTAACAGAATATGGGTATTAAATGGCTATTTTTAACTACGGTAATTTATTCAATTTATATTCCAAATGTACCAGTCCTTGTGGTTTGTCATTTAGCCACCTCCTGCAGAAATGCATCGTGATAGTGGTGAAATTAGAAAATGGTGCTCAGATAAAATGCAACCAGGAGTGACTGGCAGGTGTAGGGGAAAGGGGCTGAGCTGCTTTATTTCCACATGCCAAAAAAATCGGAGACATTCTTCCCATCAAGTGGTCGGCCAGAGGCAGCTTTCCCAGAAGTCTGAGGCATTTCAGCTGATAAATTCAGCTGATAAATGCAGCGTTTCAGCGGGTAAATTTCGGAAAGACAATCTTATGATGCAAGGCTTGTGTTCTGCTGTCTGCAAGTGCCTGCCAGTCATTCCCATCCCAGGAACTGGGACTCCAGACCAGCTGGTCACTTCTGGAGCGACACTTCTGGCCAGAGTTGTGGCTTGGTTGATCATCTGGGGCCACCAGGCTGATTTTCCCCCATTCTCCATCTCTATTTATTTATTTTGCAAGTATATTCCTCCCCACAGGGAGAGGGGGAGGTTGCAGACTTCCCTATCCCTGGAGGTGTCCAAGGCCAGGTTGGACGTGGCCTGGAGCAACCTGGGACAGTGAAAGGTGTCTCTGCCCCTGGCAGGGGGTGGGACTGGATGAACTTTAATGTCCCTTCCAACCCAAATCATTCCATGATTCTGTGGTTCTTAGGGTTCGTGAATGGGAATGGTGGTGGTCAGCACTTCCCTCAAACCTGCCTTCACACAAAGTCCCTCCCAGTGAAACGTGATCCTTCTTGCAACCACAGCTGCTCAGATGTTTTTGGATTGCAGCAGCTCCCGATCACAAAAAGGCTTTTTGCCAAAAATCAACATTTTCTGTGGGAAGATTGATTTTCATGGAATTTCTTTCCAGGGAAATGAAATGAAATGCTTTCTCTGGTGACAAAGTTTATCTCTGTATCTGTCTGAGCATCTCATGGGCTTCCCAGGAAGCCTGTGCAGTAGTTCAGGGGAATATGTCCGTCCCAGTGCACAATGGGTGGGATTTTTGAGTGATCCTTGTTGAAGACCAGATGGGTTGGGATGGAGGCCACCTGTAGGTCATGAAATCATAGAATTTTGGAATGGTGTGGGTCTGAAGGAACCTTAAAGCCCATCTCAATCCACCCCCCTGCCATGGGCAGGGACACCTTCCATTGTCTCAGGTTGCTCCAAGCCCCATCCAACCCGGCCTTGGACACTTCCAGGGGTGGAGAAGCCACAGCTTCTCTAAGTACCCTGTGCCAGGGCCTCACCACCCTCCTGGGGAAGGATTTCTTCCATATCTCTGACCTAAATATCCCACTGAACCCATTTCCCCTTTTCCTATCCCTCCAGCTCCTGGTGAAGGTCAAGCTGGAACTGACCCAGGACATCATTCCAAAGTGCAGTGCTCTGCTCAAGATGTCATTCTCAACTTTATCTTCCAAGAAAAGGCTTCAGGATTTTGCCATTCAGCCTGGCCGTACCATAAACCAGACTTAAAGAGTTGGAGCTTCCTTCAGGATGAAGATCCATGCTTTTTAGTCATCTCCATTTGCAAGAATCTTCCTTAACAGTAGACAAATGAAAGGGTTTTCCTGCCAGTAGTCCCGTAGGATTAGTAAAACCAACTGGAACATGGTGGAGAACGTCTCTGCTGTGTTTTATGGAGGCTGTGGGATGCTGAGCCTCAGATGTGGTGCTGGGACGCTTTTTGGCCACGGCCCAATTTTTGTGCTGGGGGAGCACTCCCCAAGCCAAGATGAGCAACGGAAATCAGAAAGGACAGATAAACCAGGAATGAGCATCAGCTCCAAGTGCCCGTGGTGGCTGAGGAGCGAGGGGGATGTTTCCTCCAGCTGTATCTGCAAGAGGCTGCGTCATCCCCAAAATAAGGGTGAACTACCCCTCACTCCCCCTCCGGGTACCCACCTGTCAGAGACAGGAGGTCGGGGCAGCATTCCTGCTGATGCTCTGCGTGGCATTCCCTTCTCCTCCCCCGTTTAATTCTCCTTGCACGAGATCCGTGCAGCAAGGGATGAATTTCAGCCATAAAGATTGCCAGACAGCTCCCGACTTTCACACCACAGGGGAAGGAGCAGCCTCCCGAAATGCTATTCCAGGGTGCCGCAATCTCTCATCCCACACATCCTAAACCCCCTGACCCCCTAAAACAATGGCAGCCTTTCCCTGCCAGGTCGCCGCCAAACGTGCTCTGCGATAAAAAGCCCTGCCTAGTGCTGTCATTAAGAAACTATTCCAGCAGTGCCTGGGTTCCCACTCAGCTGCCTCAATGCACAAACCATATTTCCCATTTATTTGTTCCGTTTGTTTATTTCACTGGACCACCCCATGAACCTGGGAGAAACATGCTGGAAAAAAAAAATTATAGCAACGCCAACTATTCTGGGAGATACACGAGCCCCTCCATGTTTATCAGGTTGAGGGCACTGTATTTTGATGTCAATAAGCAATTTTTCCAGCCCGGTCTCCTGCCCGACCCTTTTAATCCATCAATATATTATTAGAGATAAAGTTGGTGGAAGCCTGCTGCAGTTAGAAGATAAATGACATCTCTGAAGTCAGGCATTAAAGACTAGATTAAGGCCTTGTGACACCGTTTTCAGTGCTCATCTGTGCACTTCTGTTCAACCTATCACACTGAGTGACAAGAAAGAAAAATAATGAACTGGGCCAAGGAAAGAAGAAGGGAAAAAAAAGGCAGAAAGAGAGAGAGATTTTTTCCCCCCTAACACACAAACTACATCAGTTCACACTCAGGATTAGACTGTATTTAAAAAAAGGGGAAGGGGGAGGCTGGAACTGGATGGTACTATACAGATTAAAATAGGAGAAAGGGGAATCTGAATGAGGAATTTCAGTTTGGTTTTGTCCTGGATTTATTTTATTTTATTTTTATATTTTATTTCATTTCCCTTCATTTCATTCTTTTAATGTAATTTTTTTGTTCATTTCAGCCTTTAATTTCCTTTCCTTTCTTTCTTTCATTTTATTTTTTTCCTTGCAGGAGTGACCTAGTTGAGTTTACAGGATCCTAAGGGTTTTGTCTGGAGCTAAAGCAAATCCCATTTAGGACCAAGGAAATACATCCTTTCCAGAGACCAAGTTAAAATGTCCACAGACGGAGACCTCCCCTCCCTCTCTCCGTTACATCCTTTGTCTTGGTGCAGTCGTGGTGACGTTTTATTGGAGTGGGTCAATGCGGATTTTAGAGACACGCGTGCACATGCAGGTTTTGTGTTTCAGAATTGGTAACCCCGCCCTTTCCTTCACGGGCACAGCCCCTCAGACAAAAATATTCCCAATGATTTCTCTAGAGCAGCCAAATGCTGCCGAAGATGGGTGCAACTCTTCTGTGGCCTGACCCAATCCCTTTGTCCTCCCAAAATCCAGGCTCCTTCCAGCTGTCCCAGGCTTTGAGCAGCACCGATGCCTTGGCTGAGCATCCCCAGCACCGGCATCAGGTTTCCACCACCACTCCGTGGTGGGGAAGTCTTCGTCCTGTCTGTGTCGGACAGGAGATGACAAGTCAACCCAAGCATCCTTCTCTGCACTGGACCAAATCCAAGGCTGTTCCAGGCTCTGAAAGGACTTGATGATCACATTTGGTGTCCCAAGGCTGCCTTGAGAAGGGCTGCTGTTGTTGTTTGGGGCACACCTCCCCGTTGCTGTCCCGCTGTGGAAGTACCGCTGGTCAGGAAGGTTCTGGGAGATCTGCAGAAAACAGGGCTGTGAGGTCACAGCCAAGGACAGAGGGGAGCAGAGCTGGGTCTAACCTCTCCCTGGTGTGAAAGGGAAGGGAAAAGTGCAGCTGTGTGTGGGAATGGGCATGGGCCCCTCTGTGGATCTCTTCACCCCTACCCATTGATTCCCACTGCGCTTGGCCTCTTCTGCTGCGAGACGCCCTGGCCTTTGGCAGAATGGGTAGTTTGGGTGGGTCGTCACACCAGTGGGAAAGTGGGGAGAGACACCTTGCAAGGGGTCTTGTCCCACTGTTTGGGACAGCTACCAGCTAGGAGACCCTCAGTGGTGGCAGAGCAGAGCAGCCAGAGCTGGATCTCTCCTGGGATCTCTCCCGCCCCGCCGGGGTCTCCGTTCCCTGCAGTCTGTACATTGCTGCCGTCTTCTCCTTTTGAAGATATTTTTTAATGTCTTAAAAAAAAAAAGATTACTTTGTTACAATCATTCAGCAAAGGGTTTCTGTGCCTGTAGAAAATATTAATAGACTATTATGAGGTCCTACAACTAATTTTTCCACACATATCATCTGTCTTTGCATGGTTATTAAACTCCAACAATATTTCATGCAATGCTTTCCTGCTAAATTAATTTGGTTTCTTCTTCTCCTGCTTCTTTTTTTTTCCTCCTTCCACAACCTTTAAAATTAAATTGAATCTTCATAATTATGGCTTTTTTTGTTGTTCCTCATATCTTTTTCTTTTCAATTTTCCTATCAAAGTGGCTATACAGTTTAATAAAGATGTAAAGAAACAGAAATGAAAGTGTAAGGGACAGGAAGGGCTGTGTTGGGATCAGAGACAGGGGGCTCTGGGAGAGCTGGGGAATTCTGGAAAGGATGGGATGGAGGTGAGCAGGAAGCTGAACAGCACCTTTCTGGGCTGGCTCCAGCCTTCATGGAAAATGATGTGGCAGAAGCCATTGCTAGGAATGGCTCATCGGATGGGAACGTGGAGAAAGTGTGTTCCCAGCACGACTCGTCCTGATTCATCCCTGAATTTGGGGCAACCTGGGGTCACGTGCTGCTCCTTGGAAGCCGAGGTGGGAACAGGAGGCATCCTTAGGGCAATGCCCCTGGACTGCACGAGGGAATGTCCCATGTGCCTGCAGATCCCACAGAATTGCTGGGTGCAGGACTCTGGGGCTCTCCCAGGGTTATCCAGGCCACAAATTCTCCCTCTGATCTCCCTCTCCTGTCACTACTTCCCAAAAGTCTGGGGACAACCTTAACAAGGAGAACAGAGCTGAGGAAATAAACACTTTGCTTGAACTGGAGGATGATCTGGCACAAGGGCCTGACCCAGGGGTTGCCGATGTCCTCGGATATCCTCCTGGAATCTGACTTTTAATCTTTTCCAAGTGTAAACTGAGCAGAGAGAAGTTCTTGTGTGCCTGTGGACAGGTCTCCTGCCTGGCAAAGTGTGGTGAGAATCCAGCTGAGTTTCATTCTCTTTCCCGAGGATGCCCAGTGGATCTCCTGGGAGATGCTCTCCAGGGAGATAAAGTGGTCCATCTGCATTGATTATTAATTTTCATAAATCAGGGATTTTTCCTTTTTTTTTTTTTCTTCCCTCCTTTTGTCTGGGAAGTCTTCCTAAGAATGACCCGTTCAATGGAGAAAGAAAATAGACTTATTCTCGATAAAGGATAACTGTTCAGCTGGGACATCAAAATAAATCACATAAACCAGGATTTTTCCCATTTCCTGGAAGTTATGCCAGCAAACTCCCCCTGGGAACTTGCCCCATGGGTGGATACCTGGCACTAAGAACATCACACTGATGCTTTGGTGGCCAGATCACTGGGTCAGACCTACGTGGAACCAAGGAGAGGTTTTGTGAAGGTCAGATCCACCTAGGGTTGGGCAGACTCCGATGGGCACCACATCCTTTGTGGGACAGACGAGCCACTGATCTTTTCCAGAGGACAAAAGTGGTGGCCAGGCCAAGCAGAATCCAGCTGTAGGGCTTTCTACTCGACTCGGCTGCACCAAGAGGTTCGACTGAAGGTTCACGGGAACCGAACTTGGTGGGAAACGGCCGGTGGAGATGAGACCAAAGGAGACCCAAGGAGTTTGGTCTCTGCCTGCTCCCAGATGGTGTCTATGTCATGACCATAGCTGGCCGCCTTTGGTGAGAGGCCCATGTCCCTGTCACGGCTGCTCCAGGGTAATGACTGTTTCCGTGGAATGACATGTGCACCTTACCAATAGGTGGCACCAATGGAACAGAAATGGGAAACTCTACGCAGATTTTTCTGGAGCAGAGGGTGCTGGGAATTCTCTCTTGCATGGCTATAGACTTTTCTACAAAGGAGGTGTTGATTCCATCCTGCTATCATGGTTGTAGCCTGCTGGAATCTGGGAGGATGTGAAGCGAAATGGGACGATGGGAATCAACCCAAACTGCTGGTGATACTGCTAAATGTCTGGGATTTAGAGTCATGTGAGCAGAGAAGTGATAAATATTTAAGATTTAATAAGGTGATCGGTTCCTGTTCATAACTCAGAGGTGAGTTGTTATTCAGATACGGTTCCCATGACTGTAGAAAGTGAAAGGAGTAACCTGTTTTCCAGAGGAATCTCTGGAATCTCGAGGCACTAGATACCCAGCAGAGATGCCATCCCATTCAGGACTGAACCTCCTGCTCCAAATGACTCCACATGGAGCAGGAAGAAACCAAATGTGAGGCAGATGACTTTAGACAACTCTGGTTTTGCCTCATGGCCTAATCCCACCACCACATTCCAGCTCTATTCTCTAAATTGGTGACATCTACAATGTTTTGAAACTTCTGTGCAGAAAGGGCAGGACTGTGGGTCAAACCCCCCCACAGACTGCAGCATCACTCCAGGCCATTCCAGTCACCGCTGTGATCCCGCCTGGATATTAACATTTGGTTTATGCCATGAAATTTTTACAATTTAAAAGCAGTAGCCCTGTTTCTCAATGTTTTAAAGATGATGAACATTATCCTTCACATCCCTTTGCTCATCAGCCATGTGTTTATATACCAAGCATCTGGCTACATTATTATTTATACTGCAGGAGACTGCACCAAAAAATCCCTCAACAACCTCCAAGGAAATCAAAACACATTTGGGCCAAACTGAAGCAAAATGCTAATTTTTCCCCTATGGACCATTGCCACGGCAAAATATTTACTGTTTATGATTATTCAGGCTTCTCCTGCTAAGTTTTTACTGTGAGATTTACAGGCATGTTTGCATTTATAATATGTCAAAAGTTCCTCAAATTGCGACAATAGTCCATTAAGGAGTAATTTAGTGGTGAGAGATGAAAAACATGGAAAACTAAGAGCTTTGCTAGTTTAAGGCTAGTAAAGCAATGCCAAAATAAAATGATTGTTCCCTGTTTTTCCCATTGCTGCTGCCAGTGCCTGTGTTGTAAGGTGGATGGGATGGCAGCAGGGGGGTGGTTCAGTTGAGTTAGATCAGGCTGCTCTAAATTCTGTGTAAAACCCGTTGCAAGTGGACCTTGAACATCTGCAGGTGTTGTCTGAGGAGGTGAGGGAGGAAATCCTGCTTGCCATTTTGGGGAGAAGGTGGTGTCCTCCTGGGTCCCCGTGGTCCGTCAGCGTGGCGGTGGCACAGAACACAGCCCAGACCTCGTGGCTGGACAGGTTGTGGTTGGTCCTGGAGCGGGCAGAGGTCAGGTGCTGCCAATGTTCCTGCAGTTTTCCTCTCTGCTGGTTGCAGGTATTAGCCAAGGTCATTTGTCCATCTCAGCCCCGTCCAGCCACACACGGAATCCGGGATGCTCCGGTGGTGCAACCCTTCACTTGTGCAAAATTCATTCCCTCCTGATCATGCTGAGTTTAGCCCCGGGTTTGAAAGACTTTTCTGAAAGAAACCCTGGAAATTAAACACATATTCAGAAACCTCTTTTCCTTCTGGTGTGTGGATCCCTCCTGCACCCCAGCATGGTCTCTCCCCTTCCCACCGCACCGGGATGTGCCGTGCTTCCCTCTGGCAAACACCCACCCCATTCTGCCAACAGCTCGCAGGCACTGTGTGAGAGAGCGCCCTCTGAATAAAATGTCACCAGGAAAACAAACCACATAATCAACTTCTGCAAAAGCTGGTCCATCACGGAGGATAAAAAATAGAGGCTCTCTTCAAACATAATACAGAATCCTGGGAAAGAGCGTGTCGTGTCTGCTGAGGGGGAAGAGCAGGCGTGGGGTTGGAAGGTTTGCAATCAGGTTCTCATCAGGCTTTGGATCTAGCTCTATTTTCTCCTCAGCATTTAACAAATCAAGGGAGAAATGCCCCTGCCTGGGGTCAGAGATAAATCTTGTACCCTGGACAAAGGGTAGATCTCCTTGTCAGCGCACTGATTTATTGTGACCTTATAGTCAGACTCTCTAATTTCTGCAGGTGGCTATGGGTGCCACCGGTGATTTGTTTCCACTCTCGATACTCTCTGACTGCTCAGCCCACCTGGGGACTATGGTGGGCTCACTGCCATCTCTCTGGGGACAAGGTTTGAGTGGCTGGACCTCCACCTGGGTCAGCTCTGCAGGATGGCTTGGGTGGAAAATGGGTTTGCTGTGTGTGAGGGTTGGGACCCCAAGGCAGACGCCTCCCCTAAGGCCATAGCACACATGAGAAGAGCTGGATGGGTCTTGAACAGGTCTGTGGGGAAGACACAGCCCAAAGCTCGACCTATGAGGGCTTGGAGGAACCACCCTTCGGTTTTGCTCCCGCTGCTGGTTTGTCCAGCACATGCTGCAGAGGAACACTGTTACCCTGCCAAAAGTGAAGGAGCCAAATCCCACCGTGTTGCTCAGCCGAGCTGCAGGTAAAAACTAATTTCATGGTTAAATTAAGTTTAGTCTCCACTCACTGGCCTTTCAGCCTTTCCCTGTTCTTCAACAGGAAGGTGCCCCCGAGAGCTGAACTCTTGATTTTCTTTCTGAAAGATTGATGGGGTTGTGTCCCCCAGTATCTCCCCATGAGCTGCTGTCCCCCAGCCCTCGAGCCACCCTGATGCCTTTGTGTCCCTGGTGAAGCTGGACCCAGAGCTGGACATTGTCCTGTTCCTGCCCCAAGGCCCAACCCTGAGATAAATCCTTTCCTTGGCTATCAACCCTCACTCACCCTCCCCAGGCTCTCTGCCGGCACTTTTCATCTAAAAAGCGGCACCCAAATTTTCAGGGCAAATTCGGAAAGGAGACTTTTAGTTTGCCCTCACTGGGTGTCTAAAGGGGTTCAGGCACCACCCTCTCCACATGGGTGCTACATTCCCAGTGTGGTGCGTGTGCAAACAGGAGGATGTGGCGGGAGTTTCCATTGCTGCCGCTGAAAGCCTGGATCTCCTTAAACCGGCACAGCTTTTCTGTCCATGCATAAATTGCCTGGTACCTAAGCTACCTAAAATATATTTCAGAGAGCTTGGTACAGCAGAGCCCTGATCTCTGTTGGAACTCTCCTCGTGAATAATGGCGAGAATTTATTATATTATATTTATTTTTGGAGGGGAAAAAGTCAGGGGGAAGGGTATTTATCTGTATTTTACACAGTGCCTTTAAAACACAGATCCTGGCAATGCAAATTCACGTTTCAGGCAAAACTCTTCCGAAGCTCATTGCTTTGTGCAGCAACCCCCAAGCCCAGCACTCCCCTATCTCTTTCCTCTATACAAACATACAAAGGGATAATAAAATAGCTAAGAAGCAAGAGCAGTAAAATTTCGTGCCCTGAGGGGAAAAATGGCATATATTGCCCTGAGCCTTTAGCTGAGGCCAAAATTTATATAGAGAGACTTGGGAACTATTTTCTTTCCTAGTGCAATATTTTACCTCTATTGCCCTCAGATCCAGTCAATATTTGTATAATATATATATAAAAATAACCTCAGATAGATGGATAAAACCCAAGCAAAATTCACCTCGGAAAGCCTTTTATTCCAACTGGAAAATTGCCCTGCAAATGTACTCCGCACAATACCCACTACTTCACTTGGAAGTGACAGTTGCAGCTGTTAACGCAGCTACATTATCTCATCTTGGGAGACAAATTCCGGGCTATATTTCACTGTAGCCTCGTAATGTATATATGCCCTAAAGACTGCTCCAGCCAGATCTGTCTTGCTGTATAGATTTCAGATAGGGATGTATACTTCCCAGGGTTTTTCCCTTCCCCCGGGTTGCTCAGGGAGTGCAGGAGGTTGATAAAACACGGCGGCGTTGCCGTCATCACGCCTGTTTCGGCACAGGGGTGAGAAGCAGAAAGGAGAGGAGCCCACCACATCCTTCTCCAGCGAGGAGGGACTCCTTGGAGTTGTGCTGCACCTACACTCAGCGGTACCACGGGCACAGAGGTGAGGGACAACATGGCAGGGACTTGCTAATCCCCAGCTTTTCCATGCCCCTGCCCCTACCAAGCTCGGTGGCTGATTGCTCCGGCTCACATCTGGCTCTCGGTGGGATTTGCAGAGCTGTTCCTCCTTGTTAACCCCACATCCTATTGCAAATCACAACTGAGGGTTGTAATGAGGAATTCTGGGACTGTCAGGAAAGAAAATATGTGAGTAGGGGGAAAAAAAATCATCTGTTAGGATTTTAAATAGTCTCATGAGCCTCGCCATTATTTGAGACACTTAAGATCACTTGACAAAGCCCTGGAGAATACACAGAAAGCTAGACAGGGACCTTTGATGGATTTTTTAAACTATCTAATGCGCCTTTTCCAACTCTATCCACTAAAAAATGACTAATCGGTTGCTGTTCTTCATTACCACGATTATTAGAGTGTCCCGAAAACGCCCGGCGCTCCCGCATGCGAGACGCCGTCTCTTCATCCCTGGCTGAGCAGCCCTTCCCACTTTCTGCCATTAATTTTCAAGGCAAACACCTGTGCCACGTGCTGCTGGAGAGCATCCTGCCTGAGGAGCCCCCGTGTTTCTGCACTGGGTGACGCCGGACCGCTCCGTGGGGAGCTCAGGGGGTGGGAATCGCTTCCCAGCTCCAAGAAAATCGCCTTGTAGTAGCCCTGGCAGCTGCAGCTGTGGATCTGGGATAACGTGGACGAGGAAGTCTGGCCCTGGCAGGAGGTCACTTCTTCATGCAAATGTAGAATTTAGCCCTCCACGATTTTGCAAAGGTTTTGAGAAGGGGTGAAGCGGAAAGAAGTCTTTCTGGCTAGCAGAAAGTGCATCATCTCAGTGACTTTTCAGCCCATGGGCCTTCCAGCACGGCTTTATAGCACCAAAAATTAACCATCACATGGAGATGGAGAAGACTGGTAATTATCAAGGAGCTGCCCCATCCCTGGAAGTGTCTAAGGCCAGGCTGGACGGGGCTTGGAGCAGCCTGGTCTAGTGGAAGGTGTCCCTGCCCACGGCAGGGGGTGGAACTGGATGATCTTTAAGGTCTCTTCTGACTCAAATAATGCTCTGATTCCGTGAAAACCCATGTGAGCGCCCAGGGCAGCTCCCATGGAGGATATGAACCATGGAAAACCAAAGCTGATGAGTGGCTGTACTCACACAGCTCCTGCTCAATGAGGCAAACACAGAAGAAATTTACAGGTGGCTCCGAAGAAAGTTAAAAAAAAAAAAAAAATCAAGGAGGCATTTTTATCTGGCTAATTTTCTTTCCTGGAATTAGTTGTGTGAATGGAGAAACCTGCTGGAGCAAGAAGTGAGAAAAGCCTTGGACGGAGTGGCTGCGCCTCCCAGGCCCTGAAATTTAAGATCTTTATAAATGATCTGTTAAAACTATAGTGACGATAAGCTTATGAATCATGATCTATATTAATCAGGGCTGCTGATACGGAAAGATTAATTGAAACGTGCAGTTCTACACAAATGATAAAGTGGTAACAATTTAATATCAGACAAGGAGAGTGAAGAAATTACACTCCAAGCTTCATGCATCATTACTATGGATATTAATATTTTACACAGCGCAACAGCATCGGGAATCATAATGAAAATCCATAACTAGTGCACAGACATGATTAAATACAACAGTCTTTAGGTGCTGTTTGGTGACGGGGGCTTAGCCATATTTCACTCCTGCTGCCGGTGATTCGAGTGATAGAGTCTAGACGTGGGTGATTAAAAAGTGTTCCTCCTAAAGGCTGTTAACCTTTTACTACTGAAATGAATTTCTTTGATTTTTAAATTATGCCGCTCACTCTGTGGTGTGGGTTGGTTTTTTTTTTTTTTCCCCAAATCAAAACCTTGTCCAGAATATCAATGGAGTGGGTTCCCCAGGTAGTTGACAAAGCAGAAGTGGAGCACCAGGAAGCAGCCACGGAGGGGTATTTAAGGGTGGGAAGGAGAAAGGGAGATGAGGAGGGGAGAAAACAGGTTAAAAAAGCAGGTTTTCAGTGCTCGTCATTATAGTGGTGCATATATTAGATGCAATACCTGGAGCTGTGGAGGGTCATAAAGGTTTTATCCGCGGAGTGCGGAATGGGCGCATTACTCACAAGTGGCACCGCAGCGCTGAGTTATGCGCCTCGTTCCCAACCCGCACCCATAAAAACTTTATGCTGCACCACGCCGTGACGTCTGCGCTCGCTGTGGATTCATCAGCTCTAATGGGGATGGATCAGGCCCTGAGTGAGGTGCAGAGAGAGGAGGGAAGTGAGACCTGACTCAGCACTGGGAAAAAAAGTCTCTTTATTTGAGTAACGCTCAGGCACCAATTTGAACCCCCCAAGCTCAGAGCTGGAAGAAACAACATCTTTGAAGAAATGGCATCTGGACTTTCTGGAGGGATTAGGAGGGTCCAGCATCATTTTAGCTGCTAAAAATCAAGGAGTCATATCAGGGTTGGAAGGAACCTTAAAGATCATCCAGGCCCAACCTCCTGCCATGGACAGGGACATCTCCCACTAAATCAGGCTGCTCACAGTCTTATCCAACCTGGCCTTGAACACTTCCAGGCAGATTTTAAGTCCAGCAGCTCATGGTCTTGCTGTCTTGGGCTACACTGGGGATGTTTTGAGGTGTCCTACCCACTCTGCCTCATCCATGGTGTGGGAAAGGGAACATTCCGTGGGGTGTCAACCTGAAACCCTGCAGTTCCCAGGCTATTGGTGTTGGGAGCAAACCATGAGAGGAAGTCCCCCATGTCAGAGAGGGTTTGGAGGTGCCGAAGGGCTCAGGGTGGTTTAGGTGGCATCTGCCTGAAAGCTATTGTAGGTCTGAGACCGGTAACAGTGCAAGGAAATGTAAATCCACTCAAATGTCCAGCTTGTGCCACTGGAAGCTTGATTTCTTACAGGTAAAATAAAGAGTGAGCAGTTACCAGCAATCACGCCATGACCCAATATTGCACATCCCAATGGACTTCTAGAGCCCACTAATTCAAAATTCTTCCCTTTTGTTTTGTAGAATCAAGATGTTTCACATTTTCTGGGAATCTTGATTGAAGGCTGGTAGGTCCAGTCTCAGGTGCTGTTTTAGAGCCCAGAGGTCACAAATTTCAGAGACAGACCTTGTTTGGCCCATTTTTCAAAGCCCCCTTGCTGGCCGTGATGCTCCCTGGTATTCTGCATGTTAAAAAAAAAAACCAGGAGGAAAAAGGAGAAAGGAAAAAGAAATAGAAAAAAAGGAAGAAAGAAAAAGAAAAAAAGAAAGAGAAAAGGAAAAAAAAAAAGAAAGGAAAAGGAAAAAGGAAAACTAAAATTTAAAAAAAAAAAAAAAACAGGGGGAAAAAGGAGAAAGGAAAAAAAAATAGAAAAAAAGGAAAAAAGAAAAACTAAAATATAAAAAAAAAAGAAAAAAGAAAAGAGGAAAAAAAGTAGAAGAAAAAAGAAGAAAAAGTAATGAAAAATAAAAAGAAAAAAGGAAATTTCTACCTTCCATAGCTGGAGAAAAGTTCGTACATCTCTCCAGCTGTGGTACAGACATTTGTGGACGTGGTGCTTTGGTTCCTTAGAAAGAGCCCCAAAGCAAGTTTTTGTTTTGTCAGGAGAAAGGAGAAGAAACCAGCATTTCCCAGGCAGCAGAAAACTCTCTTCTTGGTTAACCCCCAACGTGTGAGCGTGGCTGGAACTTGGATGTCCTTTCTTCCGTGGCGTTCATGACAAGTCACACACTCACTCAGGAGTGCCAACATCCAGAACCGAGGAAAACAATCCAGGGGAAGCACGCAGGCACAGATCAAAGGATTCTGGAGACACTTAATCTCACTTGTCATGTCTTGGATAAGAAATGGAGAAGCCTGGGATTTAGAAAGACTTCCACTGGCCGAGGTCTTGGGTGTTAACTTTGGTTTGCTGACAGATTTCTGTAGAAGGTGCCCAAGTCATGGACTGGAGTAACCACAAAGGGCAGGGCAGGCCATAGGACCCATAAATAATGCGGGTGAAAACTCTTTCCTGGCACAGGAGAATTCCTGAAGGCCATCAGGAGATGCTTTGCTTCAGGGAAAGAGAAGCAGGTGACCAAACACCAAGGTGATGGGCACAGCACATGTGCCAGGCTAAGAGGACGTGTGGCAGCACACAAAGATATGGTGAGGGGCTGCGAGGAGAGGGGAGGGCAGCAAAGCTTCGGTGCTTCCCTTGGCACTTGAATTTGGGATCCTTTGGATGCACCTCACCTCCCCCACTCCCTCCAGAGCTTTGCAAACACAAGGCTGAGCGGGAGCAGCTCCTAATCAATGACATTAATTAATAGATGAATGGCAGAGAGGCGCGAGTATTGCCCCGCAAATGAAAAGCAAATCCCAGCCAAGGGAAAAAACGGCAAAACTGTAGCAATTTCTACTCCGTTACCCTTGAGATTTGGCTCCAGATTCAAAGGATAGGCAGGCGGAGAGGGAGGTTGGGAGGAGGCGGGCGGGGGGGAGTTGGCTCATATTCTGCTGTGACCCAATTCCATACAAAGCATCCTGTAACAAAACACGTCTCTATCTACAAAGTACAAGTAATCTTTGTTTTCAGTACAATACTTATCTGCATTTAGACCGACGATGGCAGTGCTTGGCTTATTTTCATGGATCCAGTTATCCTTTTTATCCCTGTGAGCGTGTGTGTGTGTGTGTGTGTGTCTGTCTACTCCTCTCCGTCCTCCTCGCTGTCTCCTGTGCCCGTGCCAAGCCAGCAGCACTCGTAGGGCGCTGTTACACATCAGCAGACGTGCAAATACTGAAGGTCAGTGCCAGTTCGGGGCTTTTGGGCTGCCCAAATTCTCTGGTGCCTTGGGAAAGGGTGAGTTTGGGATCTAGACCTGGCCTTGTCTAACCACATCCTGAGGAGCCCTTGAGGTGCCACCACAGAATTGGAAATATTAGAGAGAAAAGATCACTGTGAGGGGTGTCTCAGAGCAGTGTCCCACACCCCCAGGGTCACAGAGGGTGGTCTCACACCAAATCCTACTGTCCCAGTTGTTTTGGCTTCTCCGGTTTGCCAAAGGGAGATGATACATCACCAACTCCCACCATGGTTTCCATGTTTTCCAGTCATAGAGCGGGACATACCCGGAGAGGTCTCGCCTCTTAAACTGGTGGGAGAGAGTTTAAGAGAAGAGTTTCTCTCTCCAGGTCACAAAAGAAATGGGTTTCCAGTCTAGAAGATGCCCCACAATTTAAGGAATCACCAGGGTTCAGGCACACAGCAAGGCAGAGTCACTTTCCACTGGAAGAGCATTCCCTGGTCTTGGTAGTGACACAAATGAGGCTGGAGAATTGTAAAGCCCCCTCAAAGCTTTTAAAAGCCAGTGAATCATGACAAGATGTTGTGAATGCTTGGATGCAGAAGCATCATCCAGCTGGACTTCCCCTCCAGGTGGTGCCTCTGTGGGAACTTCTCCCTCTGCCCGCCAGCCATTCATCCTTTGTGGAGCATTTCCTCCTCCTCCCTCCCACCTCTGTTGTTCCAGAGCACTCACACAGTCGCCAGCAGCAGGTCTATGGATATTTTAGGAGTGTTCCCCATATTTCATAGAGGAGGAATTAAGATGTGGCAAGTAGAAATGTCCTGCCCAAGGTCACCATAGGAATGAGCTGTTGAGGGAAATTTTTATGTGAAACCAAAAACGGTATCAACAAGGCTCACCAGAGGTTTGGGAACCACAGCCTGTGCAGGAGGGTTGGAGGGCCCACAATTATTTAATCAAAAGCACACACTGGCTTGAGAAACATCTTCTGTGGGATGGTTAGCCCAGCTTAGAGATATTGACTCACCTCCATTCTTTAAATCGTGGCCTTGTTTTTAGTTCAGACCCCCCACTTGCTTACTTTAATATTTCCTCTATTCAGCTGCCACTGAATTCCAGGTTTGCTTCTTACATTTCCTCCTTGGTTTTCTGTGAGTCCAGCCCCGGAGAGTATCTCTATATTAAATAAGAATCAGGATAAACATGGAATGTAATACATGTAATTCCATGATAATCATGTGTTTTACAGGCGGTTGACAAATTTGCTCAGCTGGAAGTAAATACACTCCTCCCGTTCCCCCCGTGCCCGTGGCCTCTGTTTGTTTGTGATCAGTGCCACCTCCTCCCCTGAGAGCCACCTGAGCTGCTGCTGATAGGCAGATGACTCCCTTGTTCTTCTTTTCCCACGTATTTATGCATTTCCACCTGGTCATTCTTCATCCCTGGAAATCCCTCGAATTGGCTGTCAGCTTTTGGGAGGGGATCTCCAGGCTCTTCTTTGCCCCATCATGGAAATAAAAATGTTTTTGAACCTCCGCTCATGCCGGGGTAGGCACAAAAATGGAGAGTGGAGTTAAAGTTGAACATGATTTTCAGCTTAAAGCTTTCCACTAAAAAGGAATATTTACTGGAAATGAACTGGCATTTTCAGTCCATTATAACGTTTCAGTCTGGTCAGATTTTGGGGTGGTCTAATGAAGCAATTCTTCAGCCAGTTCTGGAAAAATCAGCTTCTCGTATTCACGTTGGGGCTTTGCTTTATTATTTTTCATGTATAAATCTCACATAAAAATATGTATGGAAACACGGAATGTGTCTGCTTCAAAGCTCAGCCGAAAGATGGATCTCCTTCTGAGGAGAAATGTGGGAAGATGTTACGGTTGCCACCAGAACCCTGGGTCCTGACCCTTTTTGAAGGGGTAAGACCTGCCTGTTCAGCAAGGTTTTGGATGGAAAAGGTTTTCTCTCGGAAGGGAATTTTGCTGGCGCATTTCCATTCTGGCGTTGATATTTCTGGTGTCAGGCTGATTTTTCCGAAATTTCCAGATGGATATGGAGGCTTCTTCATCACTTCAGAAGTATCAGCAAGGAGATGTTGGTGTTCATTAAACAAAGGAAGAGAAAAGGGATTTAATGACTTTTAAGAATGATTAAAGGTTGATAAAACTTTTTAAAATCTATACTTTTTGGTGGAAGGTAGCGGAGACCAAAACGTAAAAGGAAAATGACAGTTTTGAACCCCATTTTGATATGGTTTTTGTCTTCTACTATATTTAAAGTGTCCCAACAAGCCTTTTCAGGATATAAACCTTATTTTTCTCTTACTAGTGCAGTCCAAAATACAGCTGGAAATCTTGAAACCATTCTCAAACTGGTAAAACTGTCATCAATATGTGATTTTTTTTTTAATATTCATAGATTCTTTGACCATGGGAAACAAGTGATGGCAGAAGAAAGCAAATTGTTTTGTTCTTGAGGCCCAGAGTGTTATGGGACAACTGTACCCATCCCTCCATGCTGCATTTTGTAATTTTAATGGACATTAAAACTGATTGAATTTTTAAGGAAAACTCAGACTGAAAGTGCCCAAGGCCAGGTTTTACGGGGCTTGGAGCAACCTGGGATAGTGGAAAGTGTCCTTGCCCATGGCAGGGAGTGGCACTGGATGAGTTTTAAGGTAGCTCCCACTCCAAATCATTCCATGATTCTGTGATTTTATGGTCTCTAAATACTATATTTTATCATGGTTATATTTATGTATTTTTCATTTGGTAACATGGTTCTCGAAATTGAAGCATTCCTGCCTGTGACATATGTGGACAGATCTGGGGGAACATCCATGGGAAAATAACCCGGCCTGGATGCTGGGTAAATAGTGAGCAAGAAGTTGACACCACATCCTTTATAATCCCTTCCATCAGGTGAAATAGCGAAGCAGAGCTGATTCTGCTGGGCAAAGAGTGAAGAAATTAATTTAAATGCCCATAAGATGCAAAAGAGATGAAACGTGGAATAAATCAGAGAGGAAAATTTCCATGAAGGTTGCCAGATCAAGTAGGTTTTGGGTTTTTTTTTGTTTAAAAAAAAGAAGTTTGGATGGGATTTGGAGCACCCTGGTCTAGTGGAAGGTGTCCCTGCCCGTGGCTGGGGGTGGAATGAGATCAGCTTTAAGGCCCCTTCCAACCCAAACCATTCTGGGAATGCAGCATGGAAGATTTAAGTCAGATGCTCAGAGAAAACCACTGGTGCTAAGGATAGAGAAACTCTGGGATAAATTTCCTTGGGAGGTGGCAGAGTGACCAGTGCAGGATGTTTTCAGGAAGAGGTTGGGTGAACATCTCTCAAAGCTGCTTTAGATCTGCGTGATCCCGCCCTAGGCAGGGGGAAGGGATTAAATGTCCCTCTCAGCCCCGAATCCTGCACCTCCAAAGCCTTCCCAGGAATTTGCTGTGATGTTGGAGCAAACCCTGGTCAGACGGAGCCACGGCAGGGTGGGAGCTGGTGGCAGAGGGAGCTCTCAGATTCCCTGAGGGAAGGGGGAATGCCAAAACTACTCACGTGGAACAGAAGCCACTGGACACAGGATCAGGGTCACAGCAGCGCGTCCCAGAACCCTGGGACCTCAGCCTTGGGCTGGGTCCTGTCTCCAGGAGCCCCAGGGCCACCAGAGTCCCCAAGACCAAGAATGAGGCCACCAGGACCGATCACATATGGGTGGAGATGACCTCCTGTAGTGGCTGCGCTTCTTTACAAGGGGACATCAAGAAGAGGTTTGTGGGTGCAGAAGAGGATTTCGAAGACCAGAGCCCTCTTTCCTCCATGAGTTTCACCAGCAAAAATCCCCAGGAAAGAGCTCCAGCTCTGCTCCACCCAAACCTAGTGGTGGATTTCTTCTCTCTCCCTCCAGCAAGTTACTCAGAGATGTTTCAGTGTGGAGACAGAGAGCTGGGACAACAATCCCTAAAAATTCAGGACATATTTGGATATGGAATTCTATGTGCGTGAGAGGGACCAAGAAGTTCCGAGTCTCTTCTCCCTGCCACACTGGGGTTAGCGGCTTGGGACTTTGGCAGAGCTCTGGGATGCTGGGAATAAAGAGATGGAGCACTTTTCCAAGGGGACAGAGAAAAAGAGACAGAGGGAGGCAGGGAAAGGAGGGGCTGGGGAGAAAATGGGAGAGAGAAAGAGAGAGAGAGAGTGCAGGGAGGAGGGGAAATGAAAGGATATTATTTTTTTTTGTATCTGTCATTTCCCTGCTATCTCCCATATGACTTCTTAATCCATCAGAATGCTGGGAAGATAATGTTTTGGGCGAAATAACATGAGAGAGAGGATAGACTCCCAAGGACCAATATCTTTATTGCTCGGAGGATAAACGGATTATGTCAGCCATTTTCTGTTGCTGACAGCTTTTCTTATTAACCGATTTTATTTTTTAATCTTCCAGGGAAGAAATATGGTTTTATGTCACAATAAAACGCCGGTCACATCTAATTCTGCCCTCAAACAAACAGATTTCTGAAAGCCTTGCAGAGAAATTTGAAATAACTTTAAAGAGGGGGTTTTTGGATAAAGTCTTTATCCAGAGGCTTGTTCAACCGCAGTGTAAAAGGTTTAGAGAGAGTGAGAGAGGGAGTGAGAGAGAGAGAGAGGGAGGGAGAGGGAGAGAAAAGTCCCTCACAGTTGTTTTTCCTGGTTGATCCCTATTAAAAGAAACTCTTCATTGTGGTGTACTCAAGGAAATACAGCTCAGACGAAAGAGTCACATGAATGTTAACAAATATGGCTATTTGTGTGGCTTACGCGCCGCGCCGGGCTTAGGGATGTTGTGCGTGACACTCAGAGAATGAGGGAAGCAATCATTAGCATCCCAGCAACCTGCTTAGCCGCCCGCTTTCAGACTCCCCCTTTTGATCTGACACTTTTTTTCCCTCAGTTTTGCTGGGATTACCGGGGAAGATGCTAATAAAGTATCAGCCCCGTTGTAGGCAGAGCGATAAGAAAGTCTGCTCTGGCGAAACTTCCCGCTTGCAAGGCAAGCAGCCTTTGGACTTGTTGCTGGGCTCCCAGTGCAGACCTGGAAATTGGGAGGGTTTCACTTCATTCTCTTTTTCCTTCCCCAAGCCCCCCAAAACCCCCTTCTGCAGACGGATCCTGCATATTTCATGTGCATCTCCTGCGGGGATTTAGAGCAGGCTCCATGGAGCTGGTCATATCCCAGTTGCTCATGGACATTTCTTTTCTCTGTTGGCTAAGGGAAATAGAGGGGAGCCCAGCCATGCCCAACCATTCCCCGGGGAGGGGTTGCTCCTCTGCCCTTCCCCCTTTGGTTTTGTTTTTTAGGAAACACATCTTCTGCTGCTTGGAAATATTGGCTTTCACACAGCAAAGGTTATAAAGGTCTTAATATAGACTGAAAAATGAACACCTTGGCTCTCAGCACCCTTTTCTTGGCACACTGAGGACCCTAAAACTCCAGCTATCATCCCAAGGAGCGCTCACAAGGAGTTAAATCTCAGCAGCATCTATTGGTGTTGTTCTCCTATTGGGTTTTTGAGGTTTTTTGACTGTAAGTTCCTGCTCTGCTGGGCCCTACACAAATATGACTTGGCAGGCTCTCCTCCTTCTAAAGAGCTTAGAGCTGGACAAAGACCAGAGGCTTTCAGTTGTACTGGTGACATGCTGGGACACCCAAAAAGAAATCCCTGCCTTCTCTAGGACGGGCTTTCCCAGCATGGGAGAGGACTGTGTAAGGAACGCACAGATAAGGGAATGTAAGGAAACACATCCCTGTGCATGGATGACCCACGGACAAGGGATGGTTTGCAGGTTCCCCACTGCTGCTCCACAGGGTTTGCCAGCCTGGTTCTGCTGGCAGAGGTTTGTTGGCACTGTCTCCTGCGTGCTGTCTGTGTTCCCAACATCCTCCGGCTGCACCTCATCCACATCCCAGACTCTCTCTGCCCAAAATATTGGGTGTTCCAAGCCAGAGTGACTTTGCCTGGATTTGCCAGCACCGTCGAGCTCCTGAGCTCCATCCACCACACCCAGCGAGGACTGAGATAAAACTGGCCCTGGTGGAGACCATGGAGCAGAAGGTGTGAAGCCAAAGCCACCTGCTCTGACCTATAATCCTGTAAAGGCAGATGGAATATTACAAAATATATTACAGATATATTTTTCCCCTCCCTGTTGGGAGGTTGGAAGAGGCCTTTAAGATCATCGAGTCCAACCCATGCCCTAACACCACCTCAACTAAACCATGGCACTGAGTGCCACATCCAATCTTTTTTTAAACACGTCCAGGGATGGTGACTCCACCACCTCCCTGGGCAGACGGTTCCAGTACTTTATCACTCTTTCAGTAAAAAACTTCTTCCTAACATCCAACCTAAATTTCCCTTGGCGCAGCTTAAGGCGCAACCTGGGATCTCCTCTTGGAAGCAGATGCACAAATAACCCCCTCAAAAATTAGTGAAACACCAGCCTCCTCCTCAAAGAGCGTTTAGGTTGATGAGGAAAAGATGAGGCAGCTCATGCAGCCTCTCCCCCACCTGGCTCACATCATGCTGGAATGGATGCCAGGAGATGTCCCAGCTTTTGGAATGCTCCTTAGCTCCCTGCTGTGGCAATGGGAGCAGCCCTGTCCCAGGCAATAGCAATAGACCAGTGCTGCAAAGGGGTCAAAACCAGCCCAATTTCTTGCTAGGGATGCCACTTTCCCTCTTCACCTCTTGGATTTTAGGAGGGATTGTCCTTAAGCGCAGTAAGTTTAACATGTTCCTAAAAAGTAATTTTTGTTGCTGTATCTTTTCCCTGGCAGGGAATTCCCCAGGTGCAGAGCAGACAGCACATTTTTTTTTCTTTTTTCCACAGAATTCCAGAATCATTGAGTTTGGAAAAGACCTCCAAGATCATTGAGTCCAACTTTGTCCAACCGCCACCTTGTCACCCAGCCCAGAGCACTGAGGGCCACGTCCAGGCCTTCCTTGGACACCTCCAGGGATGGGGACTCCACCACCTCCCTGGGCAGCCCCTTCCAATGCCTGACCACCCCTTCCAGGACCTGACCCTCCCCTGGCACAGCCTGAGGACGTTTCCTCTTGTCCTGTCCCTTGTTCCCTGGGAGCAGAGCCCCCACCTAGCTACAACCTGTCCTCGACAACGTGGTGGTAGATCCAGCAGGAAAGATGGGTGGATACTCTCCTGAGGTCTCACACCCTCATGGCCTTATGTGAGACTGCTCCAGGTTCTGTCAAAACAAAAATATATCCCATTACAAAAATGCATTTTTATGGATAAAACCTGGTATTTACTGAAGAAAACTGCTTTCCCACATGAAAATTTACCTTCCTAACAAAAAAATGTTGGTGGGTAGTGTTGGAAGTAGTAAGGGTGATTTGGTCCACTGTTTTCTGGGGTAAAAAGAGAGGAGCAGGAAACTTGAGGGAGGAAGTGTGGAAAGTTGTACTCACCATAAATGATCCCACCAAATATTTAGAAATTGTTCCCGGTGAGGAAGGTGAGGCTCTGTCACAGGCTGCCCAGAGAAGCTGTGGCTGCCCCATCCCTGGAATCGTCCAAAGCCAGGTTGGATGGGGCTTGGAGCAGCCTGGGCTAGTGGAAGGTGTCCCTGGCATGGCAGGGAGTAGAACAGGATGGGCTTTAAGGTCCCTCCCAACCCAAACCATCCTGGGATTCCATGATTTCATGATCTCCTCTTCCCTCCAGAACTTGGGATGTGATGGGATGGAGCCTTTGGACCAGGCACAACCCAAGACATAGGGATAGAGAGCGTCGAAGTGAAGCGAGATGAGTTTTTTGTGTGGCTAAACCAAGGTCAAAATATTTTCTGATGACCTTGACCCCTGGCTGGGAATATGCTGAGGAATTTGGTGCTGTGTTCCTGCAATCCTGCTGGTGATCATCCTTCCCTGGGCCGCACCGAGTCCCTCCACAAGCCAAAAGCACAAGCCAAGCAGAGACCAAATAAAGCCACATTAATCCCAGCTCCATTAGAAACACAGAAAAATAAATAAATGCTGTTTTCAAATGTGGAAAAAGAAAAAAAAATCAATAGAGAAAGAAATATTATTTTTAATCTTCTAAGAGGTTTTTACAAACAACAGGGAGGGGAAAAATTGAAAGCCATGAAAAAAGACTTGCCAATGTCCTTTTAACCTTTATTTATTATCACTCAGTCCACATCAGCCCCTGACTGCAAGATAATTTGGAATTTCATTTTAATTTCAATGTATCACATAATTCAACACAGCTTTCCACTTTTTTTTTTTTTTAGTTTTTTTTTTTTTCCTTTTTTGTACTGGAAACTTTAAAAATCTCTCTATAGGAAATGCATCTTAAAAAAAAAAAAAGCACCCCACAACATAACCCTTCTGCAGCAGTTACTTAATTTATAACATGAAAAGGGTTTGTGCTAAAATATGATAAAAATAAAATCAACAAACTTCAAAAAAGGAATATTCCTTAATAACATGCTTTAGCTTGAAGGGTGCCTGCTCCTCTGCTTTTCTTTGCCTTTGTCTGCTGCTTGCATTAGAGTGGAGCTATTTTGAGCCTGGCTTTTTGGAAGCCTTGTTGGGATGTGTTTAATGGCTGGGTCTGGCTGTGCTGAGGGAGCTCAGGAGGAGCCTGGCACAGGCTGGGAGATGAAGGATTGGTGTTGCCAACAAGGAACAAGCAGACACAGCCTGGCAATTCCCACGGGCATTGTGCTCCAGAACCCCTCTCCTTCCTGTAAGGTCTCCCATGGGAGATTCCTCTGCTTTCCCAGGTCCAGGTCTTGTGTTGTCCTCAACTTTGCTTGTCCAGGATGACAGTGAGGTCTGTCCTTCCCTCCCGGTGCCTCCAAACAACAACGAACAGGCGCAGGTCCCCCGGATTCTGCTCCTGTTAGAATCATGGAATATCCATCGGAAGTTGGAAGAGGTCCACGAGGATTACTGAGTCTGACTCCTGGCCCTGCACAGACACCCCAGCAATCCCACACTGTCCCTGAGAGCTTTGTCCAAAGGCTCCTGGAGCTCTGACAGCCTCGAGGCCGTGCCCATTCCCTGGGGAGCCTGGTCAGTGCCCCACGACCCTCTGGGAGAAGAAACTTTTTCTATTATCCAACCCTGACGCAGCTCCAGCCGTTTCCTTGGGACACGTCCCTGGTCACAGAGAGCAGAGATTGGAGCTGCCCCTCAGGAGGAGCTGCAGATCGGGGTGAGGTCTGACCTCCATCTCCTCTTCTCCAGCTGAGCAAGCCAAATGGGCTCATCCACTCCTCATATAGCTGCCCCTGGAGACCCTCCACCATCTTCATATCCCTCCTTTGGACGCTCTCCAATAGCTTTAGGTCCTTCTGATACTGTGGCACCCAAACCTGCCCCCAGCACTCGAGGTGAGGTTTGTTCTCAACTTCCCTGAGAAGGAGAGAGCTCTACAGCACTTGACAGAATGGTTTCTATCCACTTCAGGTCCTGCCAATGCCCGGAATTAAAAAGTTGAGGACTTTTTGACCTTTCTGAATAGTTGATGGGTGTATGCACCCCGGCCCAGAGCAGAGCAGGACAATCCCCTCTCTGGCCTGGCTGGCGATGCTGGGCCTGATGTCCCCCAGGACAGGGATGTCCCTCCTGATTCCAGGACACTCCTGACTCAGATCCAACTGGCCATTGGCCAGAACTCCCAGGTCCCTTCCCACCGCTGCTCTCCAGCCCCTCCTTCCCCACTCTGTATTTCCAGGGTAGCCTAGTCCCAGGAGCAGGATCCAGCACTTGTCTCTGTTCAGCTTCATTCAGTTGGTGACTGCCCAGCTGTCTCCCTTGTCCAGCTCTCTCTGCAGGGCCTCTCTGCTTTCCAGGGTGTCAACAGCTCCTCGCAGTTCAGTACCAGTGGCAAATATCCTCAGCATATCCCTTAGGTACCACTGCCTCCCCCTGGCTTCAAGATCAGGGTTCAGGACAGCCAGGAGAGCATTCAGTGATTGTGTATATCCGTATCTCAACCCATACCCCAAAAACACCTCAAAAGAGGAGCTTGAGGTGGGGTGGAAGAGAAGAAACTTCTTAATACAAATGGTCCTGTTAATGGATGTCTCGGCCTTGGGCTCATTTGTTGTCCTGGACCTCCTTCAGTTGCATAATTTTTCTTCCAAATCATGACTAATTTGCAAAATAACTTCCTTGGGCTTGTTCTTTTTTGACTACCTTATTATTTTCTTTAAAAATTCCAGAGCAATAATTTACTTAATAGGACCTGATGCAGATGGTGCATTTTGTCTGGGATCTTGGCACTGTCTGTGGGCAGGAGGAATCTCATATTTTCATGTCAGCTCCCCTCCAGAGCCTTGTTTATCAGGGGGTTCCTGAAGTGACAGGCACAATAGGGCTGTTTGCACTCCAAATTATCTGCAGGGAAGGTGGAAGAGACCTGGCAACGAGCAGAGGGACAATAAATTCCCTTCCAAAGAAAGCTCCACCCCAGCCCTCAAAGCCGGCCCCAGCAGCGCTCTGGAAGGTGATGGTTTTTCCAGTGCAGCCTGGAGAAAGGCAGGAATTAAAATGCTGTCTGACAGTATTGTCATCGATGCCTTGGTACAGGAACCGCACTGGTGTCACCCAGGAAGTGTGACCGAGTGGTCCCCAGATCAAGTGATATTATCAGTGGCATTCCAGCTGGGGAGGAAAAAACCAGGCTAGACCTGCTTTAAAGCATGGATTGAGTGAAGCCAGACGGGCGTGGTGGGAATGAAACATCCACGGATCCGTGTTCCACTCTGCATAAAACCTAGCAGGGGTTCAGCTCCTGCCCTGACATTCCGGTGTGACTCCAAGTCCTGCTCACCTCTCTGTGCTTGTCTCTTGGCTGTGCAAGGAGCTGCAGGAACTCTGGCTTGGAACTGGGGCTTGTCCAGGCTCTGAGCTCCAAGGACCCAGAGAAACATTTAGGTTGGAAAAGCCCTTTGAGATCATCCCTAGTCAGAATCAAGGCTGAGATCTTGGGGCAGCGCTTCCCTCTGCCCTTGCCTGGCTCAGAGGGGAGACCTGGAGACCAACAGCAGGTTTGTCATCAGTGGAGGTGGACAGGGCCTCACTCCACTTGGGTGATCTACTCAAAAATCTCTGGGGTGTTCATGCTCACACAAGAAAATTGATGTCCTAAATGCAAAGGGTGGGGAGGTTATAAAAAGGGCAGGGGGTTATAAAATCTCCTGACCCAGTGGGGTGTCCAGCTCCCCACCACGGAAAATGAAAAATGGAAAATGGAAAACAAAAAATGGTGAAACCATCTCTACCCAAGAAGAGAGTGCTCTGGGTCCAGACACAGGGTCAAGTAATATAATTCTGCCAAAAAATAAAATACTGCCTGTGACTCTCTAATAGGTGGAAATTTGGCTTCACCTCTCTTCTCTAATACATATTCCTTTGTTTACTTGTCTCAAAAGTATTCCTGGGAAAACAGACCTGGACAGTAAGTAACATAAAGAGATGCTAAAAAACCCAACGCGGCTCTGAAGGACACCCATTCCCAAGCCCCATCACTGGCATGTCCCAGTCAGTCCCATTTCTGCCCAGCTCTAAGCCTGTGTCACATCTGAATCAAGAGGAAAGCAATGAGATTTGGCTGAAAATGCCTATTTCTGAAACAGAAATGCAGCTTTTGGAATCAGCAGAATTATCCGTGAGCAAATCCCCTTTTTATTGCATCAGAAACCTGTAGGAAAATGGATAGTTTTGTAGGGATAAAATGAAATCATTTCAGTGTTCAGATCTCCATGGTGCCCCTGATGAGTGAGACAACGAAGATCTGCAACAGCTGAACTTTTCCTTCATTTTCTCTGGATTATTTTTTTTGTTGTCGAGGCAAAAGTTTTTGTTAGCGAGGTCTGTAAAATGAAGAAGAACCCTTTGAGCTCAGGAGCTGTTACACTTTGGAGCTCTCAACCTGCCCCAGCCCCGACAGAGATGGTGATTTCATGCAATTATTATCCCCCACGCCACACAAGCACGAGCGCCCAGTCCAGGAGCAGAACAGCAAACTCATCATGCCCTATTTAGCAAAATGTTCAGTGCCAACGTGAAATTCTGACCCTCACATTTTATTAAAAGGATTATATCTTAAAGCAAACTATTTCGGTCCTGCGCTAGCTTCTCCCTGGGAAAACTTTCAAGACAATTTTCAGGACCGTGGCAGGATCAAGATGAAACAGTTCTGCCTTTCCATCTTATTTCTTCCAGCTCAGATCCGCTCCTTCCTCCGGTGTGTCCCCCCTCGTGGTGTAAGCCTCGATTTGCAGAGGAAGCATCCTTTCCCACGAGCTCATCTTGCTTTTAAATTAATGTGGGCATTTAAACAGCTTTGGGGATAGTTCTGTGCTGGAGATGGACTCGAACACGGAGCTGGGAGGTCTCCACCAGGTGGAAGGTGCTCCCAGTAGGTCACCTGCACAGCTTGGGAAGCCAGAAAAACCTCTTCAAGGCCAGTGGTGCTGGGAAGGCAATGCTACCCCAGCTTGGGTTTGTATCCATTCTGGTTAATCATAAAAATATACGGTTCCTATTGTATAGGATTGCATATGGATGTGGCAGGGAAGGGCGGGGGGGCCCCGTGTTGGGGTAGATTTGATAGAACAGCTTTGTGTCAAATGAATAGGTAGGTTTATTATAGACTTCCCTTGCTCCAAGCTTCAGATGAGAGAAATCCTATAATCCCGCCCTGCTTTAATACTGGATTAATGTGGATTTGTTAATAAAATGCTAGTGAAATCGAGAATAATTTGTAATTAACTCAAACTTCTACTCCCCGCATCATTTTGAATATTTTTTAATAGAGATGAGGGACAGTTGCTGCGGCTGCACACACTCCAACAGAGCACGGTGAGTAGGAATCCTGCTGGAAAAACCCAGAAACCAGCTGGAGTTCATGGCAGAGGAAACTCTACCCAGACAATGCAGAACACCAGCCACAGCTCTGCCGGCCTCGAGAACCAAATTCTGTCACCAGAGGCTGCTCAGATCCAAGGTGTCAACACTTCTGGGGGTGAAATCCAAACTGTTAACCCCAAAACAAGGAGTGCACAAGCACAAGTGTAACAACAAGCAAGTGCCATACGGATAGTGCAGGAAGTACTTAGCAGGTGTGGCAGATGGAGAACTGCAGCATTAACAATGCTCAGTGGTACCCCCTCAAACCACGGTATCCATCTGTGAAGATGGATTTCAGACGAGATCCTTTTCTGATCTAAAATCAGAAACAGAGGATTTGTCCCACCAGCTGGAGGGGAAGGCCGTCCATCTCCAAATCCTGCCCCTTGCAGTGGTTCAAAAATTAACTAAGATGACTCATTTGTTCAAAGATGACCATGCCATGAGGTAGGAGAAAGGTGGAAGAGTGAGACACGGAAAAGGCAATTTTACCTTGGGTAATTTTGGGGAGGGTTTGCATCCACTTGAGTTAATCACAAAAATATCCTGGTTATCCTACTATAAAGGATTGGACAGGCCTGCTCTCTCAGGGAGCAGGGGATCAGGAGAGGGACCAGAGGTGGAGATGGGACGGTCTTCAAGGAACTGCTTGGAGGATTTGTCTTCACTAGACAGAGACCAGCCATGTCCCTGTATGGAGAACATATCCCTGGTCTGGATCCATGGGACAAGGACAACGGGCTGAAGGTCAAAAAGGCCAAGTGCTGGATCTGCACTTGGATCACAACAGCCCCATGGAGTGCTCCAGGTTTGGGACAGAGGGGTTGGAAAGTGCCCGTCGGGAAAGGCCCTGGAGGTGCTGGCGAGAGCGGCTGGACACGAGCCCAGGTGTGCCCAGGTGGGCAAGAGGCCAATGGCCCCTGGGCTGTCCCAGCCATGGTGTGTCCAGCGGGCCCAGGGCAGTGACTGTCCCTCTGTGCTGGGCACTGTGAGGCCCCACAGTGCTGTGCCCAGTTCTGGGCCCTCATGACAAGAAGGACATTGAGGGGCTGGAGCGTGTCCAGAGAAGGGAACGGAGCTGGAGAAGGGGCTGGAGGACCACGAGCAGCTGAGGGAGCTGGGGGGGCTCAGCCTGGAGAAAAGGAGGCTCAGGGGGAACCTTCTGGCTCTGCACAACTCCCTGACAGGAGGGGGCAGCTGAGGGGGAGGAAGGGGTGGGCTCTGCTCCCAGGGAACAAGGGACAGGATGAGAAGAAATGGCCTCGAGTTGTGGAGGGGAGGTTCAGGTTGCATATTAGGAGGAATTTCTTCAGGGAAAGGGTGGTCAGGCACGGAGGGGGCTGCCCAGGGGGATGGTGGAGTCACCATCCCTGGAGGTGTCCAAGGACGGCCTGGACGTGGCACTCAGTGCTCTGGTCTGGTAACAAGGTGGGGATCAGGCCCAGGTTGGACTCGACGATCTTGGAAGTCTTTTCCAACCTCCACGATTCTGGGATTCTGTGAGAAGGTGCCATTTATTTTTCCATGGCAAAACCAACTCCCATGAATTAATCTCTCTGACAGGGAGCCAGACACACCCAGCATGAGTGACCCCAAAACAGGCGCTGCAAAGGGAGGGTGCTCCAGAGAAAACCAAGGAAAATCCCCTCCCCACTCCAGGCCTGACAGACTCAACTGGTGTCTCGGGTTGGAATTTACAGTGTTAACCATCTCCGGCTCTCATTTCAGCCTGCTTTTGACCACTTCACCTGGAGCTCTTATCGCTGCCCGCCCTTGCCTGCAGAGCGGCACTTTGGAAACTTCCCAGTCGTTGACCCTCCCCTTGGATTGGGCTCACTGACAGTCGGGTCAGTGGTGAAAAACCCCAGGAGAACAGCATCTGTCTGTCCTTCATCGTCCTCAGCTCTGGGGATAGCCAGCTGCCAGTGCTGAATAACAAAAATGAAGAGGACTTTTATCCTCTAGGCAAAGGACTTTTAAAGGACTCCTAACCTATAGTTAAGACTTAGTGTTCAAGGGAGGGTTTGCTTCATCTTAGGCTCTGTCTTTCTGTTTCTTCCCCTGCTTTTTTTCAGTCTGGACACATTTTACAGTGCAGCAGGAATGTTTCAAGGGGAATGATGTGCAGTGCAAAGCTCAGTAATACCCAGCAGCCCCTTCTCCACTCAGTTTATAAATTCCTGGCCAGCTGGCCTGCCACTTTGGGCACCGCCTCACTTCAATTATGTCTTTACCCTTTTCCAGCTGCTATTTCAGCAAGTTTGCTCCTCCTTTAGAGGAGAATCCATTCAACTTGACGCACCTTGCTTTAAGCTGTTGAGAAAGGTCTGTATTTCAGTGCTGTGACAATCCTTGATGATCTCCTGAACTGCTTGGAGCTTGAATTGGTAAGGAAATACCAAACAATCCCAAAAGATTGTGTGCGCTCCAGCTTGTCCACAGGGCCTGGCTGAGATCCTTCTGCCCCAGGCTTTGCTGCAAAATTCCCCTGGGGATCCCAGAGGACACTGTTAGATACCCCACAGGTCTGTACAGCTGCCTCCATCATTCCAAGGCCTTTCACTAATTCCCCGCCATTAACTGGTGACATCAAAATCTGAATTTTTTACTACATGGGAACAAGATGCCTTGAGAAACCGTACCCTGTGTTCAGACCTGCATACACCCATCAACTGTTCAGAAAGGTCAAAAAGTCCTCGACTTTTTAATTCTGGGCCTTGGCAGGACCTGAAGTGGATAGAAACCATTCTGTCAAGTGCTGTAGAACTCTCTCCTCCTCAGGGAAGTTGAGAACAAACCACTTGGCACCCAGCTGATCTCTGCTTTCATTTCTGTTCCTGGCGACTCATTGTGCCTTGAGGTTAAATGAGGTATTTGTGTCTCTCGAGTCCATCTGCAGTCTCACCATTTAATTTGGACCATTCTTCCATGCACCTTTGTTGTCTGTATTCTTCATACTTTTGTTGTGTGCTGGGTTGGGGTTTTATTCCCCTTTCCCTTCTGGCCCATGGATGGAAGTCTTTGTCTAAGACTACAGTTTGAAAGGTTTGGAGTTTGGACAGTATTGTGAGTGTCAGAAGTGCTTCCTCTTGAAAAGAGAGACTTTGTATAGAGAGACCTTAATAACCTTTTATTAGACCAACAGCTGGAAGAAATGGACAAGTGTTCAGGAGTATGAGCCCCTTTGTACCTCTCCAAAATTCACATTCTCTTTAGAACACTTTGCTTGAAACAGCATTTACACAAAACCCTCTCACTCTGCTGAGAGACAATTTCATAAAATCACAGAGTTATTTAGTTTGGAAAAGCTCTCAAAGATCATCGTGTCAAACCATTCTCACAGCACCGCCAAGACCAGGACCAACCCTTGTCCCAAGTGCCACATCCACATGGCTTTTGAATCTCTCCAGGGCTGGGGACTCCACCACTGCCCCGGGCAGCTATGCCAGGGCTGGAGAGCACTTCTGGGGAAGAAATTTTTCCTAATATCCAACCTGAACCTCCCCTGGCACAGCTTGAGGCTGTTTCCCATTGTCCTGTCCCTTGTTCCCTGGGAGCAGAGCCTGACCCCCACCTGGCTGCCTCCTCCTGTCAGGGAGTTGTGCAGAGCCAGAAGGTTCCCCCTGAGCCTCCTTTTCTCCAGGCTGAGCTCCCCCAGCTCCCTCAGCTGCTCCTGGTTCTCCAGCCCCTTCCCCAGCTCCGTTCCCTTCTCTGGACATGCTCCAGCCCCTCGATGTCTCTCTCAAAGTGAGGGGCTTCATGGCCCCATTTCAGAAGCTTTGCTTCCATGCTTACCTCGGACTGAAAACAAAGATTTGGTTGCCTTTGGGTACTTGGGATGTGGAAGAGGAAACGTCCTGCAGGAAAACACGGTGCTGTCCCCTCAGCCCTGTCAAATGTGACACGAGGGCTCAGCAAGTCGTAGGGAGCCTCACTAATTTCACCACAAGCTCTGCAGAAAGTGGGGGCTCCGACTTGAGATGTTAGAACAGATTCAAGAATGGGATCTTCTGGCCACAAAACTAGTTTGAGGGAAGGAGGCTGGCTTATCATTTTGCCAAGATATTCCTGGATAACCAATAGTGCCTGACCAAAGGTGCCCAGGGAAGGGTGTATGGAGAAAATTAAGTGTAACACAGACTGCAGAGGTGATGAAAATATTGTATTACTGACATCTGTATGGGACAAAGAAACTTCCTCTGAGTCAAGACTCCACAGTGATATCAAAGGGCAAGATACCCTTGACAGGACTGGGTCCCCAGGGAAATGGAGGAGTCACCATCCCTCGAATTGTTCAAGAAATGAGTCGATGTGACACTTCATGGTAGGGTTTAATGGTGGGATGCAGTCGAGGGTTGGACTTGATGATCTTGGAGGTCTTTTCCCACCTTAAGGGTTCTGTGATTCTATTCCTGAGAGATTCCTCCTTTATCCAAAGGTCGTTCCATCCAGTACCAGAAGGACAACATTTCTTGAAAAGACTCATTTGGAATCTCAAATTATTTTCCCCACTCTGGGCTCTTAGAATGTGCTCTCCAGCTTGATGATGTTTGTTTTCCTGTTTGCCAAGCACATCTGATTCCTGTGAGGATCTGAAGGAAAACCAGTGCAGGCTGAGCTCACAAAAGCTCTGCAAACCAGAAAAAAAGGCAAATTATTTTCTATATCTCTATCACGGCTTCTCTTATTCATGTCGGCTCTAAATTATGTGGCCATGATCTTTCTAATCTCTCTTTGCATGGACGTCTTTCCATGCCCTTAATCATTTCCTTTGCCCTCCCCTAGACCTTTCCTGTGTCTGCACTCCGAGGCACGGAGGTCGGAATAGGGAACATTATTCTGAGTGAATGTGTATCATACGGTTCTGTAATTCCATTATTCCATTACAGCGTTTTCAGTATTATTCCCTCTTTTTGAATACGGCCTGGCATTTCTTTGGTTTTCTGGATCACCAACGCATTTCCAGATTGCACTGAGCTCTTGGCAAAGGCGACCAGGATTTGCAGAAACAATGTGCAATTTTTGTAGTTTTGGTTTTTATTTTATGTATTTTTTCACAAAGATTCTCTACTTGGGACCCAATTTCCGAAAAATGAATTCTCAGTGCTAGAAAGGGCAGGTCCTTTCCCAGTGGTTCTTGCTGAGCTCTCTGCTGTGTGATTGGAGAAGGTCAGACACTTTTGCAGATTTCCTTCTCTCACTCTGAAAGTCTTGGTCTGCTTTAAGATTTTCCGAGGCAATTTAAAGTCGGAACCACCCTATTTTTTGGCATTCCTTTGACTGCCTGGGGCAAAGCGATTTGGAGGAGGTTTCTACAGGTGATGGAACGGGCAGGTAAAAAGCCAAATAACATTAAAAATCACTATTCTAAACCCAAAATTCTCCCCTCTAATTATTGTCAACATAAACTGAGTCATTCCCATTTTACAGCAGCCTGAGGAAAAACTCTTTCCTGAAGGAAGCGTGCAGGGAAGGAGTCATGTATCCAGTGGGAGGTTTGCTTTGTTTAACCTCTAAGGCTGTCTTCTCTTCTTCTCCGGGATAGGAGAGGAAAAATCCTCCTGGCATCTTCAGCTTCTCTTCCTTATTATGTGCTGAGAATAAAATAGCTGGGGGTGGATGGGAGAGGGAGCTCAGGGAAAAGGAAATCTGAGCTCCCAAGAGCTCCAGGAAGCCCTTTGCCCTCCCAGCCATGTAACCAGTGGCTCTGAGGAGGCACTGGACATTTCAGGCGGCTCTCAGTGAGGTTTCAATGCCCTTAAATGCAAGGAAAGACAGGGATCATGGAACCACTGAATCACTGAAGTTGGAAAAGACCTCCCAGATCATGGAGTCCAACCTGTGCCTGATCCCCACCTTGTTACCAGACCAGAGCACTGAGTGCCACATCCAGTTGTTTCTTGAACACTTCCAGGGATGGGGACTCCACCACCTCCCTGGGCCTGTTTCAACGCCTGGCCGCCCTTTCCATGAAGAATTTCCTCCTGATGTCCAACCTGAACCTCCCCTCCACAGCCTGAGGCCATTTCCTCTTGTCCTGACAAATGATACTCAACGCCTTCATGGCTCAAACTCAAGGACCAGCTCTTCAGGCACGTGTGAGAGTTTTCGTTTGTTTGGGCCCAGGATTCATCAAGAGGTTGGAGTTCTCATGACCTTAATTTTGCTGCAGTTGAGAAGACAGGCACCTACAGCAGGGCTTTGGGTAACTGCAAGAAAACCAAATCCAAACATCTTCAGCATGAAAGATTCCTTGTGGTTTGTGGTGGGGAGCTGATCACATCTCCTGCTCCAGCCTCCATGGGAGGGGATTCCCAGTGCTGGCTGTGGAGGTCCAGGGACACGAGTCAAATCCCACACGGACACTGAAAACAGTAAAATTGCCATGGAAGAAATGCCCTCCTGGGATCTTGACACCTCTGAGCTGACAAGTTAAAGAACTTGAAGATGCTGGTGTGCGGAACAGCTCTGGTTTGGTGACATGGGCAGGAGGGCACCCCAGTGGAATTGGCTGCCTCGGGACACCCCCGTCCAGGTCCTGCCCAGGCTGTTGGGGAGTGTTTCGTTCATCCCGAGTCCTGCTGCTTCAAAGGCTGAGCCTCTGAACAGGCAATGACTTTGTCTCCCGGGCCTAACGATCAAGAGACTCAACATTCAATTAGGCAGAGCTCCCAGGAGTGTCTGACCAGTCTGTAATGCTATAGGAGGAGTCCTTAGGACCTTAGATCAGACCATCAGCACGACCAATTAATGCTAACGCTACTGGCCTTGTTAATTGTGATGGAGCTCCCCAAGGGGACCAGGACTAAATGAGCAATACATATCAAAGAGGAACTGAAAAGCCATTATGTATTATTGTCTCTTTGTTGATTTGAGGAGGATGTGATGAACTAGGTACTAATTACATTAAAAAACACTGTATTCTAAACCAATCTCTCCTCTAATTAATGTCAACATAAACTGAGTCATTCCCGTTTTATAGCAGACGAAGCCATTCAGTTACCGCGGGTAACACAAGGAGGGCAGCTCTGGGATGAGCACTATTAACACGTTTTGACCTGGGAGATGGAAATTTCCAGTCTCAAAGCACTGAACAGAGGTGCAGGTAAGATCAGGGTCCCTCAGCAGCATTCCATGGAGTCCACACTGTCCCTGTGTCCGCAGACGCTCCCGTGTACGCCCGTCACACAAAGCAATTTTTCCTCAGCATCAGGAAAGTTCCCCTTTCCACTTAAATGGCTTTTTTTTTCTGATTCATTTTTACTTTATTTTATTTTATTTTTTTATTTATTTCCCTTCTGTATCCTTTTCAATCTGGAAAGTGACTTGGCCTCTCTTCCCCCCATCTATTTTCCTCCTGCCACTATTCAGTTTAGGCATGAAACACAGAACTAGATTGAAAGCATTCAATGGCCATTCAATCGGAGAAGAAAAGAGCCCCTCAGAGCTTTATTAGATATGAAGATCCACAATAAAAATCAATTTCTGCCTCTTTATGCAGTTTAAATGACAAAGCACCCACCCATTCTGCAGCCTTTGTGCCCAGGAAATGTAATTCAGCGCCGGAGCCGGGCCCGGAACTGCCCGGACTCGCTGACCTGCGCCGGCAGATTCCGATATGATACAGCCCTTCCAGATAATGACAGCCACTTCATCTCCCCGCAGGAAAGAGAAACTTATCTGATATCTTGGAGGGTTAAAAGGCTATGTGGGCAGCATTTTTAATAGCACTCTAAATCAGCATCTTAAAAACACCTCTGCTTTTTTTCCAGCACCCTTTTCCCCACTTTTTCCACTCATTCGTTGGAAACTCCAGCTGAGATCTTGTACAGTCTTTGGGGAAGAGTCCTTCCTGGATGCCTGGCTGGAAGTGAGCAGATTGAAGTGCAGACTTGACTGCAAACATTCCCTCCATTGATGTGACATGCAGGAATTTGATTAGGGAGTGTCTGTGGCTCCTGGGATGAGTGAGGGCTGTGCAGTGCTGTGGGGCAGAGCCGTCAGATCGCACAGCTGAGATGTTCTGGGCAGGGAATGAGCAGCATCTGGGCTGTCAAGCTGTGTTGGGAGGGAGTTAGGTTGGAAATCAGGACAAGGTTCTTCCCCCAGAGGGTGGAGGGGCACTGACCAGGCTCCCCAGGGAATGGCCACCGCCCCAAGACTGCCAAAACTCCAGGAGCGTTTGGATAACGCTCCCAGGCACAGGGTGGGATTGTTGGGGTGTCTGTGCAGGGCCAGGAGCTGAAGTTTGATCCTTGTGTGTCCCTTGCAACTCAGGATAGTCTATGATTCCATCGTCATCCCCATGGTTTTCCTTAAATCGCTATTGCAATAGCTTTTTCCCTATGGAAAAGATTTTTTGTTTGAATTCCAGTAAAACCTTGGCCTAGGTTGTGTCTAACAGCAACGAGTTCCTTGAAAAAAAAGGAATCCTGTGTGCAAGTGCTTTTTGAATTATTTTTGAGCATTTTTTTCCTCCCATATATTCTGGAGAAGGGTCAGCAGAACTGTTGAATCAAACTTCTCTGCTGTCTATATTCTATGGGATGGAATATATTTGATATATGTTCCATACCAAATATAGATACTTTATGTATTATATAAATTAATATATTTTTATGTTCTATGCCATATATATAATAACTACAGGATTGATTTACTTACATAGAATTTTTATATTGACAATCCTGTCGACTCCAACATTCACAGGCTTTGAAAGTCACACTCATTTTATCAAAAATTAAAGTAGGAGAGGAAAACACAGAAGGAAACTGAAGTTATGACAATCCCATAAGGTCCTGCTTGTTCATTTGAAGGAAACCCATCCACTTTACGTCCCAAACCCCCTTATTTTTCTGTGTTTTAAGAATTCCCGTGTAGATAACACCACTGAATGATGTCACAGTGGAAACGAAAAGCTTTGATCTGTCTCAGATGAGTCCGAATCCTTCAGTGGTTGACTTCAAAACTTTCCTTTTGTTTGTTTGGAGGAGGAGGAGTTCTGGAAGCTGAAGTGAATCCGTGTCCTCCATCGCTCACGTCTTTCAGCATCTCTGGCCAAAACTCCTCCCCGTGCAGCACAGAGTATTTGGAGTGAATTGTAATTCTGGCTATTCCCCCTTGGCCTCGTGGCAGCTTTATCTTAATGAAGATGTGCTGTGTGCCTTTTCCAAAGCTTTTGGGCTACCCCGGGATAACAGTTTTAAGTAGGAGGAATGAGTTCAGTAGAATCTGTGTTTTTTACAACTGTAATTTTATTTTTAAAATGTTTCATTGTGTTTACAAAATAACTCAGAGTCTTTCTCTCCCTGAGAGTGCATCTCTGTGTGTCCCCCTGGGAAGCACTGCCCTTCCAGCCAGTGGATGGACCCCAAACCTGCTGGGAGCCATTGCTTGGTTCTGTGTCTGGAGCACCCAGAGCCTCTGACCACTGAGGACGTGTTTTATGAGAAAGGTAAGGCTGTGAAACCACCGTGTCCCCAAAAGCAGATCCCTCAGATAAACCAGGACACAAACCATCCATGCCAGACAGATGCAATTCCTGAATAAAGGCTGGGGGCTTCCCAGAGGTTGGTGGGCAGTTCCCTGGCTCAGCATGGAGAGGCACCGCCACTCCTGGTGGGAGTACATTCTTTTCCTTTTTAGGATGTCCTGAGACCTTCTCGGGTCCCTCCAACAAAAGGCCCACATGTCTTGATGTGACAATGGCTGGAGGTCATCCCAACTAGCTGAATTATTGTGGAAGTGGCACTGTTGGGTGTACAGTCCTTCTCCAGCAACCCAAAGATGCCAATAAGATGGACATTAGCATCTCCTGCACACAACATGGAAAAGGAGACACGTTATTAAGGGTTTTACATTTAGAGGAGGACCTGGAAATCCCAGTGCTGTGACCAAGTCATTTAGTGATTCCTGTCTCTGCAGACGTTATCTCCTGGAGCTCTCCCTGCAGCACTCGGCAACCCAAAGCATCTGTGCTGAGAAATTCTGAAATAAGGAGGAAAAAACCACAACATTATCTGGGGACAAAAGACAGCTGTTCAGTCCCTGTGGGGTGTCACCTTGGAGTCCCAGGAGATATGCCAGAGGCTGTGTGAGGAATGCTAGAACCCGTAATTATTCATTTTTTCATCCAGCTGTAGTGAGGTGGGGAAAAAACCTCTCTATAATTCACATGAACCAAGAGAAGTTTCAGCATAGCTGAGTCAGGAAAACCTTGCGACAGCTTGTCTTGGGAAGGGCAGGAAAAAGTGTGGGCAGACGTGGCACAGGGAACTTCTGGGATGCAGGATCAGGCAAAAGGATGGAGCACTGAGAGCCAGGATTATAGCTGAGCAAGGGCCAGAGTCAGGATGTGCTGGTCCAGCCATGACCTGAGGGAAGAAGATGGAGGATGTCCAAGGATATAAGAAATGCAGGACACTCAGGCCTGGGTCACAGGTGTATTTCTGGCTTGTGGCCAGGAAAGGAGGGAAAGTCAAGGATGGTGGGATGTCTCAGGAAAGGTGTTTCCAGTGGAGAGACGGAAGTGTTGATGTGCTCTGCACTGCTGATTCCAGAACTGGGGAAACTCCCAGTTCTCCCAGTCACCCCTTGTTGGGGAAAGATGAGCTCCTTGAGAACCATGGCTGGCTAAGGGAAACATGTCCCACGCATGAGGCAGAAAGAGCTTGGCTTGGTTTCTCCCATAACAGGGAAACTGAGGAAACACTCAGGAAATCTACTGGGGGATTAGAAGTGAGGGAATGGAAGGGGTGGCTCCCAGCAAAGGGCAGCATTGGCAACCGAGCAAATGAGATAAAGCAGCCATGAGTAAACTGAGCCAGGAAATCAGTGACCATGAGAAGATCCACACTCTGGAAAAAGGTTGGGAAAACGGCTTCTCCTCCCAAAAAGGCTGGAAACTTATGGAAGGAAAAAAAAAATATGGAAATAGAGATCATAAAAGGGATATAATGAAGAGATGCGAATTTAGTGGATGGAAAGGGTCCCTTTCAACCCCATATTCCTGTGTCACAAAGGCCAAGTAAACTAAAACAAGGCTTTTTTTTTTGCCTATCTATACATATATATTATGTACACCTAGAGTGTTTTTGCAGATGGATTATAATCAACATAATTAAGGTCAAAGCCATCACACACTCCCAGCCCTGGAATGCTACAGTGACAGAAAGCTGGCAGCGAGGTTGAAGATGGTCCCGATTTTTTTTTTAGCAGACTCTTCTCACATTTGTCATCTGTCACCAGTTCAAAACCTGCTGGGAACCCACGGCAATAGACAAAAACAGACCTGTGGGTAAATGGTGTGGTTGGGAACAATTATGGGAGCAGATACAGCTGGATTTGGCAGAGCCGGGGATCTGGTGCAGCGATGGAAATATTTTCCAGTCACAGCTTGCTCACAAAAGCCACGGGAGAGGGATACACCCGGACTGCAAGGAAAGGCTGGGAGCAGTTTGCCTGCTCTCCTCCGTGGGTTGAGCAGGCTGTAAAGTCTCCTTGCTGCTGCTGAAGAGAGAATCCTGGAGAGAGCTATGTCTCAGCATTCCCGACCTGCAGATTGATGGGCAAGGCTGGATGCCAGGAGCGGCAGATACCAGGGAAAAGATTTGCCTGAAAGCAACACAGCTTTGTAGTCAGCTCTCCGTGCCCAGCAGAAGAACACCACAAAGCACCCAAAGAGGTGAAGTTGCTTGGGGCATTGGCACATAAATTGACATCAAGTGATAAACTGGGGGATAATAAGGAAAATAACACAGGATGGCAACTGTCTACACACGGCATCAAGCAAAGGGTCAGACACAGCGAGAATAAATTCACCAGGCTCCTAAAAGAGTAAGGACACTGTGGCAAAGGCTTGGAAGTAAGGGAATATTCATTTGATGAGGAAGAGGGCAAGCTGCTTCACCTCCTTGACCCTCAAGTCACCAAGGGCTAATAAGTCACAGTGTAAACCCGACACCAGCAGTGAAGCTGCAGTTTATTGACAGCGTCATTAACAGCACACAAATGGTTGGTCTTCTGGGGGTCACTGGCTGACCCTGTGCTTAGACACGTGATCCAGTGACTGTCAGGAACATCCCGGCATCGTGGTGACCACATCCCTCTTCTCTCCGTGACCGGGGACAGGACCCCAGGGAATGGCAGGAGCTGTGTCAGGGGGGTTTAGTTTGGAGATCAGAAAAATGTTCTTCCCCTGGAGGGTGCTGGGGCGCTGACCAGGCTCCCCAGGGAATGGGCACGGCTCCGAGGCGGCCAGAGCTCCAGGAGCGTTTGGACAATGCTCCCAGGGATGCACAGGGTGGGATTGTTGGGGTGTCTGTGCAGGGCCAGGAATTGGACAGGATGATCCCTGTGGGTCCCTTCCAGCTCAGAATATCCTGTGATCCTGTGATCTTCCACCTTCCATTTGTGTTCTCCTGTATTTGTTTCATAATGTGCATGTCTGATCTGCAGGAGAAGAAGGATTCCTGGTACTCATAACCAGAGGGATCTGGACAAATCCCTTCTGCTCTTTTGTGTGGGACAAGCCTCTCTGAATATAAGAACAAATAGCACAGACCAACAGTGGCATTTCCAAAGTTGTTTCAGATCCAGCCGCACGTTACTGAGCAAAAGTGAAAGCACAGCAGGGTGTTCGCCTGATGAAGGGCAGATCTTTTCTTCCAGTGGTAGCCTCGAGGCTTTGTTTGGTGAAGAGGCCATGCTGGAAGGCAGCCAGGTCTGGTTCAACCAAGCCCACTGTTCAGAAATACCCCCAGCAAATTCTGCTTGCTGCTCTTGCTGCCTCATGTCCCAGGAGCTGTCTTGTCTCTGCTTGGCTCCTGGTCCTACTCTTCCTCCCAAACCCTCCAGGTTTGAGCCCAGAAATGCCCTGCATGGAATGACAGGCTCAATCCATGCCAGCTCCTTGCCCCTGGCCCCATCCCAGGACCAGTCATCTGGCAGAGAACCCCGGTAGATGATGGTGATTCAGCCTTATATAAACCAGAAAAAGGCAGAGGTAGTGAGTGACAGAGCATCAGGAAAAACAGGGAAGCATCAGGATTGACTCTAAGTCCCAGATGGGGGTCCTAAGGAATATCAGGTTTATGCCTTGAACTGCCTGTGGTGTTTTTCCAGGAAACAGAAGTGCTGGGTGATGCCTTAAGACCACGGAAGGAGATGCAGAATATTTTGGGGCACATGGCAAATCCGAGAATCATGGAATGGTCTGGGTTGAAAGGTACCTTAAAGATCATCGAGTCCCACCCCCCATCATGGGCAGGGCCACCTCCCACTATCCCAGGTTGCTCCAAGCCCCGTCCAACCTGGCCTTGGACACTTCCAGGGATCCAGAGGCAGCCACAGCTTCTCTGGGCAACCTGTGCCAGGGCCTCATCTTCCTCACAGGGAAAAATTTCTTCCCGATATCCCATTTAACCCTGCCCTCTGGCAGTGGGAAGCCATTCCCCCTTGGCCTGGCAGCACTCCAGGCCCTCTCTCTCCATGTTTCCTGTTGGCTCCTTCAGGCACTGAAAGGCCACAATGAGGCCACATCAAAGCTTCTCTTCTCCAGGCTGAACAATCCCAACTCTCCCAGCCTTTCCTCCCAGCAGGGCTGCTCCATCCCTCTGATCATCCTGGTGCCTCCTCTGCACTCTCTCCAGCAGCTCCACATCCTTCCTGTGCTGGGCCCCAGGGCTGGGGCAGCTCTGCAGGTGGGGTCTCACCTGAGTGGGGCAGAGGGGCACAATTCCAATCCCTTTCCTGCTGCCCACGCTGGGGATCAGCCCAGCACAGGGGCATTTCTGGGATGGGCATGGCCAGCCCTCACCACCAGCACCCCCAAGTTCTTCTCCAGGGGCTGCTCTTCATCAATCCAGCATGATCTTGTCACATAATTTCCTTCAGCTTGTTTATCAAAGCCTGCAGTTTTTCCTTGGCTTTTGGAGTTCATCCATAGCTGGGCAGGTATTTTTGTGCAGATGTTTCAAAGAATATTAGATTAAAATGAGCAGCATTCTTGTGCTATTGTGTTGGAAATTGGTTGAGCCTGGTCCTCATCTGGCGTCCTTGCTGTGTGGACCAGGAGCAGGTCAAGAGCTAGTCCATCACTGCTGGTGACGTCTATCGCAGATCCTGATCCCAAAATACAATGGAGTGGTCTTTACCATTTTTTTTTTTCAGTGTGAGCAGTGCCTGAGATTTTATTTCCTTTGAGAAGATTTATAAAAACAACTGCTAGAACAAATCCATTCTTCTTCCTGGGGTTTTAGATCTAACATGGAGGGGCCTAAAAATGATAAGGGTTGTTTAATAAAAATAAAAAGGAACAAGAAAGAAGCAATGAATCAGTTTCAAACAGGAATATCTGCCTGCCCAGGATAGAAGAAATTTAAAGATTAATGGATCTTAGGAGCAGATCTCCCTGGCACGCTGACTGCAGAGATGGGGAACCCAAAACATATACAAAGGGATTAAAGCAAATGCAGAGAAAATGTTGTTGACTTAATTATTCTCAAACTGTTCAAGTGGAAAAAAACCTTTGAACTGGGGCAAGAACAGAATTTGGCTGGGTGAGCTGTGTGAAGGGAGCAGCACTTCACACTGTTTACTCATCCAGCTCCAAGAGTTCGAGATCTTTCTGATCTTTCCTGATCCCATGGGTCCAAACCTAACAACCCACTGGGGTTTTATTTTGTTGTGCTGGTTTGGGCTGGGGTAGAATTAATTTCCTTTGGAGTAGCTGGGATGGGGCTGTGTTTGTCATGCTCAGTGTGGAAAGAAAAGGGAAAAGGGGGAAGGGAGGACATTGAGAGTGATGTGGGGGGAAAAGGAGGAAGGGAGAGCATTGGGAGTGATGTGTTTGTCAGTGGTTAATGTCAGCCAAAATGCCTTTATTTTAAAGAAACGTGTGAGTTGGGTTCTGCTTTTCCAAGAGCCACACCAGGCATCTTCTTAATCTGGTCTGTGTTTGAAGCAAACCAGTATGAAGAGGATGAATTCAGGTACATGATGCTGGTATTGGGTCATTTATGGTATTTATGCACGTGCCCGACTCCCGAGGCTGCTCCGGTGGCGTTGCTGGGTCCATGTTTTCCCCGGACCCCGTGGGGTGTAGGATCAGGAGGGAGGGAAGGCTGGTGAGCAAGGCAGAGCTGCCCAAACCTGGTTCAAGTGTGGAGCCCAGCAGAGATGGGGACAATGTCAGCCAGATTTTTGCCTGCCGCAAATCCAGCGGAGCTCCGCTGGCCTGGATTTGTAGAAGAGAAGAGCTGGATAACAGCTGAACGGCTTCGCCTGTGCTTTCAAAGACCTGTCAGATGAAAACGGGAGTTAAGCACACAATTCTCCAGGTCTGAGGCATTTTGTCCCCAGGTTTGGGTTAGCCCTGCCTGCAAACACAGGCTGAAGCATCCCCAAAACTGGGCTTCTGAGCCACCACACAGAGACACATCCAGTCCTGTCCTCAGCTGGATCCAGACCTCTGCACCTCATCCTGGGACATGCAGATTTCCACGTGCTCTTCCTCCTGTAAATGAGTTTTCTAATATCCTCATCCCCCCTCCCCAGGGAAGGAGAGGTGGGGAAGGGTTTATTTATTTAGACCACTTTACTGCCTGATCAGAATTACCCGTCTGAGAGGAGGATTTGAATGGCACCTTATCTGAGGTCTTTCTCCCTCTATTTAATGCTTGAAATCAGAGGCTTTGCCGCATTTCTTTTTTTTTTTTTTTAATTACAATGGAAAAAGAAAAGGATTGAACAGGAAAGTTAAAATAAAATTAAAAAAAAAAAACTTTAAAAGTACAATGTGAATGAAAAATGATGGTTTTACTCTTTGCCTTAAAGTAAAATAGCCTTTATCTTTTTTCCCCCTTACAACAGCCTCCTCTACCTAGATAATGCATTTGGTTAGATTTATTTGCTCAGCCCAGAAAACTTGACACTAAGGGGATTATTTAGTTTTAGATTCGCTGTAGTCCATAGTAATAGCCAACAGGGAAAGGAATGAAGCAGCGATATTAGCAGGGAGATGGGAGGGGAGGGTGGACGGGGGAG
>VZTF01005687.1:155220-191695 GCA_013397755.1 Cnemophilus loriae
AGAGAGAGAGAGGGAGAGAGAAAGGAGAAAGGAAAAGGGACAGGCCCTGACTTGCTGTGCATGCGTTTCCATCAAGGTTCAATAGAAAAATAAAACCAGCCCAGGGTCCATGTGTAGCAATTCTGCCGACCTCTCCAAGTTACCCCATCACGCTCCAAAGGAGACATTTGTTCCACGTGTTAAGAGGAGGAAGGAGCAAGTCCAAAGAGGAGGAAACACAGTTTCCCTGCAAAGACTTGGCCAATTTTGTACATATCCATGTATAAAACATTTCTTTTTCTGTAAAACACTTGAATTTTCTTTGTGTGTTTCCAGGGAGTGGAATGTGTGCAGCAGAAGAGGAGGGAGAGGTTCCTGTGAGTTAGAGATCAAACTTCTACAGGCAGAGCACTTGGTAGCCCAGCTTTTGGAAACGTGTCCCAGATCCACCAGCCACTGTCTCTGTGAGGGGACAGAGCCAGGAGCAGCAACAGAGGACAGGCAGAAGGCTCTGGGAACGTTTTTGGGCAGCAGAATAATGGAATCATGGAACGGTTTGGGTTGGAAGGGACATTAAAGATTATCCAGTTGCACCCCTTCCATGGGCAGGGACACCTCCCACTATCCCAGGTTGCTCCAAGCCCCGTCCAACCTGGCCTTGGACACTTCCAGGGACCCAGAGGCAGCCACAGCTTCCCTTGGCAACTTGTGCCAAGGCCTCACCACCCTCACAGGGAAAAATTTCTTCCCAATATCTCATCTAACCCTGCCCTCTGGCAGTGAGAAGGCACTGCCCCTTGGCCAGGCACTCCAGCCCCTTGGAAATAGTTTCCATCTTTTTTGTCAGCTCCTTCAGGCACTGAAAGGCCACAATTAGGTCACCCCAAAGCTTCTTTTCTCCAGGCTGAACAACCCCAACTCTCCCAGCCTCTCCTCACAGCAGAGCTGCTCCATCCCTCTGATCATCCTGGTGCCTCCTCTAGACTTTGTCCAGCAGCTCCATGTCCTTCTTGTGCTGGGTCCCGGGCCTAGAGGCAGCTCTGCAGGTCTTGGAAAGGAATATGCAGGAATTCCGAAGGATGAGAAGGACTTTCCATGGGTCTGGATCAAGCCACAGAGCAGAAATTGTTCCTTCAGGACACAGGATCCCCCCCACGAGCACTTGCTGGTGCCCTTCTCCCAGCATGACACACATCCAACCAGGGAAAGAGGGACATCCAATTGCTCGTCTTGCCTCAGAGCAGGAGCTGAAACAGCTTTTCTCTGGTGCCACCACGACTGGTTGTGACAACCTCTAAGCCTGGCAGATGCCTCCACATAGAATTACAGAACCATGGAGTCATTAAGGTTGGAAGAGACCTCCAAGGTCAACAAGTCCAACCATCAAACAGCCCAACACATCTCAGTAGAGCAGGTACTAAATTAAAGCTTATTCAGTGAGCACGGTGAGGGGGCACAGGAGCAGCTCAACACCCTGCTCTGGTGTTGAGGACCCTGTGAGGACACCAGGGTCCGAGGGCTTCCTTGGGTGAACATGGTGTGTCCTAGGGGAGGGACAACCTGGTCACTCAATGTTCTTCCCCTCCCTGCTCCCATTGGAAGGAGGCACAAGCACCCAGCTGCCTGTCCATGAGCTCTTCCACCCTGGTGTAATTCCTGTGTAAAGTGTAGCTGCCAAAGCACCCGAGTCAGCAGATCCCAGCTGCTGAGGCGTCCACAGGAAAGGAACGCAGGTGCTATTCTGGGAGTTTCAATGCTCTGAATTTTAAACAAAACATCCAGCGCAGTGGAAGAGACGGAAACCTTCCTGCTCCAGGGCATGAAAATCTTACTGTCACCGGGCATTAGGAGGAAAAGTGTCCTTGGGGGCACTTGGGTGTTTTGGAGCTGCCAGTGAGATTTCCTATCATAGAGTCATGGAATCCCAGGGTACTTTGGGTTGGAAGGAACCTTAAACCTCACCCAGTTCCACCCTCTGCCATGGGCAGGGGCACCTTCCACTATCCCAGGTTGCTCCCAGCCCCATCCAACCTGGCCTTGGACACTTCCAGGAGTGGGACATCTTCTTGCCTTTTACTCTCTGGAAACTGCATTAATCAGTGTGGGCAGGTCAACTGAATTAACTCTTGCATTTAGAGTTAAGAGGTGACTTCTCCACTATTTACCCAGCTATCCCTCACCATGGCAAGTAGATTATTTGATGATCAGCTTGTGCCTCTGTGCTCTTGCTTGCCTTCCAAAGGGACTTTGCAAAGCAGGGAGAAGAAAACTGGGGAGTAGAGTGTGAAGCTATTTTGGGACCTGTGATCATCGTGGAAGGGGTGGAAGAGTTTAAACCCACAGGAAAACACAAATCATTAATTCTTTAACTTCAGGATATATCATCTTTCCCTGCTGATAATGCTCATGAGAACTTAACAGCTCTTGGATCAAAATAAAGGGAACATCTCCTTCACTGAATTTCCAAATATTTCTGTTATTCCACCCACCACACTCAGTCTCCTTGGCCCTTCCAGATGTATAGAAAATTCTGTGCCCCAAAGCTAGTTCCTAGCTGGGTAAGGAGAGAAAATCTGCTCCAACTCATGGGCATCCTCTGTTTTTTGTAACTCACCTCGATCTGGTGGTGCCAGCCACATCTTGGAGCAGAGGCATTCAGACCCGATGTGATGAAATCTTGTGCCTTGACAGAGTTCACAGAAAGAAAGGGAAAAGCAGAAGAGGGGCCCAGGTGCCCAGAAGATATTTGTGACTACCACAGGCTGAGGCTTAAGGAGCAAGTGCAGTCTCGGTCCACTGGTGTCCTCCCCGTGCAAGGGGGACAAGAGCTTCAGCATTTCTTAGGAAATGCCTGAATCACTCCTTTTTTTTTTTTCCTAGAAGCATCACTTCCATCTTGCCTGGCTTGAGCTTCAGCCAGCTGCTTTTCATGCTGGAGCTTATCTCTGGCAGGCACGGCGACATTGTGTGGCAGGGCCTGTTGTGTCTGCCGAGAAGACGCAAAGCTGGGCCCAGCAGCTGACCCGGAACACAAGAGCCCCTGGTCTTTGTTATCTCCTTCCAGCGCCGAGTTCTGTGCTCCGCTCCAGGATTAGCTGCTCTCCCCCAGCGTGCCATTGTGCGTGTGGGGAATGGGTGATTTCCTTTTTCCAGAGCAGCTGTTTTCCATCCCCAGACAGTGTTGCTCCGTTTCAAGTGAATTTTCTCTGTCTTCTGTAGAGCCTTCAGAAAAGCCCATCCGCGAGCAGATGATGTATTCAGCTCCTTTCCACCATGACTAAAGCCTTCTGCATCTGCAGCCTGAACTTCTCTCCCTCGCCACCAAGAGCTGCGCCTGTTCACAATTTCGTGGTGGCAAACTTGTTATCTCCTACCACAGAGTAGAATATATAAACTCCCAAAAACCTTGTGGTCCCACTAACTCGGAGCCGTCATCCACCTCATACAGGCTTTTGACTGCAGCCCTGGAATGTGTTAGGGGTTTAATGGATGCCATTGCAGCAGATCCCAGAGTGGCCATGCAAGAACACTTAAATTAGAAAGATTTTTGAGTGTAATATAAGTCCCGCTGGAGAGGTGGGAGCAATGCATGTCCTGGTGGTTACGAGGACGGGAAGACACCAGGGGAGTAAAATCTGGCAAGCAGGTGGGCCTGGCATGTGATTGGGATGTCACGGTGGTTCAGAGCAGGGCACTGCAGGCAGGTGTTGGCTGTAGCTACAGCCACATCCTGGCTCAGGTGACAGGACACACCTGGATGGTAGCAAGAGGATGGGGCATCCTGCTGGAATGTGACAAATACCATGGGAGAAGAAAGGTAAATCTGTCCCAGTCCACAGCCTGCGTGGAATGAGGCTCAGACTGTCTTGTGGATGGATTTTTTTGCTGCGTTCTAGATAACTTACCTGTGTCCTCAGGGTGAGTGGGACCCTCATCTTGACTCCCTGTGTGCCTACTCTCCAAAGGTGGGATAAGAGGCCTAGAAGCAGCTTGGGCTGGGGGCCAAGTGCGCCTGACTATGGGAAGCTGGTTCTTTCTCCAAAATGAGGAGCACCTCCTCCCGGTACGGACACACATCTGAGTTTTCATGCACTGTTAAAGTTCCAACCCAACCCAGAGCTGCACAACAGCTGACCTGGCTGTGGAGTTCAATTCCTGTTCCTCTGCTTTAGATGGAGCATCTCCAAGTGGGACTGCAATCCCTCTAGTCCTTGGGCTCTCTGGGTGTAAGGTGGGTTGGCCTTATTAGTTTAATAGGGGTTTTTTTTGTGTCAGGGCAGGACTTGTGGCCAGGGCCACACCAGAGTTCGCGTGGGTGTCTCCCTGACTGATTTCCTCTCGGCTGCAGAGCAGCAGCTGGTGAGAAATTAATTGTGTGGCATACATTTACAAGTTAATTGCAGTTTCACTGGAAGGTGGGAAACCTGCATTTGATAAACGTGAGAAGGAAGCACCAGAAGGTGCTTTCCCTGCCTGGCCCCAGCCCTGGGGTTCTTGTCTCACTGCAGTTATCCCTGTCTGCTACACGGCGGGTCAGGGTCCCGTGGTGCCGAGCGAACACAGAGCAAGAGGAGCTGCTGCCTCAGCAAGTGAACAGTGCTCAGCTCTCCCAAGCAGATTTGCTTGCTCCTACGTGATTCCAGTCCTGATTTTTATTTCTGTGGGCTTTCTTGTTAGGTTCCATAAGCAGAAGTTTCAGGCAGGCTTGAAGAACCCTTGGTACCGAGAGAGGAAATCCTCAGCTGGTCTAATTTTCCTCTGAGGAACTGCCTTTTCTTCAAAGGTCTCTGCTTGCTGTTCCACAATTACCTGCCTCTCTTCTTCCTTAGTGAGTGGCCTCAGTTGTGTTTTTCTTGATGGGCTTCACCGTGCGGGCTCACAGATGTGATGGGGAATGAATGAGTTGAAAGCAGAAGATGTCAAGCAATGGGTAAATGACGAGGAGAAGGAATTTAATACTCGGAATCACAGGAGATGAAAGGCAGCTCTGTGCGTCTGCAAACAACAAATAACTTGCTCTCCAGTAAGCAGTTTGTCTTCTATTCCAGTTCACACCTGCAGCGGGGCCAAGAAGGGAAAGTACTAAACACCATTATCCTCAGAGTAAGAGATCAGAGGGAGGCAGAAATGAGACAATTTCCATATAGACGAAGCAGCAGAACACAATTTTGGCGTGTTTTGACCATCTGCAAGAGGCTTCAGAGCTCTGAGGAATGCTGTGAAAGCTGTCAGCTGGGCTATTGAATGCAGAACTGAGTCAGCCAAAAAAGGGTGTGAACAAAGCCATGGGGAGAAGCGTCAAAGGAGGAAGAAACACCCCTTGCTGGACAGGCACTGCTTTCAAATGCCGTGTGCTCCTAGAATTCCAGCAAGGAGAAGGTATTTAGGAACTCTGTGGAGGGGCCAGGATCCACGTGCCAGAGATGGTCCCTGGGCTCTCATAGGGTTCAAGGCCTGCAGGAAGACCTGGCTGCAGTCGTCTGGCTTTGTTCGGATAATCTGAGTTGGCTTAATCTATGCAGAGCTCCCCGATCCTGACCCAGCCATCCTGATTTGGGCTTTGCTTCACATCTATCCTGGCTTTTTGAGCCTGTGTTCATCCTTACACTCATGGAAGCTCCACGAGATGCAGGAGGTTGTGAACACATGAAACTGAGCGTCTGCCACCCATCTAAGACCATTCTCTGGTGGGAGCAGGGCATGTGCAACACCTGGCCAGGTTGGACAGGGCTTGGAGCAACCTGGGATAGTGGAAGGTGTCCCTGCTGTGGCAGGGGGGTGGAACTGGATGAGCTTTAAGGTCTTTTCCAGCCCAAACCATTTCATTATTTTATGTTTCTGAGTTGATAATTTGGTAACAACAGGAAGAGAAGTGCCACAAAATCAGATAGATTTTGATGTATTGTTTTGCTCAAACATCTCTTTTATTTATGTATTTGTGAAGGACAGAAGCACATGGAGGAGCGCCAATTTATGTTTTGACTTTTAATCTATGCTCCCATGGATTTTATGGGTTTTGACTGGACAAATGGTCTTTCCAGAGCACCTGAGTCATTCACATAAGACCACCAGAGTCTGTAAATGATTGCCATGTTGGGCATACTCAGCATAGTGTTTGGCATTAAATGGTATTTCCTGGAATAAAAAACTGAAAGGTGGAGAGGAAAAACTCTCTTAAGGATGCTCCTCTTGGGATGAAGAGGTATTTCAACATTTCAACTGCCTCTTCAGCTGAAGAGGTGTTTCAGCTGCCAGCATTTCCACCATCAGATGGTGCCAAGAATTCCAGTCTCCCATGGCCTAAGGGTTGTGCCGGGGACGTGGACACGGAGGTGAAGGACCTCTGCCTCCTCATGGCTGTGGGTGTGAACACAGCAGCAGACCAGAGTTCCACCCACTCTGCACTTCCGTACAAGCTTTAAAAAGGGATTTTTCTTCCACCAGCTTCCATAAACCTCCAGCACAACCAGGGCGCTGCCCAGCTCCGTGGTGGGAAGATGCACCTATTTTGTGGGAAGATGCACCTATTTTGTGGGAAGAACTATCTATTTTGTGTGAAGAAGCACCTATTTTGGTTTCCTTTGGATTCCCTTGATGCCCTCCTGAGGGTTTGCCCTGGAAGAGGTGCATCTGATTTTGTAGTCTTGAGTTGAACCTCCTTCAGTGACCCCTTCCAGCCTGAGAACCACCTGGATGTGCTGCTACACCGCCAGCGAAGCTGGGAATGCTGATGTTAAAGAGGGATCACGAGATAATTCTCCAAATATATTTTTAATGATAGGGAGCAGTCGCTGCCACATTCTCCATCTGTTACCTTGGGCAAAACATTTAAACCTCCTGCACCCCAGCTCTTCTTCTGTGAAGCACGGTAATAACTCTGCTCTCATCGTGGCTATTTCAGGCCTGGGGGCACAATAGTCTTTTGCTATTTCTATGCAGAGTGCCTTCCGCCACAATTATTGGCATGGAGACAACAGAGTAAGACAGAGCTGAGCTCTGTGGGCATTTCAGGGTTTTCCCTTGGGGGTCCTGCCTTTTGAGCAGCCCCTCTTAATCCACCTGAGTCAGGTAAGGGCTCTCTGCCGTGCAAGATAGTGTTTCCTAAAACTGCCTTAGCAATGGTAAAGCAAAAGAGGGGGGAAAAAATCTGCAACAAAGCCCCCTTTGCCATTTTGCAGCAATGGTTTTAATATTCCCAGCTATTGTTCCAGATCTGACAATAATATAAAGTTTAAAGGCGCAAGGGGTGGGCAGAGGGGGCAGAGAAATCAAAGCAGACCATTAGGCTGAATGGTTATCAGGGCGGTTTGCTCCAGGCAAAGAGTTAATCCAGACCTGGGAGAGAGCACTGGTAGTTAAAGCCCTTTAATGGCCTAAGTCCTATGATAATTAGTCCTGCCCTGGAGGTAGCTAAGTGAGCTACTCCAGCCTGAAATGGAGCTCATCCACTGCTGAGGCCATAATCCTCTGTGCACAATGAAAGCTGAACTAATTCACTGAGTAAACACTTTCTCAGTTACTTACACGCTGTCTTCTTTCAGCCTGACACCAAATAGATTCACTTCCAAGAGCTGCAAAGAAAATCAACTTTTTTTTTCCTCTCTTTTTTTTTTTAAAGCAACTGATCTTCGTTGAAATGCATTTGGATTTAGTACCCAGGGTATAACCTGGGCAGATATCATCTCTTTTCTCCTGGCATCACACAGCAGCTCCTTTATTTTAGCCCGTTCCAATGGCAGGGAGCAGAAAGGCATTCCCCATCTACTACCTGCTCCTTTCTCCTGCCAGTAAAAGCCACACGCTGGAGAAGAGCAGGACGGTGTGTGAAGCTGGAGAAGAACAGGAGGACTCTCTCAATCCTTGAGTTCTGTGCCCTCAGCTCGCTCAGAGGCTCAAGGTGGGATGGAGGAGGAGAAAACTGCAGTAGCAAGGAAGGAAACACCAAATATCCTCACCCACTGCAGGTGACACCCATTCTTCCCTCTTTTCCTTCTTTTTGTTTTAACTAAGTGGAATTGTACATACCACAGCACTATGGCCTCTGGAAAGACATTCCATGAGCACCTGGTCTTCCCTGGGTGCATTCCATGTCTCCTTCCCATGTCCCCTCCCAGCGCTGCTTCCAAACCCATCTCCAAGACACAGCTCCTGGTGTGCTCCATATTCCACTAAAACACGGGAAAGGGAACTAAGCAGGGCTCAGGGGGGGTGGTGGCTCTGCATGCAGGAACCTGCACTGTCCCTCTGGGTTGGGCTGTCCCTGGCATCTCCTGCCCTGCAATGACACCCTGGTGAGAGCTTTGATATCTCCACAGGTATCCCTGATCCTTTAACCCTGGTAACCACCCTTTGGGAAGCCCCCAGTCATGGAATCATGGAATGGTTTGGGTTGGAAGGAATCTTTAAGCCCATCTCATTCCATCCCTGCCATGGGCAGGGACACCTTCCACTATCCCAGGTTGCTCCAAGCCCCGTCCAACCTGGCCTCGGACATTTCCAGGGATGGGGCAGCCACAGCTTCTCTGGGCAACCTGTGCCAAGGCCTCACAACCCTCACAGCCAGGAATTCCTTCCCAATATCCCATCTAACCCTCACTGCCTTTACAGGTGAACACGTTTCTCTTGTTTACACCAGAACTCTTTGTTCAGGCTCTTTCTGAGGTCTGCAGAGAGAACAGGACATTTTTGGACCCCTTTCCATCCCATCCCAAGATGGTTGGATGAATTCAACCCCATGAAGGAACATTCATCTCCCTGGGCTGGAACACGAGTTTGGACCCCCCAGCTCAGCTATTGACACTGTCACTGTCCAAAGGCAGCAGAGAGAAATCCCACCCAAAAGTGGCACTGGGGTTGCTTTAAAGCAAATGACTCTGTCTGGGGGTTTGACACGTGTCTGGCACCACCTCTCTGCAAGTTTTGGTCAAGATGTAGCTGCAAAAGAATCCAGTTTTGTGAGTCAGTCCCCCAAAGCCTCCCTCAGACGCTGTCTGTAAATCTTCCGCCCCACTGGCCAGGATTTGTGTGATTTCCAGGAAGCTGCCAGCATCTTTTCCTGGGCCAAGAAAACATGCATAATTTTCTGTCTTCTCTTTACACAAGCACCTCCATATTTGTGGCCATCAGAAGGGGGTTTAGACCTCCAATGCAGGAAAAATTAAGTATGATTTCTTATCCAAAACCCCTCTTTCCCAAAGAGGGATTTTTCATGGTACTTGCTGGCCTTCAGTAGCAGAGGAAAACATAGAGGCAACTCTGTCTTGCCTTGATAAAAGAAGAAAAGTGAAATCCTGATCTAATTTTATACTTCCAAAAGGGAAAAACAGACATAAAAGGATCTGCCAAAGAGAAGAGACTCATAATCAAAGGGGCAAAACAATAGACTTTGTTTGTTTATTGGATATTTAAATATACCAAATTCATTATCAGCTGGAATCTGGCCCAGGAAAAGAAATCTCAGGAAAGAAAAATATAATAAAAGCTTCATCAGTGCTCTCTGTGCTCACCAGCAGTTCTAATTTTATGGAGACAAAATCATGGCCCACAATCTGGTGAGGACAGGGCAGGAAGAGAATGGAATGGAGGGTTCAGGAAGGGCTCAGCCCATTCTTTGGGATGTGAGGCAGCCCAGTGTGGGGGTTCACCCCTCACTGACGGAGAAGAGCAAGCCAGATTTCCTTGTCTGCTCCCAGGCCACCAGGGAAGCATGTCCTGCCTTTAGGATCCCAGCCCCTGAAAAGCCTTGGAGGACCAGTGCCAGCTGGGAGAGCGCTGGACCTGGAAGCAGGGGTTGCTCCTCTCTCTCATCTGCTGGACACCCCTGGCTGAGCTCCCCTCTGACGTGTGGGGTGTTGGGTTGAGCATTCCTGGCGTGCTCTGACAGCATTCCCAGAGTCCAGCCTGGTCCTCAGTGAAGTGGTGATGGGCAGAAAATGTTAAAAATGGTCTGTGAGCTGTTTGAAGAGAGTGCTGAGGGACGCAGGACACGCAGGCGCTGATGGCTTTTATGGCATGGAACGAGTTGGTGAGTGGTGTCACCAGCGTTGCTCGGAGCTAGGAGGGAAAAAATCCTCCTGAAGTGCATGTTCAGAGATATTTTCTTCTTATGAATGGGAAATAGAAACAAAACGGGGGGAGAAAGGCAAAACCCACATCCTCTGCATCAGCTTCTGTCTCCAGGCTCTCTGGCAATGATACCTCAACCCACCCATTCAGCAGTCCATTATCACTCCCCTCCTTCCATTATTCCCCTTCAACCTTATCAGACGTAAGCATCGTCTCAGACGCTCCAACTGGAGCCTTGTAATTGTCCCTGGTTCGAGCTCGATAGCACCTTGAACCGCCAGAGTAATCTCTGCTTTAAAAAAAAGCCGGGCTCTGCAAGGAGATGATGCTCGAATTTGCCTGTGGCTATGCGGGATCTTTAATAGCGAACTCTTTTCTCTCTCCCTCTCCCGAGCTCACAGATAAATGGGAAAATTATTATTTTTTTTTATTATTATTTATTTATCCCCAGCCTTTTTAGGCTGCCTGTTAGGCAGCGATCACAATATTTATTACAGGGTTTGCAATATTATTATTAGCAGCTCCTGGGGGCACATGGTGGAAGAGGTGGGTGGGGAAAGTAGAATGATATCAGACAGGAGTTGTCTCTGGGGGAGAAAAATGAAATGGAAATGGCATTTCTTGGGCATCTCCGTGTGAGGAAGAGCCAGACTCCGAGGGATTGACCCTTTCTCCTCGCGTCTAGGCAAGGTTTAGGCCGGGCAACCACGAGTCCAAGTGAGGTTTAATTAGGAAAGAAGCCACTTTTTATTTTATGCTGAGAAGGGAAGGAAAAGATGCAAAGCCCAGTTCAAAAAGCAGGTGAGGAGGATCTTGGCATTGCTTTGCAGCCCAAGACTCACCAGCATTTGTAGACAACCCCAGCTCATAGCCCAGACAGCACAAAAAATGGGAAAAGACATGAAAATCTCCCTTGAGTGAGGACCTGCCTCAGGAGACTGGAGGCTGGGGGTGGCCTGTTATTACTTGAATTGATTGTTTCCTTCTAATAAACAAGAGCCATCTTCCTGGTGATGTGTGCCTCCTCCACTGACCTCTAGATTCTCATGTTCCTGCCCCAAAATTGACTCTCCCGCTGCATTTCTCAGCTCCCTGTTTACAAAATGTCAGCTGAAAATTGCTGCCCATCATTTAATTGCAGACCTTACACTTGGGTGCTCATATCGGTGAGTTTCCATGAAATCTTCATTGTTATCTGGCCTTTTATTCCTCATGTTTACACCTGGTAGGAAACCTTTTCTGCTTTTTCCTTTAAAGGTGATTGCAAAGGGGAAAATGAATTAGTGCCAGTTGTTGCTTTATGATGTGTATCTGGAAGACCTAAGAGGGGGGAAGAAAAAGGGAAGTCGTTGAATTCTGAAGGTGCTTTTGCACATTTTAACATTGAAAGTTGTGGACGAGTTATTTTTTTACTAAGTCTCTCCAGAACATATGAAGAAATATGGAAGTTTACATCATTAACAACAATTTGCAAGGGATACTCCTAAATGATGGAGAGTTTATTTGCTGGATGGGGTGCAGAGGTCCAGCACCTGAAAGGAACCCCACGGAGCTTTGAAAATGCCATCTAACAAATTATCCACTGGCAGGTAGAAAATTCCTTTTCTTCCCCCTCCAAGCCACAGTGGAGGCACCACTCAAATCTGTCAGTTGGACGGTTTCCAGTGCATTTCCAAGAGCACAAGGCCACGAGTTGTGATTATTTTGGTGCTAAGCCTGTCCCAGGAGATGGGATAGAGGAGCATTGCGGCATGGAGAGGAAGGATGTGATTCACAGCACTTCTGGGGATGTTCCACGGGTGTCGTGTTGGGAACTTGTGTTCCTAAAAGCATCCCCTCCTCGGGTCACCACCTGCCTCTTGTTAAAATACCTCAAGTTTAAAAATGTTTCCTCTGTGGTCACATTAATCTTGAACCTCCTCCTGACATGGTGGGTGGGGTGTTCTTGTGGGGGGCACCAATGGTCAACCTTTGGTCATCTGAACCATGGGGGATGAGAAGAATTCGTGGTGGGTGAGGAGCTCGACGGGTCTGGGCAATGCAATCCGGAACTCCAGAACTGTGCCCTGGGCTGATCCCCAGCGTGGGCAGCAGCAAAGGGAGGATTCTGCCCCTCTGCCTGCTCAGGTGAGACCCCACCTGCAGAGCTGCCTCCAGCCCTGGGGGCCAACATCACAAGGATATGGACCTGATGGAGAGAGTCCAGAGGAGGCCATGGAGATGCGTTGAGGGCTGGAGCCCCTCTGCTCTGGAGCCAGGCTGGGAGAGCTGGGGGTGCTCACCTGGAGAAGAGAAGCCTCCAGGGAGAACTTAGAGCCCCTTCCAGCACCCAAAGGGGCTCTGAGAGAGCTGGAGAGGGACTGGGGACAAGGGTCTGGGGTGGCAGGATGAGGGAAAATGGCTTTAAGATGAAGTAGAGTAGATTTAGGCGGCATATTGAGGAAAAATTCTTCTCTACGAGGATGATTGGTCCCTGGCACAGGTTGCCCAGAGAAGCTGTGGCTGCCCCATCCCTAGAAGTGTCCAAGGCCAGGCTGGATGGGGCTTGGAGCAGTCTGGGGTAGTGGAAAGTGTCCCTGCCCCCGGCAGGGGGGGGGACTGGATGATCTCTAACGTCCCNCGGCACAGGGTGGAACTGGATGATTTCTAAGGTCCCTTCCAACCCAAACCGTTCTGCATTTCCCTAATTCCATATTCGCTTGAGCTTAGGGCTTGGTGATCCTGGTGGGACTCATGTCACCCCTGTTGCATCCTACAGTTTAAAGTTAGGCTCAGTCAGAGCTAGAAAAAACAACGATCACAGATAGATCTGGTTCACGGCTGAGGTTTGTGTCCCAAAGGAAGAGCTGGATCTGTGCAGCCGATCAAAACAGCAACAGGACTGCAGCGTCCTGGGCTGTAAATCGGCCCCTTGGATCCCTCATGCAAAGAAAAGATCTTTAAACAAACACCTTTTCTTTTTTCTTTTTTTTTTTTCTCTCTCTTAGATCTTACTGGTGTGACTAGTGATTATGTTTTAGGATTTGTAAATCTGTTTTAGGATTCGTAAATCTATTGCCTGACTTCTAAGCCAATCGACTGTTTCAGAAGTCAGTCAGGGAGTTAAATCTGATGTGAAAAGTCATGGTTTGTAAATCAAACCGCAGTTTTCAGGTTAGCTGAGAGGATTTACGAATCTGGATGGAGATACCGAAATCTGGTTTATAAAAGTACTGATTTATAAATAAAAACCCAAAGTGCAGCTTGGCTTGGCACGTGATGAGTCAGGAGGTGCAGGATGACCACGACATGGACACCCAGCACCGGCTATCGCAGGGACCCCTCCACATCCACCAGCAGTCCTGGATTTCCCCTGCACTAGGAAATGAAAGCTCAGTGCTGCTGGATCCCAGCAGGATAATGGAGAAGAATTTGGGTGTTGGCCATCAGGGAGGGGAGTGGTTTCCCTGCTGTTCTCCAGCCCCTGCTGAGCTTCATATGCCGGCACAGGGGTGGAGCAGCACCTCCAAGCACCAAAACCCCTCCATCCTCCTTTCTCAGCCCTCAGAACCCCAATTTCCACCAAAGCCAGGGCCGACTGCTTGGGAATGGCTGCAAGGCTTCAAAAGTTTTATGGTATAAAAGTGTCTCTTATGTAAAAAAAAAGAGAGAAAAAAAAAAAAAGAGGGGGGGAATCAAATTTCTACAGTTCTAAAACTTTTTTTTAAGCATTTAAATTTTAAGCTGGGGATTTATAAATGGGCTATTAAAGTTTAAGAGTTTCATTATAGTTTTTTTTAAAATCATAATTACTTTAGGTAGGGGAGGAGGGATAGATCTACTTTATTCCTAGTGGAAACTATACATATATATGAAGTATCTATATAAAAGCTGGAACTGAGCTTATATTAATACAGTTTAACTGATATTCAATAACTTCACCCTCCCTTTTTCCTATTGTCCATATTTAAATACTTCAAAAAGAATTCTAATCAAGTGGAAATTAATAGGGGAGGAAAGACTGGGGTAGCAGGAGAGGGCTCTAATCCCACTCTCTCTTAATATTTCAAAGTCTCTTTTATTTTCCTAATAAAAAAAGAGAGAGCGAGAGGGAGAAAGTGGAATTAATCCAGTGCTCTGAACTGTCCTCTCGTCTGACTGATTTAAATAAAATCCAAGAGCACATCACACCAGAAGGCCATTCCTGGCCACGTGCCAGGGTGGGCTCCCACCTCCCAACTCTCCCTCCCCGCCTGGCATGGGAGGTGGTCACCCTCCCTGTGCCGACCCCCAAAACCAGCCCCAGGGGCTTTGGGGTGCCTTCCCACCCCTCTCTGCACCCACACAAGAGCAGGCTGAGCATTCTGGGGGGATTTGGTGCACCCAAAACCCAAAGACCCAGCTCATCCCTGCTCCTGAGGGTCTTGTTCCTGTGGGCACCTTCCCTGTAGGCCTGGTGATGGTGCTGGGGTTAGATCAGGACAAGGCTGAGCGTGAACTGCAGGAGAGGGAAATTCCTGGTGGATCATTCTGTGGCAGAGACAGAAGAAACCAAATATTCTGCATGTTTTGCCTCGATTCCTCTGTTGCTGCTGCATCCAGCTGCTCGCTGAGGATGAGGGAGCAAAGCCTCTGCTGACACCAGCCTTGCCCGCTTCCCCCTGAGCCAAACCTCGGGATTTAAACCTGACTTCCTGCCTGGCTAGGGTGCTGTCAGCCCCGAGAAGTTATTTAACCATGGAGTAAAACTGGAGGCAGCCTGGTTAAAGCCCCCCGTGCTGTCCCCAGCTGAGCAGTAAATAACTGCTCCATCCGGACAGCGGCACTCACTAGATGGCACAGCACTCCTTCCCTACGGCTCCGGCCTCGCACTGTTTGTATCACACTGCTGTGAAGACAGCACCCCAAATCGTCCAGGGTTTTCCTGTGGCAGTCAGGTGTGTGTGCAGGGGGTCAGCACACAGCCAAAATCCAAGCTCAGCCTGGCAGGGGTGACCGAGGCAGGGGCAGCATCGTTTTTGAGCTTCATTTCTCTCTGCCTGTGATGCCACACAAATCTCAGCTGTGGAGAGTCTTCTCCTTCTTCCCAGTTTGGTTCAGAGGCACATTTTGGAGAAATGCAGGAGGATGTCAGGACTCAGGAGTCACAACACGTGGCAGCTGTGGGATGATATGGAAGAGCCTCCCTTGGAGAAAATACATTGTAAATCTTTAATTTCAGCCGACCAACCTGGTTAACTGACAGGCACTTAAGCAAAGCATTTCTCCAAACACTTTATTGTGGATTTAATTTTTTTTTTATTTTAAATTTTGAAATTTTTCTGTTAAAAAAAAACCCTGCCTTCTAGATTTCTCAATCTCATTATACAGAAAAAACATTCATTAAATGTGATATTAAGCTCCAAGGCTTAATGCACTACATGTGATGATGACCATGCAGTGTCATTTTACCTTTTAAATTGCTGAACAGTGAATAATTGGTGCACGAAAAGCACAAAGCTGAGGCGTCTTCATTCAACTGCTCCAGAATTTAACAGAAAACAAATGACAAAAAGAAAGAGCTGTGGTTTTCAAGCTTTCCAAGACAAATGATAGCACCAAGGAACAGTCGTACCAGAGAAAACGTGAATTAAGATGACAAGGATAAAGAGTTTCCAGTGGTTTTGAAGCCTTTGGTTTCTTAGAAATTCAACCAGCAAAACAAAAAAGAAAATGATACCTACTCCAAAGCCACCAAGGATAAGAAGTTGGAAATAATGTTCTATTCCTGACTGTAATATCTTCCCGTGCCTGGCTGGAAGTGCAGGCTCTGCCCAGAGCTAATAACCAGCTATTACTGACTGTGACCCAGCTGGGCACTCGGGGGGGGGAATCATACCCGAGGTGTGGGTAGGAAATATAAGCACAGGGTTGGAAATAATAAGAAGAGATTCAAATTCATAAAGATTTTACTACCAGCATGTTGAGAAGGAAATTATTGCAGAGCCTGTGTGTCTCAGGAGAGTGAGGAGCAGCAGGGCCGGGGTGTTGTGGGACACTGATGGGGCTGAGAGTGGGCAGCCAAAGGGACCAGAAAGGAATCTCCATTACCCTGCAGCAAACAGGCCTGGAAATGCTGGCTGCCCTCACAAAATGGGATTTCTGAGAGAGAGGGGAGGTGACAGGGAACTGATTGGGCTGGCTCCTGGATGACCTTTGCCATGGGAGGGGTGGGGTGGACTCCCACGGTGGACATCAGGGCCATTTTTTAATGGGAAGGTTGATCACAGAAAAACTTGATAAGATTTTTTTTTTTTTCGCTTGGGTTTTTGGTTGGTTGGTTTGTTTTGCTTGGTTTTTGTTGTTTTTTTCTTGTGAAAGCCATCTCATTTTGTCTTACCTGCCTCAGGAAAGGCCTGGGATTTGTGCTTTTTGATCCTCTTCTTCCCTGTCCACCAAGCTCCTCACCAGATCCGCAATCCCCAGGAGCCCCCAGAGTTCATCCCTGCCTGCACCAGGGCAGCGTGAGAGGAGATCCCACAGCCCCAGCCCCACGGACAGCAGTCCTTGGATCCTCCTGAGCCAGGATCCATCACCTCCACAAGGTCCTGTCCTCCTTCACCACCTGCAGATGCTCCCGGGGGATCGTTCAGATGTGACCTCAGGTGACACGAAAGCCACCTGCAAAGTATGACCCTTCAGGGTAGACTTGTTCAGCTCATCCTGGTCTGTGCAAAGCTCTGCAGAAAAGAAAATGTCCAAAATGCCAGGATTTTCCCAAAGGACCACAGTTCCCATTCCTGGTCAGTTGTTGCTGCCCTAAAGAGGTTGTGATCTGAATGAGCAGGAGCAAGGGAGGACAGAGAACCCCAGGATGATTTGGGTTGGAAGGGACCTTAAAGACTTGCCGTGGGCAGAGACACCTCTCACTAACCCAGGGTGCTCCAGCCAGGCCTTGGACACTTCCAGGGATGGGGCAGCCACAGCTTCTCTGGGCAACCTGTGCCAGGGCCTCACCATCCTCACAGGGAAGGATTTCTTCCCAATATCCCATCTAAATCTACCCTCCTTCATCTTAAAGCCATTCCCCTTGTGCTGTCACTCCAAACCCTTGGAAAGAGTCTCTCTCCATCTTCCCTGCAGGCTTCCTTCAGTTACTGGAAACCACAATTAGGTCACGCTGGACTTGTCTTCTCCAGACTGGACAATCCCATCTCTCCCAGCCTTTCCTCGTAGGATGGGTGCTGATCTCTGTTTTACAAAGCTGTGATGTATGTGCAGTGCCTCTGGTCCTCGGACACATTGCATTGTTTCCCTCTCTGACCAGTGGTCCATACTTGCTTCCGAAATAAAATGAGTCCTTGTCCTTTCCCCAAGGAATTCACTCCCTGTGGTCACTGCTCATTACCTGAATTATTTAAGCCACTGCTGAGATTTCCGCAGGATTTGGGAGGGTGTGAAACATGCTCCTTCTTTCCTGGAAATGCTGTCACAAATAAAACCAGAACCAACCAGTTGTCCCCCAGCAAACACGTGGACACCTCCCACACAAACGAATATCCATTTGCTACAACATCCCCCTCCACATAAACCAACACGAACCCGGAGGAAAGGCTCCTACAATACCACAGGAATGAAAGATAAAGTGGTGTGAGTACAATAACCCATAAAACTCAGCAAATCCTCCAGTTAGAATATAATTTTACTGGAGAGAGGGGGGGAAATAGCTTTTCTCTCAAAGAAAAGGTGGTTTAAAATTAAAATTCATTAAAGAAGGCTGGCTGACACATTTCTGCATTCTTTGAGGAAGTATATCTGTTTCATTTAATGCACTGTCCAATTAAAAAGAAGTGGTCCGTTATTACAGATATGATTTATTCTCTGATAAACCACTGATTTATGGCTCACTGGGGTATATATTTAATACTGTCAAAAAAAAAAAAAATGAAAGGACATCCAAAACTATCTGCAGTGCTACAGTGACTCAGTCTGAAAAGGATCTGAGGAAGCAAAGACCCCTGGGAGTTAAATGTAATCTTTGCCTGGGATAAAAGCGCTGGGAACTGCTGATCTTCACAAAAGGATCCTTCAGCACGAGCCCCAGCCACCCTGCACATGCTCACTCTTCCTCTCCTCCTCCTCTTCCTCCTCTTCCTGCACCCCAACCAAGGAGCTATAGGAAAGCACCACTTTTAAACAGAAAAAAAAAAACCCAAAGTATGGCATTATTGGAATTTTCCTCTCAAATTCTGAATGCCAGCAAAGCGCAGCCTCTTGGTACCTACAGGGAATAATAATTCATTTGTTAATCTCTAATTTAGAAAAATAATTGGGATTTTTTTGTAGGCAGCTTTTTTTTTAAAGTGAGTTGTTTTTTTTCCCGAATTGGAAGTCTCATTTTGCTGGTGGAAAAACAGGGGGACAGGATAAGGGAAGTGCTTTGCTTCAGTTCCCAGCAGCCAGGAGGAGGGACAGCAGGATTTCTCCATGGGTGGGAGATGGGAGCTTTCCTGGCTTGGAGCTTCTTGGTCCCCATTACAGCAGCACAAAATTGAGGGATCATCCTCTCCCAGTGAAAGCATCTGGAAGAGGCCAGGAATTTGCTTCTCTCCATCACTGACCAGGGGAGAAGAGATGGACTTCCTTAACGGCGACTTTGGCATCAGGGGTCCTTGAACTCCAGCAAACTCTGCCTCCCAAAGGATTCCAATGACAAGGGTGGGGAAGGGGGGAGTTTTTCACTGCTTCTCTTGTACAAGGGCATGGAGCTGACCCTGTGCTGCAGCTGTGAATCCTCGTACCCATCACCATCACCTTGTCCCTCCACGTAGTCCAAATTCCTAGGACAGAGTACTGATAGTCCTAAACATTCCAGCAGATTCAGCTGGAGCTCGGAAGCAAACAGATGAAGAAGTAATAGGTTTCCTGTAATTGGGATTTTGCCTCTTCAGAAGGAGCAGAAGTCCTGTTTTCACAGATTTTCTCTTATCACTGGGAAACGTTGATGTCCTTCCAAGGAAATGACCACCAAAGTAATTTAGTCGTTGCCCAGCCTTGTAATTAATACCAAAGTGTGAACCTCTGCAAGAGTAGGAAGAAGCAGCAAAATCCCCTGTTTTTCTCTGCCGACTCCCCCTCACCTGTTGGATGAGCAGAGATGGGACTGATGAGAAATAACAGAGAAATGGGTCTTAATTCCTCGCGTCTCCCCAGATGTGCCCACCCTAACCCAGAAAGTCTCTGCAGTTCAAGAGGAAAGGTGTGTTCTCTTTTCCTTACACACCACAAGTGTCCATTTGCTTAGAGCTGGCACCAGAGCTTGGATCAAGGATCATAAATTCAAGATAAAGAACTATCACGTAAATAGAAGGAAAGCCATGGGGGCGTTCTGCCTGTATATGCTTCTCGTGTGTTCTTGTAAAATCTGGTCCAAAAAAACCCCAAACCAACAAAACCCTCTGAAAAAGTGATGGCATTTAACCAGAAAAGGTTAATCTGAACTATCACTTTTTTGCCAGGTGGGGGGAAATGAGGTCAAACATAGGCAAGGACCCCATACAACATGGAAATACCCTGCTCAGGGTTATTCTGCACTGAAAGCAGAAGGGTGTGATGGTGAAAACAAGTCTGGGGACAACACCTGTGCTGCTGGTGTTGGCAAAGAGACAGAGTGCCTCAGGCTCCTGGAAGACTTTCAGATAAATCTGGAGGTGACCGATAAATCCTGGCCTGGTGGCCGAGTGTCTGTGCTCTCACCGCTGCGGAACTGGAGGGAATCTTTGCAGATGGGCTCTCCACCCTGTTCCTCCCGAGGTCTTCTTGCTCCCGGGAGAGCTGATCTCCTCCACCAGGACCATTTGGAGCAGCCTGTCTTTGTCCCACCCTGTGCCCCAGGCACAGGCAGCTCTGAGCACGGGGACGAGGCTCGATGGCCTCTCCCGGAGTGATTCTCCACACAGAGCACTCCGCGGCCAGCCGGGAAGTGTTAACTGGTTTTTCCAGATACCATCGAATACATTTAAACAAGCCTGATGCTTGAATGCTTTTTGCATCGGGTGTGTTATACATAAAATATGTTGAGTCAGTGATAGCGCCCTTATCTAAAGACAGAAGCCAGCAAAATTTCACCCGGTGCACTTTGTCAGATTGTTCCTTGACACAGACAGCCCGTGGCTGGCGGTGACAGCAGGTGATCCCATCAGGGACAGGGAGCGTTCACGGGGAACAGTTCCCTGCACTGTTTGCTCTCCCTGCCCACTGTGGCTGGAAAACCAACGGGAGAGCAAAGAGCACGTCCAGGCGGGCACCACAGCTGAGCAGCATCGTGGCAAGACCGAGACTCTGCAGCTTTCCCCTGAAGACACGTTTGGGGTGGAGCTTTGGGTCTTTAAGGATGAATCACAGCCCTGTATTTTTCTACTCAGACAGTGAAATGAGAAGTGTGCTGGGGTTTGCCCACACACATAAAGCTGGTTAGTGCTGCTGTTGGTACTTTCCACGTTACCACAGCCGCACGACTTTCCTGCAGCCCTGGTGGCCTCCTCAGCTGCTGCCTGTGGACATCACCACGAAGGCTTGGTCTTGGTCACCAGAACTCCCAGGCAGGGAAGTGGCCTTCTCCAACCTGTGCTGGGCAGGAATTGCATCTCCCTCCCAAATGTCCCTCACAAATAAGCAGTCCCTGTAGAAGACCCTAAATCCTACTCAAGTGCCGAAAAATGGCTCCTTCACCTGCAGGTGCATTTCTAGTCCTGCCTGAAGTCCTTCTCCACATGGCCACAGGTCTTACTCGGTCTGAACTGACTTCCCCAGGGAGCAGAAGAGCATCTGGAGACGTGATAAACATATACAACTTGCCTTTAGCCTTTTTTATGGAGTAGGAGTTTGTTTTTCTCCCCTCAACTGACTGCTGAAACAAAGGTTTGAGACATAAGTCTGTGCCTTGGGGTCGTTTTCAATGTACAGCCAGTTTTGTGTGTGACCACGGTGAATCCCTGCAGCTTGCCCATCCCATCCCTGCAGCTTGCCCATCCCATCCCTCCCAGTTTCTCCCTGGAACCTGGGGGATGAGAGCACTGCTTGCCTCAGAGGGGTGCTGGAAAGATAAACACGATGATGCACCCAGCAACGATGGGAAGGGAAGCAGATAAGAACCCGGGCTGGAGAACACAGGCACAGGAATTATCTGAAGGCAGGAAAAGGATTATCTCTGTGGAATGAGTCGCACTCTGCTGAACAGGGGAGTATCTGACACCAGGAAAGTGTCTCCTTGCTGCACCCTTGGCTCCGCCACCAGCACACACAGCCCACACATCCATCCCTCTGTCTGAGAGTGTGTTCACGCCCCCCACCTCCATTTCCAACTGGCTTTTGGCTGATTTGGGCACTTGGAAATCGAACCACCAGGTGAGACTTGGATGTGTTGTGACTTCCTCAAGTTGAAACCTGTCTTTGAAATCGCAGCTGTGGCTCAGCCTCTCTTTAGTGCAGCTTCTGCTTCCAGTGCCCTTTGCAGCCACACGACCTCTTCGTTAATGCATTGCACAAACACCACTTGACCTCTTGGATACCTGGGCTTCTCCCAGCCCCCCTCACCTGGGGAAAGGGTAAGAAACCATCCAAAGAAGAGCGACTGGGCTGTCTTTACCACCAAGAGAGAAGCCTTGCTGTGAAACTCCATAAAGGACCAAGAGCTTGCTCTTCATCTCTTCTCCCTCTCTCCCCCTCTCTCGCCTTCTCCCACCTCAGAAAGTAATCTCATCCTTTCGTCACATATTATTGAAATCCCAGCTCTTAAAAAAAAAACTCTCATTTTTTGCCCAGACTGAGAGCATGTCATTCGGAAGTGATGTGCAAGGCAGGAGATAACCAGGTAGAACTCAGCGATTCGCCACAGAAAATGGCTCCATGGATGGTTGTAATGCTATCAGAGTCCGTCCCTCAATAGCTCTTTACCGCTCCCAAGCTCAGAATCTGCTGATTCAAGAACTTTGCCTGCGCGGGCGGAGGAGGAGGGGACGGGGCTCAGGGGAGATGGGAAGGTGTGTAAAAATAGAGCATTTGCGCTCCGGACGGAGCACAGAATAATGCAAAGGCTCTGCTTTCTTCCCTGGTTTTTTATTTTATTTTATTTTATTTTTTATTTTTTCGGTGATGCAGGAGAGGCAGCACAGTCCCCCCTGCTCACGCTCTCGGGCTGTGTCCTCATTTCATGCTTTAGTTGTGCTGATTGGGAGGGCTGAATCCCCTCGGCTGGATGCTTAGTGCAAACCAGTTGCACTGCCGGCTGAAATGGAGCGAGGTTAGAAGCTAACTCCGTGCAGACAGGGGATTTTCCAGAAGCAAATGGGGTCTCTGAGGGGGTGCAGCCCTGTGCCAGGAGGTCTCCCGTTGCCGAGGAGTTTGGAGAGAAGTGTCCCACACAGTTCTCGTTTGTCCAGAAATGTGTGCGTGGTTGTGAAACAGGAGAAGTGGTGGTGCACCTCTCCTGTGAGTGAACACAGGGAAGGGAACAAAGCCCAGCTTTAAGCAGGCAGGCAGGTGGGAGCTGGGGTAGAGACAAGTCCAGACATTTGGGGTCCTACCAGCATCTCCAACACCTTCCTGGATTTTAGCCCTGACTCTCTTCTTTTAACTTAAATGTGAGTTAGGGCATGCAGAACATTTTGGGTGGATTTGTAAAGCAGTGCATTAAATGTCAAACCATCGTTTTGGCAGATGAGGGACCCGTGGCAATGGGAATTTGGTGGAGCTGCAGCAAAGGCAGCACAATCTCCTCCCAAGCAGGGGATCCAGCACTTTGGCAGGGGGTTATTCCATTGTACCATGGAAAACCATGGATGGGAAATCACTGCAGGCTTCTCCCATTCCATCTCCCTCTTTCAGATGCTGCCCAGCCATCCCAGCACTCTGCCAGCCTCCCATCCCAGCTCCCATGCACGTCACCAGGCCACTGGTGTTGGATCACCAAGGAACCAACCTGACCATCTCCCGGTGGAAGAGAAAACAAAGAGGTTTGACTGCTCAGAGAAGCTTTTTCCCTGTCTGACGTATCCCATGCTGGGGGGTTCTGTAAGAAGGGCATGACTGCTGGGCCAGGCAGCTGCTTCCCACTTCCCTTGTTGTTCCCTGAACCCGTGAATCCATTGGCACCTTCGTGTTACTGCAGGATTTCACCCCCATCCACCCTTCCCATCCAAGGTGAACTGGCAGCCAGGCCTGGCCTTAAGTTTCCTGTCAATTTTCTAGTCCTCATAAATTTAGGAGCCGTCAGCAAAGTAAAGGAGGATCACAATACCATACATGGAGAACTGCATAATCTTGGAGACGAGAGTAAAGGAAATGGGATGAAATTTAAGACTACTAAATGCAAGGTCATGCACTTGGGGATTAACAAGAAATTCTGCTCTAAACTGGGAGCTCATCAGTTGGAAACGAGAGAGGAGCAGAGAGATGTGAGTGTATTAGTTAACCAGAGAATGGCTACGAGCCACCAGGCAGTTGCACTGTGGAAAAGCAGGAGTCTCAGCATCCTTCAGGTGGAGCATTCTCAGTTCAGACCAGTGGCACTGCAGTGGTGTCATGGGCAAGATTTCACCTGGGGAGTTCTCTGCGTGGAAAACGTTGTCCTATCCACAGGGAAGAATGGGCAGGGGAACAAAGAGGTGTTAAGGAAGGATCTTGACAGATCTTGGTTGAGCTATTAGAGAAAAAACATGAATTCTTCCTTTTAGAGGCAAATGGAAAGGCCAAAAGACACTGCCAGTGCAGAGCAAATGAAAAGAACACAGAGTGGTGCATTTTGAAATTGGAAATACATTGGTAGGAACAAAGCAGGGAAGCTGTGGAGTGTAACCCCCTCTGCCTGTATCTGATGAGGGAGATGTCCCTCCACACTCCAGCTGGGAGCTGGCCACGGCCTGAGTCACCTGTGATAATCTTGTGGGAGGTTGCATGGAGCCAACAGCAACCCCTGAAACAGGGATACAAGACTGACCTGCTGAGACAGGGCTACCAGAAACCCCTCCTAAGCCATGGAGCCTTTCCCAGCAGCAGGGAGACAGACAACTTTCCACTGGAGTTTTCCAGTGCTGCTATGATTGAGGTGGGAGCTGGCCTCTCCAGCCAGGAAAGCTCCTTTCCCTCTACCAGCTTTGCCCTCTCTGCTCTGTGTTCACCAGCTTCAAACAAATTAATCTGAACACAGAACAGACGAGCTGGAGGTGGTACCTGGGAGGGTACTTTTGTAGTTGCTTTGCTTTTTTCCCCTCTTTCCAGTGAGGTTAAAACTTGAGGTTGAGGGAGTGTGGATGATTTTTTTCACATCCCTGCCATGGGTTGTCACCTTCCCCCCAGCCCAGATAGGTGTCCCAGTCTTTGGGGACCTCTCATCCCATGGCACTTCACACCCTCTGCAGCTGCCTCCCACAAGGTGCCACGGGGGATTTAGTGTGAGGACCTTGGAATAAAACACATGCTGGGAGCAGGTTTATGCTCTGTATTTACTGGCACAGGAGCAATGTTTCAAGCTGTGCTAAGAGGGTTTTGTCACCCTCTGCACAAAGAACTCTTTCTCACTGCACAAAGAAATCTTTCCCCCTGCTGCCCTTTTCTCTGCTTTTCCCCTCAATAAACACAAACCTCCTGGTATCCCCCAAGCCTGTCCCAAACCTCACTTGGCATTTCCCACGCTGCTTCCACCAATCCCTGATTTTAACCAGTCTCTCAAATGTGTTGAGCAGCACTTTCCCCTGAGCAGCCCCGTCACAACCTTGACCAGTTTGAGGCTGTTGTGACTTCTGGTGGTCTACACAGAGCATTTTGTGCCTGCCGTCCACCATGAGGATAAAAGAGGAAGGAAGAAATCCCAGATTGCAGTGGTCCCACATTTTCTGTTACCCTAATGCTATTACTTATATGGACAAACCATGGCTCGTGGTGTGTGATCCATCGGGATGGAGCAGCGTCCAACCCCGAACCACCCAAGGGCTCCTTTGGCCCTGCCGGGCTGCAGCATCCAAGTCCCAAATTGAGGTCAAAGAGCTGCCAGGGTTGAGTCTGAATCTCCCAAAAAAGGCCTTCAGTCTCCTTCTCGAGCAGTGTTTTTGTGTCCTCTTCAGCGGCTCCAGCCAGTCATCTTCCCTTTTTTTCCCAGCCGAAAAAGTCCTGCCAAGAAGAAAGTCTTCAGGGTCTGCTCACATTCCAGCAACACTCCGGCCTCCAGAAGTCCTTTTCACAGCACACAATACGGCATTGTGATTAGATATAAACTGAAAGTGTATTTCCTGCCCTTCAGTAATTACACTGGCTTATGGGAGCTTTATTCAGCATGAAGCTTTATTATTCGGCAGAATGAAATTCTGTATAATTTTCCTCTCCTCCAATGCGCAGATGAAAAATCATATTTTGGTCCGAGTTGGGAAGAAAGGCTCAGTTATCACTTGAGAGCATGGTGTTATTTTCCCCCGGAATTAAAAAATCCATCTGGGTGTATGACCCCGCTCACCCTCCTGCCTCTCCATTCAGCCTTTTGTATGCATATGAACCTTATCAATTTCCAGTGCCGCGGAGAAGGGAACCACAACAGCCCCCCCAGCCCTCCCCACTCTAATGGAAACACGTGAGCTGGAGCAAGAAATGAGCGCAAACCCCTCCTGCTCCGCTGAGGAGGGGAGGGAGGGGCACATGGAATGCCTGGTCTGTGGCTGTCGTCCATCGGCATCCGTGCGATCCCATCGCCAGTCAGGGATGTCGGGACAGGGCCTTATTGGTACAGCACTGGCATCAAGCAAGGCTTGGCTCCAAAACCAACCAAAACCAGCTTGGCCACCAAAGGTGGGAGTGCCTTTTGCAGGCACAGCCCAACTCACTCATCTCACGTCAAGACACAGCAGATGTTTTCTTCCTGGCATCTCTTTCTCCAAAAGAGGATTTGGAAAGGCTCTGATGGGTGGTCCCGTGTCCACACGCTCCCACTTCTGTCTGTGGGAACTGGGAATCACTCTCTGTGCCCTGGGCACTGTGGGATGCTGCTGTTGATACCATTTTTGGAAATAATTAAAGATGATTGTTTCTCTAATAGCAAGAGCTTCTCTCGTGGTATTGGTCGTGAAAATTAGCCTGGAAACAGAATTCACCTGCCTAAATTTGGTATCTATGTCACGTGAGTTTCACAGGATGAATCCCTGTGTGCCCAGATCAAGACTGGATAAATCCTTGAATAATTCCTGGTTGCCTTTTCCTTGTCATTCCATGTGGATGAGCCGTGCACGTTGCAAGAGGAGGCTGAAGCGAGACAGTCATGGCAGACAAGGATCTTGCAAAACACAAAATAAAATACCGGTGGTGTATTGGGAACGCTTGGTGGGAGTCCCATGTCAGCACAGAGATCCCTGGAAGCCGTGTGTGACCTGGGATCGCTCAGATGGCAGCTCTGATCAATCTCTCTGGAACACCAAGGAAGGGAAGAGCAGTTCCCCAGCAGCTTGGTCTGTGTTACATGGCCAAGGGCAGTGGTGAGCTCCTTCGTGGGGGCATCTTATGTACCAGTCATGGCCAAAAGCAGAGTGGAAGACAGTCCCTGTCCTGTAATTCCTCCACGCTCAACTTCACCCAGAACAGGCATTGCAGCTCTCCAGTCTCCTCCACACCTGAGAAAGTGCTCCATCCATTTCTGCACAAACCACCTTAACAGGCCCCAAATGGCCTTGCTGTGACCCTGCCCAGCCCCTGTCCTGTCTGCATTTCTGTTCCTTTAAAATATCTCCTTCTATCCACAGTAAATCCATTGTATTCCACTCCTGTTTGTTCTCCTCTGGTTGGAGTCCCTCAATCCAACTCCAGACAGCCTTGCAGGAGGCACCTCCACTTCACTCCCCTTCTCTCACCCAAATTTGCCATGACTGTTGGTGTGTCTCACATTCCTCATGTCCCCTTGGGAAGTTTGGATGTGACACTTCCTGCTCCCCTCGTTCCAGTTGTCCTGGTCACAACTGTGTGTTTTTGTATTAATATCCCATGACGCCTGAGATGGGTTTAGAAGGTCTTGCATGTCTGGAGCTTTAGACGGACACTGACTTCCAGAAATAAAGACACTTTCTTTGCTGTTTGATGAACAGGACGCCGATAATACAAACAACCTGCTCTGGTGGAAGGTATCCCTGCCCATGGTGGAGGGGTTGGAGTGAGATGGTCTTTAAAGTCCCTTCTAACCCCAAAATTCTGGGATTTTGTGAATACTGAACGAAAACACACGTGGTTGGATCGTCACCTGTGGTAGCAGGTACTGCTGGACTGGATGTGATAGAGAGGCATTTCTGGAGCACAGTAACCACCGTTAATATTCAGGCAATATTCAGGGTTGTCAACAGAGATGCATCAATTAGGGGGAATAAAGGAGGTGAAGGGATGCTAGGAAGAGGTCTTGGGTTTTGTTTCCTGCCAGCTGCCGAAGGAGTCAGGGGGAGGGCAGGGCTGTCCAATTAGGAGGTCAGCAGTGAGCAGGGCTATCAGATGCCATGCCAAGCTAATTCCTAATTGGACCAGTGTTTGTCAACACGGCCAGAGCCCTAATGCAGTGTAATCGCTGGAGCCGCAAGCTCTGATAGGGATCTAAATCTCTGCCCACGTGTCACCGCACCCAAGCCTGAGCTCTGTGAGAGGCTTTGCAAACACCCCCTGCCTTTCTTACCACCCAAAGAAAGGAGAGGAGGGAGGACACTGATGAGGGGGGGAAAAAGTAGCATTGCGCTGCTGGGGGATTATTCAGAGTTTTCCTAGTTGAAACTGGGTTTGTTTCATTGCACAACAAACACTCCACCAGAATGAACATCTGCCCCCAAAAATAGATGCACAATAAACCACTAGTTGTTTCAGGATCGCCTCGCCTCCTCCTATAGTCCTTCCTACTCTGACAGCTTTCCTGGAAAAGCTTTTGTCCAACTTTGTGGATTTTTCCCCTCACAAGTGCTGTAGGAGGCAACTTCACAGAGAAGTGCGTCAAGTGTGGAGCAAGGATGAGCTTTGATGTAGGTCAGCTTCGAGTTCTGTGGTTGAATCAAGTCTTCCAAGTTCAAGAATCTCTCCTGACACAGGAGGTGAGCTAAGGATTTTGTCCTTAACCACTGAGGACTTTGGGGTTTTCTTCAGTGACAGGTAACAATAAAGGGGTTTGCACTAGGGCAGGACCAACGAGCACAATTATAAAGGCCATCCTGTGTTACCTTGGAAAATAAATTCCATCCACTCTCCAAATTTATTTGGAAAGATTTCATTATTATTTGCATGATTTCCTTCTTGAATAAATGCAAGCTGCTCTTTGCAGGGTATCACTAAGCTGGCTAAGATCCTTCTGTGGTCTCAACGGGAGAAAAATAAACAGATCTTCTGCTCCGAGTTGTGATGCTTCCTTGTAGCTCCCCTAAAGCATATTGGTATCGCAGGATGCAGATCAAATCCTTCCATCTTGCAGGGTTCCACTCCTCCTCCTATTACTGATGGCTATGTGGATACAGGGATATATTTCCACAACAAAAAAACTCACATTGTCTTCAGAAGAAGTCAACAGACGTGTCCTAAATCCAGACAAGAATCGCTGAAAGGTCTTGGGAGGAGGAAGAGCCCAAAGGCTCCTCACAGGTGGGTTTGACCCCCCAAAATGTCCTTAACTTGTCTCATACCTTTGAGTTATTGGGGCACCATGTTTAGTAAAGTTGCTGCAGAGCTGCAGAAGTATCACTTATCTTCTCCTCATTCATTATCCTGGGCCGCCATTTGGTACCTGCCGTTGTCTCTGATGCTCTTGGCAGGATGCAGAAGGGGAAAAAAAAAAAAAGACACCCAGGTATCTCTGCCTTGCATGGATTTATGGAGAGGTAAGGAAATGCATTTTCCATGTCTCTGAATTCTCGCCGTGACCATGCGAGGCCACGGCTGTCCTTGTGCATAAACAACACGAGGAGTGAGTTATTACCAGCCCGAAAGACCAGAGCTCCTCACCGGAGGAGGCTTTTGTCTTTCCTTTCACGGCAGCTCCAGAAGCCTCCCAGCCAAGCCTCCCCGTGGCATGTGCTCTGCTTACCTGTGATTTATTGACGATAATCACAGGGCGAGCCATTTGTAATCAAATGTACAACAAAGACATCCTCGTGCTGAGAGGCAGTGATAACGCACCATTTAGTAATTTTTGTGCAGTCAGTAATTTGGAGAATGAATGATAATTTCCTGAACTGAGAATCTGCACTGACAACCCTTAGTGCTATTCACCTCGTGAATAAAGATACCTTCCTCTCCATGTCTCGTGATAAATTCCTTTTATTAGGGCCACTTATGTGGGACTTTATCTTAATCGTCTTAAGTATGGGGCAGTCTCTGTGCTGAGGTTGGGTCGTTTTTCATTACGACCTCCAGCATGCTCTGGGAAGTAAATAAATACCAGGCAGTGATATGAAAACAGTCATTAAATGAAATGGGCTTTGCTAAGGCAATGCTCTGACTGGCTGCAGACAGCACATCCGCACCACGGGAGGTGCTGAGGAACAGGGGGCATCTCTTACCTCCACCTGAGGAGGATGAACTGTGCAACAGGAAACTTGGATGGTTTTAACCGTCACAGCATTGAGCACCATCAGTGCACTGCACTGAACAGAATCATGGAATGGTTTGGGTTGGAAGGCACCTTAAAGCCCATCTCGTTCCACCCCCTCCCATGGGCAGGACACCTTCCACTATCCCAGGTTGCTCCAAGCCCTCTCCAACCTGGCCTTGGACACTTCTAGGGGTGGGCCAGCCACAGCTTCTTATTGTTTAAGCCAAGCAAGGTATTTATTTCCTGCAGCTTTGGATATTCAGGTAAAAATGGTCCGTGAAAAGCCAAGGGGATTTTAGGATCTAGCCAGGAGCTCTGTTTGATGACCCCCACGCTGTAGTGCTTCATGGAGTCTGTTCAAAACTGGGGGATGGAATGCTAGAGGCAACTGGTTCTGAGCTAAACTGCTGTTCCTCACCATGTCACAAATCCAAGCTGGGAGCTGCCGTCCAACAGCGGGATGAGCAAGAGGCTCCCTTCTCCATTTCTGAGCTTCTTGGACACCATCCTCAGAGCTGGCAGGTCCTGGGGGCTGGGTGGTCCTCTCCTCTTTCCCATCTCAGACACAGATCACACAATGTCTGTGTGATCCAGCAGGAGAAGCCTGTCCCCTCCACCAGTGACACGGCTCCTCCTGCTCTGCACATCTGCTCCATCCCCTCAGCACTGCCCTAATGTTGGATAAAACACTGCATGGAGCGAAAATATGGGGGAGTTTTCCTGAAGGCAATGGGATGGCTGACAAGGAATCCTGTTTCTGTCACGGGACTGGGTTTTGCTCTTCGCTGGTATTTCCAGCATGGACAGGGACTCAATTTCTATGCCATCAATAGCATTTCCAGGGAATAAACAGCGTTACAGGTGAGGGCACAGTACAGACTGCCAGCTGTCTCCCAGGTAATTTGGACTGTGGTCACCTCCTGAAGGCCAAGCATGGGCTGTGCACTGAAATTGTTGCCCGTGGCATTCAGAGACATGATTTTTTGTTCTTTCCTGGCTCTGAGCACTCAGCTCCCCGCTCCTCTCTTCCCTCTCCTCATTGTAGCTGTGATTTAATTCCAGACAGGCAGCAAAGTTTGGAAACATGCAGATTATTCCTGTTCTATCTTAATCATCCTCACCAGGGAGAAATAGAAGAGGAGAGCTTTTTAAAACACTTGGATAAAATGAACTGGAACGATGAAGTACATTAAGAACAGGAAAATCTAAATGAGGTGGAAATAACGTCTTTATTGAAAGGACACATTTTAATCTCTCTCTCCTGCACTTACATGAACACACCTGATGCCAAGGCAGGAGGAAAAGGTATAAGCTGGGCAACTGCCCTGGCACTCAGTCTTTGCCAGCTGTGCCTGTGGCACTTCCCAAATCCTGGCACTGCGCTCTTCCAGCCAATGGCCAGCACTGCAGGAACCTGCCACCAAAGAGCCATGGAATCGTGGAATATCCTGAGCTGGAAGGAATGCCCAACGATCACTGAGTCCAACTCCAATGGAATCCACTGCAGGCTGCTCCCGTGAGGCTGCTCAGAGAGGTGGGAAGCACCCACCTGGAGACAACCCCTCTTAGCAGCAAATTCCACATCCACAAGGATCCAGCTGGGTGTCTCCACGAGGCTCCATTGTGGGAGCAGTGGCCAGTCACTGGGGGAGTCCATAAAGGTCTTTTGTGGGGCAGCTGTTGGTGTCAACTTTGAGGTGCACTGACCTGTGAATTTGTGACACCGAGGATGCCAGAGCTCAAAAGAAGCCTTCAATGAGAGCCAAAAAATGGAGAGAGTCCATTCCAAAACCTGCTGGGATGGTTGTGCAAGAGTGGACCCTGCCATGCTCACCCAGCAATGGACCAAGCAGGGAAATGGCTGATTTTGGAGACTCCATTGCTCAAGTCTGTGGTACAAAAGAGTTTTCCCCTCTACCTCTATTCATCACAGAGCCAAATATCATTTCTAAACAGTGAATTCACAGCGCCGCCCCAAAAAGGTCCCAATCATCATCTGCCAGTAGGGTTGGGCTTTTTGACCTGATCAGAAAAATGATCCTTTAGATAGAAAAGATATCAAAAATGAAGTGTGACTCCCTCCACTGGCCTGAAAGAAGGCAGGTCACTGGGTGAATTTGGGATTTTAATTTTACGAATCATCTTTTGAACCGTGCTCATTGTAGTGCTTGATAGAGTCTGTTTCCCTCCTGATCCCACTGATTACAGATTTTCTTCTCAGTGGTCTCTCTCATTTCTAATGTGCTGCTATTATTCAAAGTGATTAATTGAAGTCGTTGGTCAAACCTGTACCTGGATATGAGCTTTAACCATGGATGTGCCATTCTGAAGTCGTGCTCTTGATCTGTGTTCCCTGAGGCATGGGCAGCATCCAACATTTTCAACACTCCAGTGGTTATATTTCCACAACAGACAATGCATTAAGAGACAGAATTGAATAGATACAGTTGGAAGAAATGCACAAGGATCAGAGTCCAACTCCTGGCCCTGCACAGACCCCCCAACAATCTTACCCTGTGTCTGAGAGCGTTGTCCAAAGGCTCCTGGAGCTCTGGCAGCCTCGGGGCCGTGCTCATTCCCTGGGGAGCCTGGGCAGTGCCCCTCCACCCTCTGGAGGAAGAACCTTTCCCTGATATCCAACCTAACCATGCCCCAACCCAGCTCCAGCCATTCCTTGGGGTCCTCCTGTCCCTGGTCACAGAGAGCAGAGATTGGAGCTGCCCCTCAGGAGGAGGTTTAGTTCGGGTTGCGGGGGAGGATGAACAAAGATGGTACAAAATAACTTATGAATGTGAAGGATGACCAACAGTGGGCTTGTCAGACCTGGGAGAGGGTGCCAGCAGGAGGGATGAAGGCAGCTGCTGCTTTCCTGGGTCAACACAGAGGCATGAAATGGTTTGGGGTGGAAGAGACCTTAAAGCTCATCTCGTTCCACCCTCTGCCATGGGCAGGGACATCTTCCATAGACCAGGATGCTCCATGCCCCATCCAGCCTGGCCTGGAACACTTCCAAAGATGGATCAGGAGGGCTGGATTCAACATCTCTTCTCCACTTCCAATAATTTATATTCCGAAGCGAATCATCTACAAAATCAAATAATAAAGGTACAATTTGCTCTCCTCTGGTCCTTGGAAATGCAGATATGATGGTTCCATCAGCAGGGCAGGAGTGACCACCTGGATGTCCCAGTTCAGGTAGGACTGATGAAGGATGTGATGGAATCAGGAGCTGATATTAGCACTGCTGTGACAAGCACTTAAGAAATGGCAACAGGGACTTGCAGCTTGTAGGGGATGGCAGCCAGGAGTGGGCTGCTGTCCTCTTGTCCCGTACCGTGACCTGGAGATCCTGTTGATAGGACAAGAGGATGTAGCCTCAAGTTGCACCAGAAGAGATTTATATTGGATATTAGGGAAAACTTCTTCACTAAAAGAGTGGTCAGGGATTGGAACAGGGTGCCCAGGGCAGTGGTGGAATCATTGCCCCTGGAGGGATTTAAAGGCATGTGATTTAAAAGGGATTTAAAAGGATGTTGCACCTGGGGACGTGGTTTCGCGGTGGCTTTGGCAGCGTTGGGAGAACGGTCAGACTCAATGATCTTGGAGGGCTTTTCCAACCTTAAACATCCTATGATTCTCTGCTCAAGGTGGACACCCCAGGGCTCTGTCCCCACACTCTCCTCGCTGGAGCCACCCCAGACCTCATTCCCTGGGTGGCCAAGACGTGGCCCTGTGCAGAGCAGGGCTCCAGCGCCAATTAAAGGAGCGGCAATTAAAGAGCGGAGCGGGGAGCGGAGGGTACGGAAGGGCTGGAGAGGCAGCAGGATGCTGGAGCCATCCTCTGTCGACAAAGTGCTGAGACAACAAACTTAACCTCTCTGTCCACGGCGCGCCTATCAGCCATGGTTATTAAATCCCACAAAAGGGAGAAGAGCACCAGTGAATAGGGTTGAAAGAAAAAGCACTTTCCCCATTTGGATTACCTCCTACAGAACAGGACCTGCCAGTGAAAGGCGGAGAGTGTAATTGCTGGCCTGAAAGAGAGGGGAAAAAAAGGAGGAAAAAAAACTATAAAGGGAAAGAAAGAAAGAAGGAAGGGGGGAAAAATTGATAATGAACAATTTATCCTCTGAGCTAACAGTTAATTAATTCTGAAAATATCTGTCAGGCTAATGGAGGGGGGGTAGCTGTGCCACTGAACACAATTAGTAAAATAATAATAACAAAAAAGGGGGAAAAAAAAAGAAGAGAAAAGATTTTTTTAAGGTGTTGCTATCTTCTTAGAGACCAGGCCCTTGGCTTCCCAATGTCATTCTCAACACAATTTTTTTTTTCTTCTCTCCCTTCGTCTCTTTTCAGAAATTGTTCTCATGAATGATTTATATATGTCTAGTTATCTGGAGTGATTTCTATGGACCCGGGCGCATTGCTGCATAATTGTTAATTTTAATGCCATAATAGCTTCAGATGGAGGAAGAGATTAGGCGTTTATTGCACAATTAAATGAAACATACTTGAGAATCACAAAAGGTTCCGTAATTATTTCAGACCATTAATAAAATGGGCATTAAATTATATGGGACACAAAAGGGAAAGGAAATAGATTTTCATTACAGCAATAGAAGCCGAGAGTAGTAATAGATCCTTGTTGAATTCTCTTTCTCTCTCTCTCTCTCTGAAATTAATTGTTGCCTGGCTTATTTCAAAGCAAAATAAAAGAGAAATAAAGTGTGTTAAAGAACCTCTGATGAAAGGGCTTTGTTTGATAAGGACAATAGCCAGTGATACACTCTGGGAAAAAAGAAAAAAAAAAAAAGGAGAAAAAAAAAAAAAAAGAAGATTTGATTTTGGCTTCCTGCCCTCAGTCCTGCAGGCAGAACAGGGGCTGCATGCGGACACACGAGGGCCTCTCCTCCCCTTCCCAACACCACAGGGCTGTGGATGGGAGGGAGAAGGAGGCACGTGGAAAGTTCCCCTGTCCATTCCCAAGTGCCCCCGGCGATGGGACCGGCCGTGGGTTTGGCACCGGGGGCAGGAGAGGCAGGAACTGGCAGAAATCCCAGAGGTGCTCTCGCAGAGGGGCCGCGCTTGGCTCTTTCTAGATAAGACCACGAGCAATGGATTTGCCTTGCATGGAAGATCCAGGGCCCACCAGGGACAAGGAAGCAGCAGCTGGAGGCTCCCAGGTGTTCCAACCGCAGCAGAGCCTGGGGAGTTTGTCCCCTGAGCAGTCCCTGGGGATCCCGTGGGGGACAACACGAGGGGCTGGGGGAGGAAGAGCTCCTGTCACACCTGGCAAAGACGGCCCGGAGCAGCCTGGACCTGAATGCCACCAAAACCTCACCTCTTGGCCTGGGAAGGGCCAAGGACAGGGCCCACCTGAAAAATATGTCACAAGAGCCCTTAAAAGCTCTGATCTCCTGCTCCTTATACCAAAAATAATTAGTTCTGATGACAAAATAAGGGGGCATGAGCAATATCTGAGTCCCACTGGAATGAGGGACATCCCAAAAATCCACAGTGCTGATGAGGGGGAGAGGACTCAGAGCCTACTGGGGCAAGTTTTCAGGGATACTCAGGATTTCTGGAAGAGATAAGTGGCACCTCTTGGCAGTTACAGAAGCCCGTGGTGACTTAGGCAGTTTGGAAAACCTCAAGCTGCTTTCCTAAACATAAAGATGCCGTTGGTCCTCGTGGAGTTTGTGGGGATCTGAGTGAGGAACAGCACAATTAAGAGTGAGGGAGGTCAAAAGAGGGTCATTTGTAGCTAATGGCAAGCTCATCTTCCACCTCCCAGCCTCACTTCACCGTCCTTAAACTCCTCTGAGAAGCCTTAATGAAAAAATACTTCTGAAACATAGCCTTTGGTCCATCAGATGCTGTGCATGGCCAGGTCCCTCACACAGCTCCTCCGGGGGCTGCAGAAGTTTCCATGAAGGTCCCTTCATTAACGAAAAATATGTAAAAAGGAGGCAAAACACAACAGAAACGTTAAAAAAAAAAAAGTCTTGCCAAAGCAAAGTTTACCAAAAAAATATAATGTCTGAGGAAAGCAGGACCAGCTCCCACATCCCCCCCACCGTGAGTGAGCCAAGCAGGCAGCCAGGGAAGCTGTCATCCCCCCTTGCCAAGGGGCAGGAATTGCAGAGGGATCAGGAACAGGGAGCATCCGAAGGCAGGGATAAACAAACAGGCAGCGAGGGTGTCTCTTCCCGGAGCACAACTGCACATGAAAATTCAGCTCAGCTGACGCAGATCAGACGCACGGCGCTATTTTTAGGCTCCTTGCAGTATTTTACTTTGCAGCTGCATTCCAGGCCTGCTCCCATTCCCCCGGCACGGGGAGAAGCGATGCCTCAATGGACAGGGAAGGCCTTTGGCCGCCCGTGGATGTGTGCAGTGGGAATTTGTGGCAGAGCTTCTCCTGGGAAAATAGGTTTTTTTAATAGCAGGTGTGTGTTGAGGGCAGGGACTGAGCTCCTGCCTTCTTCGGGAGGGAGGCAAGAAGGGGCAATGAGACTGAGGAGGTAACAGGGACCCTGCAGCACCTTAGTGCAGCTGGATCTGGGTGTTTTCTGGGAAAACCAGAGCAGGCAGGAAGGTCTTTCGGGGTGAGACTGTCCCTGGGACTCCAGCACGCTGCGCTGCAAGGAGCAGAGAGCTGGGACAAGGGACAGCACCCCCTCCCAGCCTTCTGTCCCAGGAGACCACCAGCACCGTGCTTAGCACCTGGAGCTTTGGTGATGGGATTAAGGCTGCAGCAGGGACCCACAGAAAAGGAGTTGGACACGGAGAGACTTAAGGAGAAACTGGAAAAAAAAAAAATATTTAGGGAAAAAAAAGAGGGAATGGTCGTCCACGGGGGGGAGGAGCAAATGAGAGCCTAAG
>VZTF01005687.1:191709-206783 GCA_013397755.1 Cnemophilus loriae
AAAAAAAAAAAAAAAAAAAAGAAGTTGAAGCAGTGAAGTCGCTGTAGATAAGCAGCAACAAGGAGGCCGTGGGCTGCGCCGCCAGCGCCCTCTCCTGGGCGCAGCCAGCGGTGCCCCGGCCCGGGGGGAGCCGGGGACCCCGGGGAGGGAGCGATGGACACCGGGCAGGGAGCGATGGACACCGGGGAGGGAGCGATGGACACCGAGGAGGGAGGGATGGACACCGGGGAGGGAGCGATGGACACCGGGGAGGGAGGGATGGACACCGGGGAGGGAGGGATGGGCACCGAGGAGGGAGCAATGCGCCTCGACGGGCGAGTGATGCTCCCCGGGTTGGGAGTGATGCTCCCAGGGTGGAAGTGAAGCTCCCCAGGGAAGGGAGTGATGGTCTCGGTGTGGGAGCGATGCACTCCGAGGAAGAGAGTGATGTGACCCAGGGAAGCGTGTGATGCACCCTGGGGACTGGAGGGGCTTTTCCCGGGGTGGAAGCGATGCTCCGTGGAATAGGAGTGATGCTCCCTGGTTGGTGAGTGATGCTCCCAGAGTGGGATTGAAATTCCCAGAGTGGGATTGATGCTCCCAGGGCGGGAGTGGTGCTCCCAGGGAGAGAATGGGCGTGGGGCAGAGCAATCCGAGCTCACACACGGTGCAGCCCTTCAGACAGGCAGGAAGCCCTACAGTGATTTGGTACAGCACCAAATCAGGAAAAGGACACTTAGAGGGAAAAACAAGAAGCTAAAGGAAGAGTTGGTCAGGGAAAGCAGGGAGAGGGGAGAAACTCTTAGGGAGATGAAAGAAGGTTGGCATTAGAGGAAAACAAATAAGAAGATAAAGTAAAACATGAGCAATCTAAAGTATTAAAGAGTTGCTAAATAGGACAAGGAAAACAGCCAAGTGCAGCAGGAGATCAGCCATGTCACCCAGCTGGAAATCAGCAAGGAGAGGACTCAAGAGATGGAGTGAGTTTGGTTTTAACATGAGGGAAGTTCTACTTTTTCCAGGCTGGCTCTTGGAGGGCTGACTCAGAGTACAAGGCAAGGTCCTGCCCGCTCCTCACCAAGGACACTCCCCATGGAAGGGACAACATCACTGGGGAAGAGGAGCAATGCTTTGTCCTCTGCTCTGAGGACAGCAGTGCCCCTGTCATCACCTCCTGCTGCACAAGGACACAGGAGTTCCCAATCTGTGCTGCTCTGGACTCGTCCACGTGTGCTGCTGTCACACGGGGGCTCAGGGCAAACTGCCTTTCACAGGTGTCAGGAGGAACAGCTGCGACTCAGGCCTCCGGCTGTGTGAAACATTTTGGAAACATTGCTGTTCTGTTGTAAGGAGGCCATGGGGAAGGCGGTGAAATCCAGAAACTTGGAGCAGGGGGACAAAACGGAGCAGGAGGAGACAGCTAATCCCAGTGGCCACCTTGGCAAAGCTGAGAGTAAGGAACAACAAAAGTGTCGCCTCACTGTGCCTGGAGCTGGAGGAGGAGGAGGCTCAGGGCCAGCAGCACCTGGGGCTTGAGCAAGAGGAGCAGGGAAGGAGCAGCTCCGAGAACACTCCAGACCCTTGGAGAAGACACCAGAGGCATCATAGCATGTGCAAAATCCTTCTAATGTAGCCTTAATGCACAACCTGAGTCTGTCTGTTGGTTGTAGGCACCCAACACAAGTTTGTGGGATCTGCAGAGGCAGGTTTAAGTTTGAGTCTCTTGGATGAGTGGGAAGGATGTAGGAAAGCATCTGGAATCTCATTTTGCTTTAAATCCAGGCAGATTCATCGGGATTTATCACCCTGCAGACACAAACAGGCAATATTGCCATCGGATATTACCCCATGGGGTAGAGAGGGCTCCCAGCTTGGTGCTTTCTCTTGGGAAAACTCACGTGGTGAGGCCAGCAGCGGCTGGTGCAGAACTCCAGCTCTCCCGGCCGCGTTTTCCCGGCCGGCCTTCCCCAGCCTGGCTGCGGGCTGGAGGTGGTGCCGAGTGCGGCACGGCCCGAGCTCCAGCTCCGTCTCTAAGGGCTGTGGCTCCCGACAAGGCCCGCACTGATAACGTGCTTAGCACGGCGGGGGCGAGGGGAGGCAGGAGCGGCGAGTGCAGCGATGCGTCCTGCGCTCCCCCGGGCCCCGGGGCAACTCCGCGCTAATCGCCCGGCTCCCCAGATTAGCACCGGGAAAGCCGCGATTTGGCAGCTCCACCTGCCCTGGAGGAAAGCCCGGCAGCCGTGGAAAACTCAGGAATTCCTGGATTTGCTTGCAAAGCCGAGGAAAATGTCTAGTTCTCTGCTCCCCATGCTCCCCATCTCCGTCACTGTGATGGTCACCGCGGAAAGCTGTCGCCTTGTCCTGGTGGCTGCAGAGCTGTCCTGTATCCATCACACAGGACCATGACACCGGCTGTGGTGGTCCCACGGCCCCTGCCCTCCGCGCACTCCAGGTTTGGATGGATTCAGGGCCATGTGACAACAGGAGCGATCCACTCCCTTGCATTAGCAGAGCCTAACCAGCGCCTTGATTATCAGAGCCCCCTGATTATCACCATCCTCATTCTGAGCTCCAAAGTGACCTCCGTAATGCTTGGCAGAAACCTGTTTTAGCTAATCCACACCAGGCAGCCAGCACCAGGGGCTTTGGAGAGTGTGTGCACCTGGCAGAAATAGGGGAAACCGTGTAAAAACCAAAAATTTAAATGAATCATGAACCTCTTGGTTGAAGGGGGCTAAGGTTTTGTTTCCAGCTGGAGTCAGCCATGCTTGAACACAAAGGTCAACACTGGAAAGAAAAACAGAAACAACCAAAAAACAAAAGGAAACCGGTGAAGCCAGTGAGGCTGGATTAGAGTTTCCTAGATGGGGGTCAGAGAGGGTAGAGCTTTTAGCAGTGATTTGCACTCTTCGAATGAAAGCTTTAGGATTTTGCTCCACTTCAAAGAAAAGATGCCCAGCCCAGCCCGCTGCAGCCCCTCCTGGTCCCGGCGGGCAGGCAGGAGCGGGGTGAGCCCTACTCACGTGGAGAAGGAGGGAGAAGGGGATCACAACCCCTCTCCTCCCGCTGGGAACGCGCCGGGGAGATTTCAAAGCACGGTGCAAAGGTTGAGCTGCCCGGCTCCCGCTGAGGGAAACAGCGGCTGTACAGCCAGATCCTCAGGCAGAGCTTCCCAGGCTCGCTCCCTGCTCTCCAAAGGCCTCGCTGCAGGGTTTGGGGGCTGTGTCAGGGGTTCAGGAAGGACCTGTGTCACCTGAGACCGTGGCACAGCTCTGCCACGTCACATGAGTGCGGGAGCTCGGCGATTGGCAACCCCCAGCCCTGGGATGTGGGGTTTGGGGTTGCAAGAGGACGAAGATGTGGATGGGATGCCCCATCCCTGGAAGTGTTCAAGGCCAGGTTGGACAGGGCTTGGAGCAGCCTGGGCTAGCAGAAAGTGTCCCTGCCCATGGAGGGAGTTTGGAACCAGATGAGCTTTCAGGTCCCTTCCAACCCAAAGCATTCCATGATTCTCTGATTCCCTGACATCTGCACCCACATGCATGCACCCTCTCTTTGAGCCCTCACACAGCTGAGTCTCCACCTTGTGCACGTCCCTCAGGTTTATTCTTGCAGACTTTTAAACTCTGCTCATCTATCAGCACATCCTAAGATGTTTCTGGCACCTCCCCATAGCCTGACACATGGATCCTCCCCTCGAGGCTCTGGAGTTGCTGTGCTGTTTCCCCGTCCCAGGCAGTTTGGATTGGCAGCTCCAGCCGTGGCTGCTGCTGTCTGGAGCTGCTCCTTTCACTTCAGTGGCGCTGAGCTATTTCGGAGCGGCCGGGACCTGCCCGTGCCATCCACGCCTTTCCCAGACACCGGTGGAAGTGGGAGTGTTTTACAAAGGTGGTTTGTGCCACCAGCCCCACGCTGGGATGGGGAAATTGCTGCCGTGTCACACCAGGACGTTGGACATGACCTTCTGCAGGCCCCCATTGCTTCTGCCTTTATCTGAGCTGTGATGGTAAAAGATTGTGGTTCCAGTGTTTTAGAGCTTTTATTTCCCCAAAAAGCACCTTAAAGTAGATAAAGTAGATAAACGCTGCCTTCCCCACTACATTCTCTGCATTTCACCCTCATTTGAGTTTGGAGCTGTTTCCTCTTCCTTCCCACCTTTGTTGTTTTTTTTTTTTTAAGGAGTGATTTATTGTAGATTTCAAAATGGGGAATATCGGTAAAGCCATTCTTTTTTAAATGGAAAATTTCCCACAGACAAGCATTCCTGATTTGCAAGGGAAACAGAAAATGCATTTGCATCCTTGAAAAATTCCTGTATTAAAATAAAAAACGCTTCCAAGGGAATAGGACTCGAAGCACAAATATTTCGCAATTGCAACAGAAAAATGGAAATGGGCAGGATTTTTGCAATCCATTTTTGTAGATTCATGGAATGTTTTGGGTTGGAAGGGACTTAAGATCACCTGGAGCAGATCACATTTTTGCAGTCTTTTTGCTGCCAGGCAGGAGCAGTTCTCACCTGGGGATGTGCCGGGGGGGCGGGGGCTGCATTCCCATCCCACTTTGTCCCTGGACCATTCTGTCCTGAGATCCTGCTGAGGAACGGGAGCGAAGCCCTGTGACCCCGGCAGCACCACGTACCTGACAGGTAACGACTAAAGCATGGCGTGACTCAGAGAGAGTCCTTGGGCAGCAATTAAATACACGACCAGGACTGATTAATTGGAAAAGAATCCTTCTCCGTAAACGGACGAAAATACCGCGCTCCCCGCACGTGTCAGGGCAGCGATGGGATCAGCAGGAGCCTTGGCACAGCCCAGCCGCCTTCCCTCGGGACTCAGCACACCTTCGGCCTTGGGGGGAACCGTGCTCGGATGCTCCCAAAGCCAGAAGAAGCCACCCAAGAAGGAAGATTCTCTTCTCCTGTTCTTTGGAGTTAGTTTTGGGGACGTGTCACTGAAGAGCAGCGCATGCACAGAAATAAAAGTGCAATCTTCACTTTATCTCAGTGAATTTCTGCTCAAGCAGAAATTGTTGTCATCCCATGGGGCAAAACTCCGGTGTTAACATGGGAATAACAGCAAAGAAAAGGACTAAACTACTTATTCCTTCTGCTTTGATTCATTTTGGAGGCTCTCTCCTCCTGTGTCTCTGGCTGACGGCAGCGTGAGATGCTGAAGTCGGTTAATTGTTATGGATCCCTGGGGCGTTTTTCCAAGCCATGTGAAAGCACCGAAGGGAGCAATAATCACCTGTGATTCTGGTGAGAGCGTTAATCCTATAAAATCGGGGAAATTCTTCCGTTTGGGGGGCACGTGGGACCAGTTTGCTCGTCTGCAGTGGGCCTTCCACTTGCCAAGGGGTCAGATGGAGTCCTTTGGGCTGAGGTGGGGCTTGTCTCTTGGAAACTGCTCCGCTGGGATTTGGGGACGCCGGTGGCTGGAGAAATGGATGACAGCGGCAGAACGAGGGCCTGAGAGACTGGTTACACGGCTGCTCGTGTCGCTGCAGCCGGAAGGGAGGCACTGAGCTGACTGATGCTAAGTTCCCTTTATCCTGGTAAAACTGGCCAGTGGCAACTCCTTTGGTCTAAAAACTCGATGTCTCCTCCTGGGCAGGTGCCACGGAGACCAAACTGCCGAACTAAAGCCAGCACCGGCTGGGAGGGGAGAGGATGGCACGGTCTGAGGGGGCAGCGGAGCATCCTCCACCCCCAGCACCTCCGCTGGGCCTGAGGTATCTCTTGGTCATCGCAAACCTCTGGGTCACAACAGAGTCGGAGCAGCAGAGGGAAATGAAGATGTTTCTTTCGGGCTTCTGCCCCGGGCGGTGTTTGGCCGGATGGAGCAGCCCGATCTGCGCCATCAAACAGCGCTTCCCAGGGGAGGGAGGTGATCAGGGGAGTTATCTGCGTGCCCCAGGGAGTGGGAAAAGTCAGTGCTGTGCACAAAGCGCTCATTCTTCCTCCTCGCCCTGCCAATGAGCAGCTGCTGATTAAATCCCTTTTCAGAGGGGAGAGTTACAAGGCTCCTACAGCTTTCCCCAGCAGAGACCTCTCTGCTCTCCCTGTGTTTGCATTCTCACGTCGGCCTCTGCCCACTGAATAACAGCGGTAATTGGATGTGTTTAAATAGCGCTGCTCACTATTGTTTGCCCAGTAATCAGACACGTCTCCCTTTCCCTGGAACCTGAGCGCCACGTGCCGCAGAGGAAGGGCGGCCACAGCTCCTCCTCCTCTCCTCCCACCTGCATCCCCTCACCTCTCCAGGCTGCCCAAGTTGGGCGTGCGAATTGTGTTCCGGGGATAGCAAGTTTTCCCTCCGTCCGTAGCCAGCGGAACACGGGGATTACATCAGGGCAGCCTCGTTGTGTCTTTTGGGGTGGGAATTGCCTGCGGAGGCCAAGGGCTCGAGCGGAGGAGACGGGGCCGATCCGATCCATGCTTCCCACGGGCAGAGCCTGGGGCTGAGGCTGACCCTGTAACGGCAGGGAGCGAAACGCTCTTCGTGCATCTTCCCAGGAATGTTCTGGCTGGCAGTGGAGGACACCTTGCAGGTGTGCTGAGTCTTGGAGATGCACGGGCGGCGCTGGTTGGCTCTGCGAAAGCTCCGATGTGGGATGCACCGCTGGATACCGACATGCCTGTGGCTCAGAGCAGCCTTGGCGAGGACCACCATCCCCACAGGGGTCATGGTCGGTGTTGGAGCAGCCCCATTTGCAGGGGAAGCAGGGAATTCCTGCCTGCCAGAGCAGGTTTGCACTGAGCGTCTCTGCGGTCCTTCCTCTTGTTCCCAGCACTCGTTAAATAGGAAGGGGGAAAACACAAATTGGTCTCGGAAACAGCAGCTAAGGACCAGAATCACCACTGAGATGTAGACACCAGGCCAGTAACGAGCCTTTGCCCACAGCCCACTGGCCACCCGCCTTTGCCTGAGCCGTGCCACGGCTCCTTATCATGACTAATAGACACACTTGCAGAAATCAGAATCTATTTCCAAGTGACTCATGAGCGGGTAGGAAAAGGGGGATGGGAGGGGGGGAAGACGACAACAGACTAAATACACCTGGTAATTTATTTGCTATGAATAATTTGAACAGCCTCGAGTGACGGAGAGATCTCAGTTATTTATCCTGGGGGAGAAATTTGCAGGTGCTGCAGACTGGGTGTGCTCCAGAGCAGGCCCTGCCTTTAACGTTTGCCTCCCCTGCCCCAGTGCAAACCTTTACGGCCGTGTTTGGAACGAGATACAAGACAAACTTCATCCAAGCCTTTCATTAATTGCCCTTCCTGGAATCTCCTGCCGGCTAAATGGTTCCCCGCAGAATCCCTGGCTCCAGGGTTAGGAAAGGGTTACTGACGAGCGCGCCTTCCCGTTTGGGCTGGGTGGGTGGAAATCGCGTTGGCTTTCATCTGCAAACCTCGTAAAGCACAAGCAGCTGCTGGAGGGAGATGGGCGCCTTGTAAATCAGCGCAAGGAATAAAGAACGGAGCTTCCGCAACGCTCCTTGGGCACGGAGCCGTCCCCGTCCGCATCCCCGTCCCCATCTCCGTCCCCGTCCTCATCCCCGTCCCTGTCCCCGCAGGACTCCGGAGGAGGAGCCGTGGCTGTGCCCTGCAGCGTTTGCCCTCACGTGGCTCCTGGGGAGCGCCCGCTGCAGCTTTGGGCCAAGGTTGTTGGAGTTGTTCCTTGAGTCATTTTCGGAGGCCGGCCCTGCCGTGCCAGAGTCGTTAATGCGAGTATCTCACGTTTAGTGTCACCATATTGTGACTGTGGGGTTTTGTCTTCTGCCACCACCAGCCTAAAATGCATTTCATTATTTTTGGTGTTAAAATTCAGAGAGGTTTTTTTTTTCCCCCCATCAAATATCTTTGTATTTTTTTCCAGAAACAAATGATTAGCATTAGTATTCATTAGTATTCGTGTTAACAATTGATAAAGGGCCCACTACTGTAGTATCTGTGCATAGCACACAAAATTCAATTAAAAATATAATAATTTCCTCAAGCCATGATCATACAATCTGCACCATCCCCCAAAGTTAGTTCCTGAGACTTCCCCCAAAGTTTCCTGTGGAGGGAGGGATCTGTTTGCTGAGGAAGAAGGGCCCTGAGTCAGGGATGCTGTGGTGGAATGAGCAGGACTGGGCTGGGGAGGGCAGGAGAGGGCATGTCCAGCACAAAACAGGAATGCCTTTGGAAGCTCGAGGCCAATGCAGCTCTGCTGCCAGCCCTCATGTCAGTCCTGCAGCAGGGTTGGTGGATCTCAGCCAGGCTGCAACCCCCACCGAAGGGGATCGCCAAATAGCTCGAAGGATTTGGGACTTCTCCATCCTCACGTTTGCTGCCTCCATCCCTCTGAGTGACTCATTTTTCAGAGTCTGGCATGATATTTCCCTCCCTCCTGGCCCTCCAGATTTGTTTCCCAGTGTTGCTGGGCAGGAGGTCACTCCCATGCCCCAGGAGGGAGCTGGTGACCATTGCATGGCTGGAGACCACAGCCCTGCCGCTTCCTCTGAGGAATGGCCTCTGCAGGCCTGGAGAGGACACTGGGGGCTCTTCCCCTCAGTGCTGGGGTTCCCACTGCTGACTCCCCACCAGACCATGATCTCTGCCAGGGCATTTGACTCCCAGCTGACACCTCAGAGCAAACACAACCTCTACACAAAGTCTAAGTGCAGCGTGTGGACACCTTCCCTGCTCGAGGTGCTCTGCTCTGCTGAGCCTCTGGGGGCAGTTCCCAGGCTGGGGGTGAGCGGGGGAGGAGCTTTGCTCCAAGATGCCACCACAAACATCTGGCAAGAAACAAAAGACATCTCAGAGGCATCTGGGCTCCTGTAAAGCAGCGTTTGGATGGAAGCCGTTGCCTTTTCAGACTGTTTGCGTGGATACGTGCCCTGTGGTTTTCCCAGAGCTGGCTCACTCGGTGAGGTCAGTGGCAGGGCTGAGCTTTCACTGAACAGCAGCACGGAGTGGCTGCTCAGACCTGGTTTCACCGGTTCAGCCCAAAGCTGTGTTTGCCGCACGGGCTTGGTCCTGCCGACAGCATCGGAATGTTCGATGTGCCTTGCACAGACTTTGGAGGGTGTCAGGCTTGAGGCAGAAGAGCATCTGTCACTTCTGGTTGTCTCTTACTGCCGTGGAGTAGACGACAATATGGAGCATCTCTTTCTTGCTGGAGCATCTCTTGCAAATGTGGTTCTTCTCCAGCAATCCAGGACCTAAACAACATGCTTAAATCCTAGGTGCTCTGGAGGTTTCCCAGATCATTTTGGACCATGTGACAAACGACTTCTCCAGGATTATAGCAGTCAGCCATTGGTGGTCCTGGGAATTCCCAAGACTCCCATTCTCTTAGGAATGTGTCATGGGGAAGAAATGGCCTTTAGTGCTTAAAATACCCCAACCCACCTGTGGAACTTCACCCTGAGAACACTGAGAACAGCTGTGGGGGTAGTGAGGCGAGGTCTGGAGCCCTTCCAGTAAGATAAATTGGCAGTTTATCAGATCTTTGATGGGTCTCAAGTGGTACCTTCTCACAGGCTTTGTGTTTCTGCCACATCAGGGTCTGTGAGAAGAGCAGGGAAGAAAGTTTATGGCTCTTGAACGGTTCTGTTCATTTAGGTGGGAAGCTTGGCTGTGCTGAGGGCCTGGCTGTGTTTGAGGGGGCAGACGTTCCACAAGAGGGGATACACTGACCAAACAGGGCAGTTTGGACAGAAAAATCCTCCTGTGCCTTGTGTGTGATGCTGACAGATCTAAAATAAATGGAGTGGACATGAATTTAGCCACCCTTCACTAAAACAACAGATGGTTCTGAAGCTCTAGCACTATGACCCTCGGGGACACGAGTGGTGGCTGCTTTTAAACATCATTGGTCTGGTTCAGATATCCAAATGCAAAATGTGCTACTCGGGGACAAGACACAGATCTGCAGGAACCCTGAGCCTTTGAACTGGTGTTGAGAGCACACGTATTGCTAGAAAGAAGTATTTTCCTCCTTACATTCGCATCGTGGCCAGATCTCCACTGCTCATGTGATTTAACTGTGTTAGAAACACAACAAGACAATATTGTAGGTGTATCCTCTGTTTGCAGAACACAGAGTTGGTCATGTCTGCCTGAGCACCACGTGCTTTCCACAGGCTTCTTTTGTGTCAGCCATCCAGAAAAAAGCTACTCCAGAGCTCGCCTGACACACCAAACCCAGCAGGTCACTTCCCTTCCTTAACCCTGAGCTTTTCTTCCAGCTTTGGACCTGTATTTCTTCATGCCTGATGCATGAGTACTTCATCCCTGATGCTGGGAGTACTCCCACTGCAAAGCTCCATCCCAGCCTGGGAAAGCAGCTGGATCACAGACAGTGATCCCATTCCAGAGTTCCATCCCAGCCAGGGAGCACAGNTCCCAGCCCAGGGAGGATGGCTGGATCACAGGGAAAGATCCAATTCCAGAGCTCCATCCCAGCCCAGGGAGCACAGCTGGATCACAGGGAGCAATCCCACTGCAGAGCTCCATCCCAGCCAGGGAGCACAGCTGGATCACAGACAGTGATCCCATTCCAGAGTTCCATCCCAGCCCAGGGAGGACAGCTGGATCACAGGGAGCAATCCCATTCCAGAGCTCCATCCCAGCCCAGGGAGGATGGCTGGATCACGGCGATGAAGCCATCAGCCTCCCCAGGAGCGGAGGCGGGGGAATGCAGGAGATAAACAGTTCAGCCTTGGCACTTTTCTTGAAAGTTGTTGCTTCTATTTCAGAGCTCATGTGCCTGAAAACCTGTCTGGGTTTTTTTCCTGACTGTATCAGTTGGTCTAATAAAAGATACTGCCTCTCCTTACAAGCCTGCTCTGCACTCCTGAGCTCAGGTCGTTTATCCTTCCCTTCATGCTGCTGACAATGACTGAGGCTCCCTGGCTATACAATATCTGGGAAGTCAATGCCGTGTCAAGCCCCTGGGTTTGCATCCATGGCCGCAGTGAATGTACTTATTTACTGGAGAAACTCGTCAGCTCTGACTCCTGCTGCTGCTGCTGCAGGGAAAGCAAAATCCAGAGGGGATCTCCAGGGACCCTTCCCTGGGCAGGTGGGCTGATGCAGCCATGGGGTTCTGCAGCATGGGAAGGGAATCCCAGTGGGTTTCCACCAGGCATTTCTCACCCTGGGAAGGATGAACAGCTCTTCAGCCGCTCGTTGTTTAACTGCTAAAGTTGCTAAGGGAAGGCCTTAGGAGGTGGCACAGAGGTGGCACTGCCACAGGAGTCTCCAGCAGGGTGGTACCCAGAGACCCTTTGTGGATTCCATGGAGTCCAAGCTGCTGCCTGATTCCATGGGGGCAGTTTCGGTGCTCTCTGCCACATCGTGGTGCCCTCACAATGACAGCAATGTCACCCCAAGAGGCCGCTGGCCTGGCTGCACTCTCATTGCTCACTGCAGCGCTTCCACACAGTGGCACACAGAGAACCGGAGGTGTGAGAGAGACAGAGTGAGGAAGATTTTCACAATGAGGGTGGTGAGGCCCTGGCACAGGTTGCCCAGAAAGGTGGTGGACACCTCATTCCTAGACACATTTAAGCTGGATGGAACTCTGAGCAACCTGCTCTAGTGGAAGGTGTTCCTGCTCATTGCAAAGTGCTTGGACTCGATGACCTTTAAAGGTCTCTTCCAGCCCAAACCATTCTATGATTCTGTAATTCCAAAACTGTGCTGAATTTGATGCCCTGGGAAGGCTGATATAATTCGAGACATATTTTTCCTGTCAGGCATTGCACTGGCTCACTGATCAGGACCTTCAGCCTGGTGAAGAGCACTGGACCTGCCCACAGAGGCAGCAGGGCACAGGTTTCCCAGCGCTGGTGGCTCCCCAGGGTGGCTGGCCACACCACAGGATTGTCACCTGCAGGGAGCCTGAGCCAGGAGAGAAATCCCCCCAAATATCCGTCACCTTCCTCATTAACAGCGAGCCACAAAAATAAATGGTGCTGCAAAAGAGCAATGAGCAGATCACCTGTGAGGAATGAGATCCAAATGCACAGAGCGCTGTGCTAAAGGAAGGGGTGGGATGGGATCAGGTTGTATCACGCACGGATGAAATGTGCAGAACAAAAATTAAGTTTGGAGAGGGCTGTAAACTTCTGCCTCAGGGCATAAACCAGATCCTAATCCATGGGGAATCTTCAGTTTTGGAGCAAGTTATTCTCCAGCTCTCTCCCACAGAGCGTGGTGCCTTCCCAGGGAGCATCTCTTGTTGGCCAGCGTGAGCAAGCAGCTCGCGGGATGATCCAATCTGCCACATCCATCACTGCTCCCCTCTTCTGTCAGGGATGTACAGGGCAGTGACCTGCTCCATTAAATCTCTCCGTGCAGGAGGCTGGATCCCTGTAACTGTTTATAGCTGGAGTTGAATAAATGCTTTTTTCAGGGTAGGGGGGGATGAAACTGAGTAAGAAACACTGTAAAGATGCAAAAAGAATAACCTGTAAGTATCCAGTCTGTTCTGCACAATATCTGTGAACACATCAGTGCTGCTGCCCGGATGAGCTGCTCTGTGCATATATTTTCCATATATCTCTCCCAGAAAATATTATTTGATGGCATGTGATTAAAAGGGTCTTTTTTAATATGTGGCACACGCGTAACGAAATGTATGAGTGCACTTGCATGTAAAATAACCAGATATGAGGGAAAAGCAGGAATATAATAATCCCTGGCAATGCCTGGTGGGATTCTGTGCACTGAGCTAATTCTGAGTGTTTGGAAAAAGCATTCCTGGTGGTGGGAATCTCACCAGGTGCCGCAGAACAGCAAGTGGGACCTGTGTCCTCAGCGCCTCTGAAAAGCCCCAGAAACCGGCAAGTCTTTCCAAAACGTGCTTCCTTCAATTAAAAATCAGTTAAAAATCTCCTCCCTTTCCCAGTGCCTGAAGCATAAAAAAAATCAAGTTATTTAAAGATCTATTATTTCTTAAATAAAGTATTTTCAAATTCTAGGTGCTCTTCACCTCTCACTTTTGGCAGTCGCAGGCCCGACCATGATTCCTGCGAGGAGCAGGAGGAGGAGGCTGAAGGCAGAAATACATCTCTATTTATGCTGATACTGGATCTCGGGCTACATGATCTCATCTAATTTAAAGTTACTCCAAATGAACTATCTCCAATAATATAATTTTAATGTTTCCCTATCAGGCCATTCTTATCTCTCTGCATTACCATGATATCATTCAGGAATAATAATCGCACCATTAGTTTTGGTGTCTAAACAAGCTGGTGAGGAGAAATGGATTTCAGTCACCGCCCTGCAAACTGCTGCTCTCCCCAAGAGAAAACCCCAAAACCTAAAAAAGGGTACAAAGTTCATAAAATCCAACCCCGGGGGATGTACAACTGCAACAGATGCGCTTCCAGGACAAAGGATTCAGGAGGAAAATGGAAGTATTTAAGTATTTAAGGATGGAAGCGTTGGAATCTCGAAGGAAATCTTTCTTTTCCTATTTTTTTTTTTTTTTTTAGGGGGGGCTTTTATGGGATGTAAATGAACAAACCGGAGCCCGAAATGCCCCGAGCTGATGGAGCGTGTGTGCCGCAGCACGGCGAGGCAGCAGCCAATGAAAGCCGGGCTGCCGATTTTTTATCATTAATATTGCGAAGCAACATTAACTGATTGGAAAGACTTTTCGGGAGCAGGCAGAGCCTGCGAGCCATCGCTCCCTCCCGAACGATTTGCTACCCAGATTTTTGAGAACGACGCCCGGCTCCTCTCGTTTAATCTTGGCGAGCGATGACGAGTGATACAATTTCTCCCCCTCCTTCGAAGAATTTGAAAAGAAACAATAAAAGCCAAGGGAGTTTTGTGTTTTAACCGTCGGAGGGGAAAGCACACGGTGCTGAGGAGAGGGGCGAGGGGCAGCGGCTCCAGGCGGCTTCCCCCGCGGATGTTAAGCGCGGCAGCTCCGCGGGGCAGCGCGCCGGCAGCTGGGACTGCTGATAGCGCTGTTTCCACGGAAAAAGTGGGGTAAAAAAGAAGTTTCCACGCGTGTCACCCTACCACGGCCGCGGCCAAGCCCGAGGGTGCCTGTCGGGGCGAGCAGCGCTCGGGCACCCCAGCCCCGGCCGGGCCACCGGGACCACGCGTGGCACGGAGCTCCCCGAGAAGGCGCCACGTCGCAGGCGACCCTGGCGGGGGCAGCTGGGAGAAGGGGCCGCCTGCACCCGTCTTTTTTTGTTTGCGGGTCCCATACGAACATCAGAGGCTGCTGGGGGTGGGGGAGAAGCTCGGGGGATCCCGCCCTGGGATGGGGGCAAATTTCCCTGAGGAAGATGCGGTGCCGTAGCCGGAGGATCCCGCCCGGGGAGGTCCCGCCCGCCGCCCCCGCCCTGGGCAAGGGGATGCTGGCGCGGGCTGGGAAATTCGCGGCGCATTTCTGGGCGCAACGAAAAAAGCCGCTGGGACGGAGCTGGCGGCAGCAGAGCCAAAGCCTCGGGCGCTGCCGGTCCCGTCCAGGTGAGCGGACTCCAAATCCTTGGCCCCTTTCTTCTTCTTCCTCCTCCTCCTCGTCTTCCTCCTCCTCGCCGGCTCCGCACGCACAGGGCTCTGCCGGGAAATGAAAGTCATTTATTGCGAAGAAGGAGGAAATAAGGGCGAAGGTGGTTTATTCTATTATTATTATTAATATTATTTGGAGGTGGCAGGGAGCCGAGAGCTCCCCAGGAGCGGCGGCCCGGCACAGAGCGGCCCGCGGCGGCGGCTCCCCCTGGACAGGAGGCGAAGTTTCGGGCGGAGAGGCGCGGGGGGACCCCGGAGGGGCCGGGCCGGCCGCCCCCCGCCCGTCCCGGGAGCCCCCCCCGACATCTCGTTTCTCTCCCCGGTCGCTGTCGGACGCGGGCGGGCAGGGGCAGGGGGCGGCCCGGGGGGGCCTTTTCGGAGCAGGTTTGTTAACCAAAGCAGGTGCTAAAAACCAATAAGCCCGGAACAAACGCGGTCCCCCCCGGGAGCCGGGACAATTGTTTCCATTTAATAAATATTTTCCCCACGGGCGTTTCGCGGGAGGCAGGCAATTATTCAAAGCAAGCCGGGACGCGGGCCGGCTCCCGGGGTTAAG
>VZTF01005687.1:213672-317496 GCA_013397755.1 Cnemophilus loriae
GGTGGATGAACCGATAAACTAATAGGGGGGAAAAAAAGGCTCTGCTTAAAAGAAAAAAAAAAAAAAAGGCATGCTTTTAATATGCTTCCAGATGGGGGGAAAATGATTTACATGGGAGTTTATTTCCTCTTTGCTGATATGAAAGAATTACAGATACAAAACCCACTGATCTATAGAATAAAAAAAAAAGAAAAGAAATGTTATTTTCCTATAAAGGTATCAGTTCATTTATATTCATTTAACCATCCATCCATCAATTCACTTTCTCACTCCCTGCACATTCTCTCTGCCTCTGGTAAACCTACCCCACCAATATACTTTTCTGGAATATACAATGAAGTTTCCTTAAAAAAAGGAAATGATATGAGATTCAGCTGGAGTAGGNTTTTTTTTCTCCTCTTTTTGGGGTGTTGTTTTTTCCTTTTTTCCGCCTTTTTTTTTTTTTTTTTTTTAAGAGACCCCTGAGAAGGCAGCGAGGTGCCGTCCTCTCCGCCGGGTCTATCTGTAATTGAATCTAGGTCAGTTATTCTAAAGCATGGGAGAGGCTGATTCCCTCTTTCCGACATCAGCCCGGAATTTGGGAGGCGGGGGGTGGGGNTTATTTTCCTATAAAGGTATCAGTTCATTTATATTCATTTAACCATCCATCCATCAATTCACTTTCTCACTCCCTGCACATTCTCTCTGCCTCTGGTAAACCTACCCCACCAATATACTTTTCTGGAATATACAATGAAGTTTCCTTAAAAAAAGGAAATGATATGAGATTCAGCTGGAGTAGGTAAAGCGAAGTTTCCCTTCTCCTCCTCTCCCAAGCTCCTCTTTTATGCTCCAGACTTTAAGTAAATTAGCGATGTGAAAAAGAAAATGGTTTAGTTGGGGAAAAAAATGTCCGTGTGTATATCTATAAATAATATATGCTGTATAGGTGTTATAGATGTGTCTATATGTATATATATAATACAGAGAGCAGGGTTTGTGTGCTCAACATGTATGTGCTGCGTCCCTGTGCTTGTGAGATACCAACAATTTGCTCTCTGCCTCTGAAATAAAACACACACATATTGTACAGCTATTTACAGCATTCATATATCCACGGCCCCAGATTTAACCATCCACCCAGCCCGCGTATGCTGTAGATATGCACGATATATATGATACCTGAGCCCGTGCAGAGGCTCTGAATTGGAGCAGAACATCTGGATTTAAATATAAAATATTTCCCCAGATTGTCAGCACGTGTCCTTCGGGAGGGCTGGGGTGGAAGGCGGGTGCCTGTATTTTGGGTGCTGTCTGGTGCGAGCACAGCCACGCACAAAGCACAGGGCAACGCTCAGCCCGGCGGCCTCCGACCTCCCAGATCCGAGGGCCACCACGTCTGTGTTTGTTTGCGTTTTGGATGGTACTTGAAGCTGAGATCCAAATTCCCTTTGCAGGAGAGTGGCCGGAGAGCAAACCTAAACCTCTGCCCCGACACCTCTAAGTACCAAACCAGCCCCACCTGGGCGAGTTCTTCCCGTGGCTCTGCCTCGCGGGCTGTGAGGTGGGGACAGAGGTGACTTCCTTCTCCCTGTGCTCTTCGGGTGATGGCCCTTCCTCACAGGAATGGCTCCAGGGAGGATGAGCCGTGTGCCCAAAGACAGAGGCTGCCAAACCATCCGTCATTTCCTGGACACCTTTGCCGAGGCGGGGACTGGAGGGATGCGGAAAAACTTCTTTTTCTGCTTTAAATGCAGTGGCAAGAGCTCTGCAAGAAGTTGCTTTTTTCTTATTAAAAGCAGGTAAATAGAGAGACAGCCAGATTTGGAAACGCCTCTCTATATATAGATAAAAACATACGTCTTTATCTCCAGCCAGATACGGATACAGATCCGCACAGAATTTTCCCGGCGGCTGCTGTTAGAGAGCTCCAAGCCGGCACTCGGGGTGGGGGGGGCGTCCTCACCAGCCTTTTCCAAAATTCCCTGTGCAAATAAAAGCACCAGGCGATCCCCCCTGGATCAAACAGGCTGGTGGCACTGCAGGGCCCAGCACCTCGTGGGTGCCTGCCCGGCGCAGAGCCCACACGCCGGCGCTCCACATCAAAGGCTGGAGTTCCCAGGCTCCGTGTTGGAAGTGACACCTGCAGATGTTCCCCTGCCTCGTGTTTCCAACCCGGACCTGAACAAATACATAATCATATCACATAGCATAATTAACAGTGCTATCACCATGAAGGACTCTTAAAGGGAAGGCTGTTGAAAGAGAGTTCCTGAAGATAATCCTTTTAAAAGGTTTCCTTAAAATGCAACCACTAGCGGGAATAAGGCAGGTTTAGTTCCAACATCTTAATACCTCTGCAGAACAGAGTTTTAGATCTTGCAAATGTCTTTCCTTTAATAATGACTTGACTTTTGATTTGGGACTTGCACTTTTTGGAGGATCTCGCTGCTGTTGTGGTTCCCAACAGAGAAGGTCCTTGAGGAGGCCCAGCGCGCCTTCCCGCTCCATTGACCTGTCGGGGACTCATAACCTCGTTCCTCCTGGAATTCCAACGTGGTCCCATCCTGTCCGGGCTGCTGTCCTGCACTTGTGTCTAATGATCCATTTGAACAATTTTCAGGGTGCTGCTTAATTTGTTTTTTTCTCATTCTGGATGACACCCCAGTTCCTGGCCCACGGGGAACAGGGTTCAGCTGCTCTCCAGCTCTTTCCTTAGCGCTGTCTCCCGACTCCTCTACTGTGCTCAGAGAATTCCTGCGCAGCGTTGGTGCCAGGGTTGGTGAGTAAATCACTTTATTTTGGCTTTCCCAAATGATGTCTGTGTGAAATGAGCAGAGCCACACAGTGATCTGCGTGTCCAGGGGATAAATGGGCACCAGTGGGCTCTGCCTGGTGCTCCCCTCAACCCTTCTCCCTCAGCCTCCTATCCCAGGAGCTCTTCCCGTGGTTATTTTGCATCCTCACATTTCTCAGGCTTTGCATGGAGAGGGCAAAACTTGAGGAACTGGGACCACCCGGTGGAGCAGGCCCCTGGTAGGAGACCTTGGGAGCAGCCAGGTCCTGCCTTCTGCTGTCACTGCTTTTCTGGAGCTCCAAGCCAGCATCCAGCCTCCTGGTTTTTAGCATGAAAAGTTTCGATTTGTGAAAAACGTCATTAAATTGGTGTGGAAACAAGTGAGGGCTTCTGGAGTAAGGGATGATGGACACCTCCTCACAAGAGCAATAACTAAAAATTAAAAATAAAACTGAAATTCAGTTAAATCAGATATTTCTGCTTCTTTGTCTTACAGCTGTGGACAATCCTTTAGAATATCCCAGTGCAAATTTCTCGGTTGGTGGTGGGTTTGGTGTCCAGTATCTCTAACCCCACAAAGCCTCTGGAAAACCAGGGACCTCCATTCCCAGGGAAGTGAGGACCAGGCTGTTGTGTTGTGGTGCTGTGCGTAGGGAAAAACAGTTTGAAGGCAACAAGAGGTCTTCGCTGTGCTCTGGCTGTTGTCCCCTCTCTCAGACGGTGGCACTGCTGGTGTTTGTCCAGCGTGCTCAGAGGTGGTGCCACCAGAGCTCAGCCCCTCCCTGTGAGTGACACCTTTTGGGTGTCCCAGGAGAGCAGGGTCAGGTCGCTGGTGGCTCAAGTATTTTCAGCTCTTTCGGCTCTGAGATAAGCGCACGAGACAGAAAATGCGCTGCTGCCACGCGTCACCTGCGAGGCACCGGGGGTGGCACCGGCACCGCTCGGCCAGCGGGGATGGGGAGGCTGAGGAGACCCACAGGGGCTGCCACCTCTGAGGACGCCCAGGTGGCACAAGGGGCAGTGCCCATCACCGGCGTCGCCGAGGAGCTCGGGTCTCACGTCGCCTGTCGGTGCCACGCTCCGTGGCGGTGGCCCCGTGGGCCGGTGTCCCCTTCCCTGACAAAGCTTTACAAACCAAACCCGCTCTGGTTTGAACAATGTTCCTGCTCCCTGCTTGCCCGAGTTTTATTTCTCCTGGTTTATCTTTTGGCTGCCGCATCCAGGTTTTCTTCCTTAGCAAGGTCAGAGCCCTCTGATTTAGAGTATTTAATTGCTTCTAATTTCTCCAAATTTCCGTGTAGGCATTTTAATGTTTGCCTCCTTCCTTCCCTGTGAGCTATTAGCATGAGCCAGTTTCTTTCCTGACATAGACAAGGGTTTTTCCCCTCTCCTCCTACTCCTTCCAGCCCTACTTACTTGGGAATTCCCCCAGCAGGCACTGAAAGAAGAAAGGGAATTAGATCTTTATCAGAGCCTTACTTTCACCCAAGATTTACTTAGATCAGGGAGTTAAATCGAGACCAACAGAAGCCAAACAAATGCTTTCGCTCCTACCTAGAAATAACCCTCCTGCAGCCAAAAGTATTCCCTCTCCTCCTTTGGAGGCAAACCAGAAGCTGGTGTGACTGTGTGTCCTTCTTTCAGACGTACCAGTGTCAGTCTCCTGTCATGGCTGGATTTCACGGGTTCTCTCTTTTCCCACAGAGTACCAGGCAAGACAAGAACTACATTTCTAGCAGGAAGGAAAAATAAATAGAAAAAATAGAGAAAAAGAAAATTAAATCCCAGTGTTGCTTCGAATCCCTGCCAACTTTCCAGGCCTTCGTAACTCAGCCAAAAATAAGGCCACAAACCCATTTTTCCTCATTTGCAGGTCACCTTGAAGGGTGGATGAGGAGCTCTTTCAATAGCATTTCTTTCAAGGGGATTTCAGTGAGAAAAGTAGCAATGATTGAAATTCCCTGTTTCCTTCCAGATCCTCAGGTTTTCCTGGAGGATATACAAACACCTGGGCAACTCCCCACTGAGGATTTTCGCTCTGTTGCGGTGACATTGCCTGACCCGAGGGACTACAGAGGTTTGGCACAAACATGCTTTAATGTAATTTTTTAATCACCTCTTGGCCTCCCAGCCCACACATTTGTGTTCAAATAGCAGCAGGGCTGGAGGAGATGCCTACAGAAAAATGGGAGAGCATCCGCTTCCCTCTCAAACTCAGCTCATCTGTGAGATCTCCGTGATGTCCTGGTGAAAAGCACCTTCCAAGCCAAGCAGACAAGCATCAAAAACCATGGAAAGGAGGAGCAAATTAGAATAATGAAGAGAAAAGGTGCCCTAATGCCTTCTCTCTTTGGGGACAGGACGATGGGTCGGTGCTTAGCGGCATCAGGGTGTTCCTCTCTGCTCCCTCTTTCATTGTGGAGCCGAGTGGGGACAGGGCCCCACAGGTTCCTTCTCCTGCTGAGACATTGGGAACAGAAGGTCAAATTGTCCTGGTGATTTAGTTTAGTCCAAGTGCTTTTCCCAGCCTCAGCTGATGAGTGATGAGCAAACCTTCCCCTCCACGTGTACCCATGCATATTGATAGACACGGACACACACACACACACACGTGTGTATATAAATAGATCTCTTTAAATTTAAATAGATTTATGCGCAAGGACAGGAGGGTGGGTATGAGGTCATTACAAAGAAAGAAGGTGTAACGCATCCATATGTTCTGTTGTGGGGATTAAATCTATAGCAGGTTGCATGCAGTGCTAATACTCCTATTAATTTCTATTTTTCATTGTTGTTTACACATTTGTCAGGCTCCAATGAAGGGATAATGAAGTGAGTGGATGTTAACTGCAAATTAATCAGCCCTGTCTCGGAGTGTAACACAGGTTCCTGTTTGCTTCCCCTCTTCTCTCAGGAATGATAACACACTTTCTACACCCCCACCAGGAAAACCTCTTGGATGCCGCAACAGAGCAGAGAAAGAAAGAAAAAAGAAGAATGAGAGACACCCCGGCTGAGAAACTTCCAATTCTCCTTGAAACTATCGAGTTTGAATTGTAGGGAAGCTGAGGAAGCTGAGGTTGTGCTAATTTTGCAAGAGGAGCTTGTTGAAAACGCTGTGTTGGCCATGGGCAGGTTGGACCTTTTGTTGTGTTTAACTCCTGAAGTGTCAGATCCTTTTGAGGGTTTATTTTTTTAAACTGGGGTGTGTCCCTGCCCATGGCAGGGGATTGGAATGAGATGATCTTTAAGGTCCCTTCCAACCCAAGCCATTCTTTGACTCCCTGACTCTCTGATTGACTGGTGCTGTGCATGAGGGACGTACATATTTACGAATATTGGGACTTTTTTATTGCAAATAATCTTGCTTTACTTTGGAGCTTGGTGTCTGTGAGCCTGGTCTGGTTGTGGTGTCTGGTGTGAGGCGGGAGGTTCCCTTGTGCTGGGATGAATAGCACCAGAGCCGGAGAAACCCCAGTTCCCCGGGTCCCCTGGGAGAGACCAGAGCGGGAACTGAGGCAGAGTCACTCACCAGGAATTCATCTCCTCATGGATACACACTCGGGGTACCCTGCCGGCATCCCCTGGGCAAACACTGGTTCTCTGAGCACCTGCTTTTTGCAGTTTGGACTTGGAGCCAGGCAAACATGGGAAATTCTGCTCGGGTGTTGCATTTCTGATGAATCGAGTTCGGTTCTGTGCAGACAGGCCAGTGGGCTTCAACAACCTGGCCTCATTTTGTGCTCGAGAAAGGAAAAAAGTGCAGATTTTGGATTGATCATTAATTGCTCACCCTTGTGATGATCACTTGGTGCAGGTTCCCGTGCCAACTTAGATTTCCTTTTGGAAAACTTCCTCCTCCTTCCCCGTATCTCAGGATGCAGATCTTTGCAGCCAAGTCCATCCCTGCTGTGGCAACGTGGGGAGCCTGCAGTTCCCTGCAGCAGCACCAGCCCCCTGCCCTGATCCTCATTTCTTGGATATTAATGTGCCACCCTGCCCAGCTCCCAGGGTGCTTGGATGGCGGCATCCATGGATCATTTACCTTTCCAGGGAAGGAAATTCTTGGTCAGACCGAAATTACCATCAATAAATTCATGTAGCTGTAGCAGCTCTCCTTCTGTTCGGGGCACACACCAGCCACGATAAATGGGTGTCTGCCTCATAAATACAGAAAACTTTTTGTGCTCCTGAAGATGGGCATTTCATGGACAAATTTGTACTGCCCTGGGCAAGCAGCACCCAGGGCTCACGTCCAGAATAATTAGGGAATGCTGCAAGATTTAAATGTGTTACTGTTTATTGGAGAAGAGGCACTGTAGATGATTTGGGCATTCCTTAAAGGGATTTCTCCCAGCATTTGTCCCTTCCTTTTTTCACCTTCCTCGTTCCATTCCTTGGCACAGTTCTCTCTCTCTTTTATTGATCAAACACTTGATCAGTTGATCAATCAATCACCTGGTTGACCCTGTTTTTTTACGTATCTGCCCTAACATTTTTTTTTGTCTTCCCAACCTAGATTTATCACCAGTCCTTCCTTTTTGAAATGCAAGGTTTTGACAACAAAGTGTTCCCTGATCATTGTCCTTCCACACATCTCCCAGGATATTGCCTCCCCTGTGGTCTCCATGCTTTACTTGGAGGCGCTGGGTGACAGCTTTCTGCAAAGCTTTCCTGGAAAAGCAGCCAAACCTCACAGTCTACCCTGTGTTTGGGTCAGAAAATCTCAGTTCAGGCTTCATCCTCTGCACTTGGCTCATCAGGTTAAAAACCAGAACTTCCTCATTGTCTCTTCCCCTCTCTTTCTTCCCTTCTTCCTTATGTCTTTTCCCTCCTGATGAGTGCAGAGAACTCGTTTTCACACAAATGCTTAACTCTGTGGGTTTTGAAAGGGATAGATTTTGTTCCTCACCCACCATCTCCACTCTGGTCTCTCCAAGCTGAAACATCTCTATTTGTTTTGTGGGCCATGGGAAAAACAAAGCAGTGGAGAGAGACGTAAGTATCCCGGAATTCACTTCTCTGGTGGCACAGTGTTGACCCGTGGCCGCTTCTGGGGCTCTTGCATAATGCTTCAAGCCTCGTGTTTCTTTTGTTTTGTCCCCAGCCCAAGAATTCAGATTTTAATAAGAAATCCCAGAAGTGTCTGTGAAGGATCCAGGCTTCCGTGCGTCACCGGCGCGGCAGAGACGTGGAAGCTCCCACTCGCTCCTGCGGTCCCATGGTCTCCATCTGCTGGGATTAATGAGGGTCCAGTGTAGTCCTTGCCTTCTCCTCTTGCAGAAGCGTGCAGTGGAGCTCAGAGCTGCCTCTGCCTCTTCAGGCATCTTCTCCATGGCATCACGTGCGCGCAGCTGCTGCTTGGAGAGCCTTGGAGAAGCGGGAGAAAGGCTCTCAGCAGCTTAGGCAAGGATCTGGTTTCCTTTCCTTGCTGTCCCCACGGTGGGAGGAGCAGCGCGCTTTGGGTGTAGCTTACCTTGCCTAAAGTCTCGAGAAAGTCACCTGTTAAACCTGCCTCCATCCCTTTGTCCTCTGGGATTCAGCCCTACCTGGCTGATTGTCTTTCACACGTCCACATCCTTGTGGTCTTTCAAGAGCTTGCCCAGAGAAGCTGTGGCTGCCTCATCCCTGGAAGTGTCCAAGGCCAGGTTGGATGGGGCTGGGAGCAACCTGGGATAGTGGAAGGTGTCCCTGCCCACGGCAGGGGGTGGAATGAGATGGTCATTATGCTCCCTCCCACCCCAAACCACTCCTTGATCCAAACAGCAGAGACCTGTCTCTCCTCCCATGCCAGGCCTGGGATTTAAATGTGGTGATCAGATCTGTGCAAACTTCATTGGAGTTTAGGATCCTAAATCACACAGACTTGTCTAAAAATAAAATACAGGCTCTAAAACGTCTCCAAGCAGTTTAGTTCATTTTTGTGGCAAGATGGGAGATATTTCTAAATGGAATCAGGAATGAAGGAAGCAGCCAGGCACATTTTAATTCTAATTTTTCCTATATATCAAGCGTTAAATTAACAAGTGAGGGAGAACCCTCCTGAAGAGCTATCTGCGGTTTAGACAGGCATATCAGGATAAAATTACTCTGGGCTTGCCCGTGGTTTGTCTGGATTCTCCTGGAGCTGCACCAGTAAAGAGCATAATTGTGCTGCTCTTCGAGGCTCTGGGTTCAGTGCTGCCGATCCTCCCCTCTGACTACGCCCGGGTTCCTTGCTGGCGTTAGGGAACTATTCCCTGGAGATGGTTTTCACCCAGGCAGGGGGTAGAGCTCCTCAGAAGGCGAGAAAAGGGTGAAGGGCTCAGGAGAGAGACTGTAATTTGTAATCATGAGGGTGGTTGGCTCAAATAATAGAATCAGAGGATCACAGAATGGTTTGGGGTGGGAGGACCTTAAAGCCCATCTTGTTTCACCTCCTGCCATGGGCACAGACACCTTCCACTATCCCAGGTTCCTCCAAGCCCTGTCCAACCTGACCTTGAATGCTTCCAGGGATGGGGCAGCCACAGCTTCTCTGGGCAACCTGTGCCGGGGCCTCAGCACCCTAACACAGAACAATTTCTTATGTCTCTCTGACCCAAATTTCCCCTCTTTCTGTTTGATCCATCCCTCCTTGCCCTGTGACTCCAGTTCCTGATGAAAAATCCCTCTCCAGCTTCCTTGTAGCCCCTTCAGGTGCTGGAAGGTGCTCTGAGGTCCCCACACCTTCTACTCTCCAGGCTGAGCAGCCCCAACATTTGCTGTTTGTCTCCAATGTTTGATGGAGGGAGGTTTTCCCCCAGTGTTTTGGTAGGGAATTCTGATGTTCCCAGGAAATACTTGACAGTCAAAGGGATGGTTTCTGCTTCTGAATGATCAGTGCAACACGCAAATGATTTTAGTATCATCCTACAGATTTAACTTTTTGTGTCTATAGCGAGAATGAGGACTGCTGTCGCTGCCCTCAGCTTGGAGTAATTCAGTTTAAAATCAGAATGCTCTTCAAAATCTTTGATTTGCTTTAGTGAGAACGGGCACTGAGGTTTTTGGAGTCATTAACACCAGTGCAGGTCACCTCTGGGTGTGGCACAGCTGGCCTGGACCAGCCATGTGCATCTCAAATTCTTCTGGCCCTGAGTAAATAGTTGGGATTGACTTTCTCTGAAGCTCAGTTACAAAATGCTTCAGTGCACTGAACATGATTGTTTTTTTCTCACTCCAAGTCCCGAGAGGACTGACTCCAGGTATCCCCACTCCATGAAATACGGTCTCTGCAGCCAGGGAAAGCAATCTCTTGAGCACGAACCTTGAAGCAGAGGAACGGGTGATTTCTCAGCAACCTTTTGATGTTGTCACACCTTCAGCCTTTTGGGGATTTATGGACTTTGCCTATACATGGGACTGACTCTGGACATTAAATCCCTAATTTTCTCAAAATTTACAATTATTCCTTTTGCACTTTTTGTGTCCTATAGCTGTGGGAGCAGTATCATTGTTCCCGTTTCATGGATGGAAGAGTTGTGTCGCACAGAGATTCCTGGGAAGTGTTCCCAAGTCTGCTCTGCATTGTGACCTCCTCCTGCAGTGCTGGTTTGGTGAGGGATGTGTGTGTCCTGAGGGTTTTGTGTGCTGATGTTGAACCTTTTACTTCTCCTGGTTTTTAAGGTCTGGCTCCCTCAGGGTGAGCGTTTCCAGAGATGACCCTTTTCCCTGGGAAACAGAAGTGGGAAGAATCAGGAGGAAGCTCCACCTTTTTCAAGTCAGTGTATTTGGCCCCAGTGATGGACCCCGAGATTGTCCAAGTCATTCCAGGAGTATTCCCAGCTGTCATTTATTGTAGTATAATCCTGGCTCACTCTTTAGGAGGTTTCATCTCGTTTAATGTCCCCACAGAAATCCGAGTGGCCACATGGACCTGGAGCTCAGGAGATCTCCCTCTTGCCCAGCCCACCAGACCCTCCCTGAGCTCATTTGTTCTTTGCTCACAGTTGCTTACGACGGAAAACATCACATAGGGAAAATGTGAACATTTTCACGCGGGGAAAAACACCCAGATTTTAATGAAAAATCTTCATTTTGAATTTCCATCAGTTTTAAAGGAGCAGCACTGCCTGTTCTTTATGGAGGTGTGTTGGGGCTGCCAGCTGCACTCCCTCAGGGAGGCTCCAGGTTTAAGGGGGAAGAAGCACCACAAACTCCACCTGCTCCAACCCCACAACATCTGCTGGATGAATTAAAAGCATTCTAATTTTAAACTGAATTACTCCAAGTTGAGGGCAGCAACAGCAATCCTCATTCTCACTACAGACACAAAAAATTAAATCTGTGGGATGATACTAAAATCATCTGAATGTTGCACCGATCATTCAGAAAAAAGAAACTAAAAACTAATCGAGGAAGAGGTGTGAGGGCACAGTCCTGCAGAAGGACACTTTTGCATTCCAAAGGTTATTTTCCTCCAGCCTATTCCTCCAAACCCCAACCTACTGGATGGTATCCTACCAGTCCTCATGTTCCTTTGTCTTCCCAGTAGACTTACACACACTCCAGAGGTGGCAGCAGCAGGAAGTTTAGATTCCCTGTCCTGCTTTTTCCTGGCTATGAAGTTGAACTCTGACACATGTTAGGCTACAACAGCCCTGTATTTGCTGTAATGTTGGGAAACAGCAGCAGGAATCACAGCGCTCCTGCTGAGGGTGTTAAGGATTCTGATCAGGGTTGCCAAAAAATTCCTGCCACGTTGCCTTCCCAGCTGCTGCCACTGCAAATACTGAATTTTAGCCTGGCATCATCACTGACTGCCTCCATACCGACCTCGTGGACACATTTATGGCTGGTGTTAAGAATGTATTTTTCATGTCTTCCGTGTTTTCGCAGGTCCTTGAGGCACCGGGAGACGACAGAGCTGGAGAGCCACTAAAAGAGCCATGGAAGCACGATGCAAACAGCCTCCTCTTACTGCCTTTGGGAATGCTCAGGTCTCAGGTGGATTTGTGTCCTCAGGGACGTTCTGGCTCAGGGGGAGCATGGGAGATGCTTGGTTGGATGTCTTGGGAGCTTCTGGAGGTTTGGTTCCTTATTGCTGCACACTGACCTGTTGGTTTGTCCAAGCTGCTTTACACCAGCAACAGAGCAATATAAGACATACAGTGGGTATTTTTTTTCCCACCTTCCACCTTTGCAGTCTCCTGGAGCTCCCATTTGGACTCTAGAGTCCCACTCAGACCATGACAGAAATGTTTAGGTGCTGTTCTAAAGCTGGGTTTAGCAGCATAAATACTCTTTAATGCACGGCATTACAGAGAGCGTGTCCCTTTCTCTCCCTTATGGAATGGCTGTCTGGAGGAATGGGATTCCAGCTCCCACCTCACCACACCATTATTCACAGGCATGGTTGGTACGTTATTTGGGTAATTTGGCATGTGCCGTATGGGAACCACCTGGACAGGACAAGTGTTGTCATCCCCAACAGGTCCAGAGTTCCCACCCCTGCATCCGGAGGGTGACAGAGCTTTGGAAGGGCATTCAAGGACTGATGGGCAGTGCTGGCACCCAAGTGGACCATCATGAAGTTCCCACATGGAAAAGTCCAGCGGGACACTTGCAGGGAGTCCCTGGGGGTGGCTGGTCTTGTGGTGGCTCCTGGTCGCTGCTGGAGGGTGGCTGCTGAGGGCACCCACACATCTGGCTCTGGCACAGGCTGGCCAGAGAAGCTGTGGCTGCCTCATGCCTGGAAGTGTTGGATGGGGCTTGGAGCAGCCTGGGCTAGTGGAAGGTGTCCCTGCCCACGGCAGGGGGTGGAACTGATGACCTTTGATGACCTTTAATGTCCCTTCCAACCCAAGCCATCCTGAGAGTCTGTGGGTTCACAGATAGAAATGTAAGTGTTGGCCGGGGCTGGTGATGCTGATAAGAGTCAAGGGAATACCACAAAAGCAGACTCCCCAGACTGCTCTGGTTCCTACAGGCTTTGGCTGTCCCAGCACAGAACTCCAGAGGGGAAGGAAGCTCAGCTGAAGGTGCTCTGTGACAGCCTCGGAGGGAATCCGGTCTGATGGTTCCCTTGAACTGCTGCATCTCCTGCTCTCAGAGGGCACTGGCAGCACTTCTGAAAAAGAAAAAGCCTGCAGAGCCTGTAGTGCTCTGTGTTAGGTGAGGGATTCATTCCCACTGCTCCAGGAGGCTCATCTAGGGAAGATTTCCTGCACTATTGTAAGAGCCATAACGTGGTCTTAAAATAAACCCAATGACTGTGCCTCTGTAGGAAGCACAGGTGAGGAAGCCCGAGTTCTATGAGCAGTGTGAGGTCTCTGACCCACCTTCATTAGTGCTGCTGTCTGTATGAGGTGAGTAATTGCAGTGCCTGCTGTGCTGAGGTGTCTCCTGGAGAGGTTCAATTAGGAGGCAGCAGCTGATGAGCTGCAGTGTGGGGACCTCAGGAAACCTTTCCCAGATTAGTCACGAGAGCCAGCCCTTGTACCACACTTGTCACCAGCTCGTGTCAAAGTGCTCTGTGAAGTGCCGCTGCCCTTGCATAGATGAGCAAAAAGGCTTCCCAGGGCTGCCTGGAGGGCCAGAGGTGGAGAGAGATTTCCGTGTCCTGGAGCAGGATGCCTGGCCTCTGTGGGAATAACCTCCTGGAGGGATTTTGACCACCCCTGTTGTGTCTGGGGAGACTGACAGTACCTCCATCAATTCTCTTGGAAGCTGTCCACCCCTTTGCCTTCACTCCCTCAGCTCTCTGGGAAAATCTCCGTCTCTCACTTGTCTTCTGCTTCTTCTGCTGCAGTGAGGGGCTGCAGCTGCTTCCAGCACAGGACCTCCAAGTAGACACAGCTGCTCTGCTTCCCTGGTGGGTTTCAGCAGCCCTTCCAGACCCACGGATCATTTATCCTGGCCCTCTACCTTCCAGAGGTGCTGGAAGCTCTGCTGCTGTCTCCTGTCAGAGCCAGTGTCTCCCAGGGGGTTCCCCTGGGGTCCTGGCTCTCTCACAAACCAGAAGAGGTGGCTCATGGCAAATGGACTTTGTCTTTTCTGCCAAGGCCAGCAGCTTCTGGGTATTGGTAGCCTGAGGCTGCCTTGCCCAGGTGGAAATTGTCTTCTGCACTCAGGAGCTGCAAGATATAAACCCCAAAGGTGCCAATGAGCTAAAAGGGCAGGAATTGTGGTTCAGTGTAAATAAACCCTGCTGACTGCTGTTCTATATCTGTCTGTGCTACTGCTTTACAATATCTGTGCTTTTCTGTCTCCAGTGTGTTGCTGCAGAGGGTCCAGCTTGCCTTGAAGTTCAGAGCAAAGGAATTTCAAAAGCTGTCCCAGGAAAAGCTCCTGTGAACTCCTGGAGATGGGGTCAGAGAGGACATGGGAGATTCTGGAGGTCACAAGAGCAGCAGAGAAGCAAAATATCACTTCAGGGTGTCTGTGGCTGTGTCCCTCTGAAGTGACAGTCCTGTTCCTGTGCCTGCCACCAAACTCCACCAGCCTGGGCATCCAGTGACCAAAAGCTGCTGCAGCACCAGAGTCAGCCAAAGCTCCACAAGAGTATTAGGACAGGCCGGTGATGGGGAGATTTCTGCCTGATGGGAGGCAAGACAGTGATTTCATGGCTTTTCTGGGCTCTGTGGTGTCTTGTAATGAGAAGATGCTCAAAATTCTTGCCTGCTCTCTCAGCTTGCAGCGTGGGGGGATGGAGGCTGAGGGAAAACTGATGGGAAAATGTTTACAAGCCTAACTACTGAGTGAGGCCTCTCTAATGGAGGATTTAATCTGCAGGACATTGTTATCTCTGCTAGGTTTTCTGTATCTTAGGTACTCAATAAATGATTGCTAAAGTAATTCAGCATTCTCCTCTCAACCAGAAAACACAGCCCCGTGTCAGGTACACAATCACGCTCTCATTCAGCGAACAGAACCCAGGTAGGGCAGACCCACGGGTGAGGAAACTCTGAAAACAGGCCTGAAATGCAGGCTTGGAGCTTGAAAAGGTGATGGAAACACTCTGTGGCTGGAGCTTGTAGGGATGAGGTGAGGAAGAGCTGTAGGAAGCCATCCACAGGGAAATTACACCAGAACCACTTAGCGTGATGGCAGCCAGGTGTTACAGTGCTCAGCTATGCCATGAAGCATTTCCCTGACTCCCCAGTGCTGAAAAAGTCCTGGTTTTCTGTTTCTCCATGACCTCGGGCACTTCCTTGTGTCCTGCATTCTCCCTGGAAGCGTGCAAAGCACCAGTATTCACAGAGGTGCTTTCCTTCAGCGCTGACACTCAGTACCCTCCACCAAGGCACTCTGGTCTTTCCATTGTCTCCATCCCTCTCTTGGTACCCTTCCTGGGATGTACCCCTTGGATCCTTCCCCTCCAGCCTTGTGTGTCCCTCCTCTGTGCTACATTCCCAGTTCTTCCAGCCTGAAATTCCAGCTGTGTGGGGCTGTGCCCCCTCTCCAGTGGGTGCAGCCCCATGTCGTGATGCCGCCTGAAAGATATTTCCAGCCTTGTTGTATCTCAAATGGGTGAGTTTGAGCACTGGAGTTGGAGGTCCCAGGCTGAGCTGCCACCGTGGTCCCCTGGGATCTGACTGCAGCTTTGTACCCTGGTCCCTGTGGGATGTAATTCGTCCCCATGTACGGAGCACTTCCATTCTGCCTCTTCAGACCTGGGTCAGGTTTAATACAGTCTGTGAGAAAGGCTTAAAACAGCAAGGTTTGAGATTGAATTATGGTCTAATCTGCCACTAATAGAACCTGACCAGCTCCATTATTCACTGTCAAATCACTGCATTTGCTATTAAAACACAGTGTGAACTTCCCTAATTTCTGTCGAGTTAGGACCATATCCATCATCCTCGCCTGAACCGACACCAGGGTAGTGCAGATAACACAGACAAATTTAATGTGGTTAATTCACCTTAGGAAGCTTGCTCCAGTGGTGCTGGGTAGGGAGGGGCCGGGCAGTCCTCGGAGGAAAAGGATGGATGAGAGCAAGCTGCAGTTTGACATTGCAGGGGGTAATGAAATTGCACAGGGCCTCTTTAGGATGGGAAGGTCTGAGTGGCCCTGGCGCTCTGACAGCCTGACCTAAAACTGTGCTCAGAGGGGAGGGGACAGAGCAGGGACCAGTCCCGTGTTCTGGGGCAGGAGAAAAGGAGCACAGACCATAACCACAGTCCCCAGATGTGCAGTTACTCCACCCTTGCTGCACCTTAAGGTTGTAGCCTCTTTTTCCTGGGCTGCGAACACCTTAGAAATCAGCTCATGCTTTCTCTCCACGTGATGCCATCCTTGGGAAGGCAGAGGTGGAATCAAACTCTTTGCCTTGCTCCCTGGTTGGCATCAACCCTCTACATGGAGGGCAAATACTCCTTCAGAGTAAACTGAACTGCTTGTTTGCAGCATCCTAAATTGACCCAGGAAGTCCCCAGCAGATACCTGGAGAGTCAAAAAAAGGCTTGCCCGGCCTGGTTCAGCCTTGACTCATACCAGGATTTTGGCTCTTATTTGCAGAGGTGGAAAGCAAGTCTGTGAATTTGGTGGGCCAGCAAAAAACCTTTGGCAGAAATTCTGTGTTTATGTGCTATCTCTTCCTTTTCTGTCGTCTCTGTCTGTGCTAATTCTAGAAATAAAGAATTATGAAAGTAAATCCCTGCCATGTTGACCAAAGAAAAGGGAACTAGAGACAGATGAAACCATTATAAGCATTTTCAAGGGTAAACAGATTCTGATGCCAATGGGGATTTAGACCTTTTCCATGAGGAACCGGCCCTGGAAAAGCTTTATCCCTCCTCCTACCTGCGTTCAGGATGTACCCACCTGTCACAGCAAGCTCTGTCCCTTGACCTCCCAAGGCTTCTATCTGGGCCAAGAATTCATGGGCAAGAAACACTTTTATCAAGACCAGCTTCTCATGGTCTTGACCATGCTCATGGTCCTTCCAGAGCTGCCATTTACGCACCCACCAGCTGGGCATGAGGAGGCAGTTGCTCAGGAATTCACCACATCCACATCCTGGATCAGCACTCACATCCTGCTTCCACGGCCCTCCAAATGCCTAGCAGAGGATTTGGGAGGGTTGTGTACACAAGCACCAGGCTTGCACATATAGATGGGCTTCATAGGCGCTTCCCAAGGGACAGGTGAGGAATGGAGCAGAGAGGAGAGGCCAGGAAGATGTGGGACCATTCCTGACTGCCATCTCCAAAGGAGCTCTGTTAAGGTGTTAAAAAACCAGGGTGCCACAGGGTTAAAGGTCTCACAGGGTTAAAGATGCTGTCACAGATGTGTCCCCATGGTAATTAAGAACATGCCAGGAGCTTCCAAGTCTCTTGGGACAGGAAGCGGCACGTGTCAGCCCCCACGTGTGTGTGCAGCTCAGTCAACAATTGCACTGGGAAAGGACCTTCCTGAAATGGTGGGAAAGACACTGCTGGTCCTGAAGGAGCCAGGGCAGAGCATCTGCTTAGAGCCTGATCTCCTGTGCACCTTCAGGACAGCCCAGGCCACCAGGGCCTGAAGGGCTACAGGGCAAAGCTGCTGTGGTGGGGAGATCCATGCTCAGGTGTGCAGCTTCCAATCCCGCAGGCACACACCTGAGGCTGCCTGAAGGAAAAACTGTGGAGAAAGGGATAGCAAAGGGTCTCTCTGCCCTTCTTCCACGCTCATCTGCAAAGTGGTGATGCTGAACTCGAACAGAGATTTGTGATGCTTCCTTAAGACAACCCTGACACCTCCTCCTGAACACTTGTGCTCCGTTTGCTCAGGCACGACCTCTGTGATTACTGGGATAAGGAAGGCAGCCAAACCCCACACTCCTGTGCCAGAGCCTTGGGACTCTAAAACTGTGATGGCTTGGCATGAACAGACCTGACACCGCTGTGTCAGTGCCCAGTACAGAGCCACAGGGGCAGTGTGGGGCCACCAGAGGGGCACTCTGTTCATGGTTCCTTCCCTGTCTTCAGGAGAGCAAGGAAGGTGAAAATCATCCCTATCCAATTTGTCAGCCCAAAGGCTGATCTTGCTGGCGTGGGATGATCTATGCCACAATATATGAGGCAATTCCAGAGGAACAGGAACTCCAAAGAAAGGTTTCTCCTTCTCCAGTGTCTCCAGCCTTCACTCACTTTGCCTCTTCTGGGTTGTCCTCTCCCAGGGTTGACTTTTTGCTCTCCCAGGTCTTCCACTGCAAGCACTTCAGGGTGGACAGGGGAATGAGTTCTTGCCAGGGGCTAAGGAAATATTCCTTGATGATGTGTCTTAGCCAGGGAAAAGAAAGGACTGAGGCCAACACAGAATCATAGAATCATAAAATGGCCTGGGTTGGAAGGACCTTAAAGCTCATCCAGCTCAGCCCTGCCATGGGCAGGGACCCCTTCCACTAGCCCAGGTTGCTCAGAGCTCATCCTGCGCTTCGATCTGTGTGAAGGAATCTGACTACCACGATCTGTTCGGAAGGAACCGTCCAACTTCTTCCTGGACTGTGCTGGTGGACTGAGCTCGGGGAGGACCCCTTCCCCTCCTGCAGCACCATCTGTGCGCGCTCGTGAGACCCACTGGATGCACCTCGGGTTTGTTGCTGGGGATAATTTTAGTGATAGATTTACACTTGCACACATGAGGTGAGCAATGCTCACTGTCTTTGCCTCCCCCTGTATCCATCTCAATTAAAAGATGCTGTTGGAGAGGGTCTTGTGAGGCAGCCGTGGAGCGGTGTGCAGGACGGGAGCGCTGCGATGTCCGCGCTGCTCAATTATTCATTCCTCATTTCTGCATATACAAAAGGTTAATCCAGGAGGCGCCTGCCACACAAGGAAAGCAGCTCTTTGGAGACAGCTCCATATTATTCTTATTTTTTTTTCCTAGTGGTTTTTCAAGCATTGTCTCTCCTCTGTTTCTTCTCGTACGGGGGGCGGAGGGAGCATGGAGGATAATGAAGAGCTTCCTTTTCCCTGGCAGACAGCTTGAGGAGAAAGTTGATGTGGTTGGTGTGGGCAGGATGGATCACGAGTCATTACAATTTTGGAGTCTGAGTCCTCCACCTCTCTAGTTCTCACCTTCACCAAACTTTCTGTACAGGGGGATGAATGCTGGAACCTCTGCCCCACAGATGCCCCCATGTTTAGAGATGCTGAGTAGATCTGCCACCTTATTAATAATAAAGAGGTCAAGCACTCAGTCCTTTGAGCAAACTCTGCCCTGTGCCCTCCAGCTCACACAGCGAGGCTTCAGGGTGGCCTCATCCCTTGGCATTCCATGAAATAGTGCTTCCCAAGGATATGGAGGAAGAAACTTCCACTTTTGCAGTGAGACCAGGCAACAAAACAAGGCAGAAGGCAGCGTGGCACGGCCAGTGCTGCACCAGCCTGGGAGAGAAGGTCCCAGGGCTGTGTCCTCAGCAAACACTGCCATGGAAAGCACACCCTTCTGTCAGAGCAGCTCGTGAGGGAGGTTTGCAGAGCTCTACATCCTCCTCCTTTCCTCAAAATATATGTTTTTCCTTGGCATCCAGAGGCTCTGCCCTGCTTCTGTTGGAGAACTCTAACGAGACCTCTGGAGAAGCCCCAGTGACCTCCTCACGGCCTTGCTCTGCTATGTTTTTGTACCTGTGACTCAGGACAAGTTCGCTGTGCTGCTCTGACATGCCAGGACCTGCGGGTGAGCTGAGACCTGGAGGGGAATCAGAGGCAGGAAGGGCTCGTGCCTCACACTGGGCTGCCCTGGGGGTCGTGGGGAACTGAAGGGACACAGCCAGGCAGGTGTGACCTCAGTCACCCACAGCCACACCTTTCCTGGCGACCACTGCGGACAACTGGGTGACCCACAGTTCTTCCATTATTCATCCTGTTGGGCTGATCTCTTTTCTGGAGCTCTTGGAAAGGTCAGCTCCGTATTAAGGTGCTGAATGGGAAGGTGCCATGGGCTGGAAATTGAGCCTGTCACACCAGAGTGACTCTCATGGATGGCGTTTGATTTGCCATTAATATTAATTGTAGCTTTTGAGGGACACTCACAAAGATTTGCCGCGTGGTAACTGTCTCCAGCAGTGTTTGCCTTTGGAAAAACATAAATACTGCCCAGAAGTTGTTCTGAAAGGGCTGAACTTTCTCCTGCAATGGGGCACAGAGGTGAACAAAGAGGTGTCCAGAAGACCCAAGTGAAATGGAGCCTGTGAGACATGCTGCCCTCAATTCCCATGCCATCCTCCAGCTCCTGGGATGAGAGGGGAAAGCAGGAGTCTCCTGAAACCCAGCAGGATTAGAGGGGAAAGCAGGAATCTCCTGAAACCCAGCAGGATTATCAGGCAGATGTGTGGGCACACAGGCAGCAGCTGGATTTCCTGCTGCTGTTGTTCAGTGCCGTGCAGAAAGACACCCTGGTAACTCAGGATATCCCATATGAAGCCACAGCACCGGGTCTTCTGCCACAGCTGACCAGGCCACATAAAAATCACCTTGCTGAGAGTTTTCCTCTGTTCCCAAAGAACCCAGTCACCTTTGTGTGGGTCTGTGCTTTCCATGGTGCATTTCTGCCTGCCCAACAAGAAGTGGCTTCATGTCCAGGGGCCACATCCACCTCCTTTTCAACAAGGAGGTGGTGCTGATCACAAAACTGGGGGTGGATTTATAACCTCCGTGGGCTGGCTGATGAGAAGAGCAGGAGAGTTTGGTGTCTGGGTGAACTGCACCACAGCAGGACATATTTGTTCACCTCCTGCTGTTGCAAAATAAAATTAGCTGACAGTGGCTGTCTGGGCTTTTCCACACCCCACCAAAGAGCTGCAACAGCTTCAGCTCCACACTCCCAGACCCTGTTTTTTGGAGAGGACAAATCATCCCATGGTGGAGCCAGAAGGCCCTGCTGCTCAGGGAAGAAGTGCAGATGATGTGGGTGGCTACAGGTGGTGAAAGGAGCCAGCACTTCTGAGTCATTTGGTTGACCAGAAATACTTGTAAACTTTCACTGGTGTTTCTAAAAAAGTCTGGGAGGAAACACTCAGGAAGAGTAAATGTTTCCTTTTGGTCTTTCTGAATGAAAAGTTTCCCATTTGCATTACAAACACTGAGTGAGGAGCAAGTGAAACTTAAAATAAATTACGAACAATAGGGAAGAAAACCTGTCTGTGCTAATGGGAAAGTTTGACACTGTGGGGTAAGCAGGAATCCTTTCTCTAGGAATACAGAATGTTTCCAGTTTGGAGCTGGCCAAAGAAAACCCCAGTTAAACAAAACAGAAGCGGAGATCCCGGGAGTCAGCTGCAACGGGGGTCATATTCCACCCAGCTTAGGTTGTACTAGCTAAGAAAGACTGTTCAAGGAAGATTTTTCCATCTGGTTTAGGGACTTTGAGGACTTCAGGACTTCAAAGCGTGCCTGCAGGGGACTATTTGTTCTGTCATTGTCCCAGACAAGAGTCTGGTGCTTGGGTGAACACTGTTTGTTCTAACAAAGCTTTTAATCTACAGGCGGTGGAATCGATGCAACCAAGGCAGCTGCTGGAAAGATCTGAAAGGTCCAGGGGCTACAGACCTTGATTTGGGGCAGGTAACAAATCCCATCATCCCAATCCCAAGTTATTTCTTTGTGTTTCGAGATCTGTGTATCTGTGTCATCATTTGCTTAAAGGAAGGTGGGGGAGCATGCTCTAAACTGTGCAATATTATCAGGATATTGGGATTGCATTTGCCTGGGCAGAGAACCAAAATTTGAATCTACCTGGGTTTGACAATGAAAGCAGTGAAATGTTCCCAACCCAGGCTGTAATTGAATGGAAATAGGGTCTGTGGGCTGGACGGGTCCCTAGATGCCATGTGAAACCTGGAAAACCACCTTCAGGAGCACCTGAACCTTTGCTGGGCACTGGAGAAGGTGGACCATGGACTTCTCCAGATCTCTGGTGCTCCCTGCTCCAAGAACCAGAGCTGGCCAGGGAGGAGGACGCCAGGCAGCTTCTCGTGGCCATTTGGCCAAACCTGAACACTCGGGGAGGTGAAGCTGAGGGAGGGACACTGATTTCTGCTCCGAGACAGACCCAGTGGTGGCCTAAAGGCTGAGCATTTCCTAATTATGAAACTGGAGATGTTAATTATGGTGGGTGTTAATTCACACCCATTTAATTCCTGGTGTGAAGGAGAGCTTGATATTTTGGTGAAATTACATGTTGAGCTTTTTTTTTTACTCCAAGTGCAGTGGAAAGTTGTCCCACCATCCCATAAGAGCTGTTGCACGATGAACAGACAATCAGGAAAAATGGCATGGAAGAACTACTGCAAGAACTACAGGGGAATCAATGAAATCTGAGCATTTCAAATAATCAAAACCAACAGTTTTCACACAGTGGGTCGTGAAGCAAGGAAATCCTTTGCACAGGGAGCTCCTGAGGCCAAGAACGGAGCAGGATCTGGGAGATGATCCCACACTCCCACGCACACCAAGAACCCAGAGATGAACACAAATTCATGGTTATGTCCTGACCTCTAATTATTGGATACCTCGAATATCCCACCAAGGACCAGGCTCTGGAGAGGAAAGAAGTCTTGCATTGCCTGCCAAAGCTGGTCTTTGGACACTTTCGGGTGCTGCATTCAGAGGCAAAGCGGTGATTGTTGCTTGGACAGCACCTTTCCAACCCACGTGGATTTGGAGCAAAGGAATATTCACTGTGTGTCCCAACGAGACAAAGACCCCATGGAGACCACACAAAACTCCTCCCAGACACTTTAGAGCCTTACAAACCCCTGGGTTTAATTAAGAGATGTGTATTCCTCCCCAAGCACGTGCAGCAGGGAGGGATCCTCATTTTCATGCCCCTCCAAGCTGAATATTAAGCACAGATGGATCCTCCTCCATGGAGACCCAAACAGGACAACACCACTGGGATCCACAGCAAGTCCCAGCCCTGCCATCTCCCCAGCACTCCCACACTCCCACACATTTGTGTGCAGGATTTTCCAGAGGCATTCAGTTCCTCTGGGTTTATCTGGGAGCAGGCTGCTCTGGTTAAAATAACACTGTGCAGCAGAACAGAAAATAAGATGTCATGGCAAACTAAACATCTTCACTTTCCCAACGTACTAAAAAGCTCTGGGGTGAGCAGGGATGGGCGAGTGGCAAAGGGACCAGGTGGCCCTGGCCGGCTCCTCGATGGGTGGCTTGTGCTGGCCATGCATTTCTATCCTGTCATCATTCCCAGGGAAGAGCTGGGGAGATGGACACAGCCCAAGCCTATCTCCTACGACATCTTTAATTTTTGCCACTAAAGAATACATTTCATTTGCAGTAACATCTTATTTTCTGTTCCACTGCACAATTTTATTCTAAGCAAGGTGGTTTTCTCCCGGATAAACTCTGAAGAACTCCCCAGCTTTCCTTTCAGTAAGAAGAGCTTTGGAAACCCTGCTTTTATTTATTGGTTCATTTTTATTTCCTGTTCTTTTTCTGCCATGTTTAGTATGGCTGAGTGACCAATTCAATAAAAAATGGAAAACTTGTGTGGATTGTGTAATAAAGCAGAGCAGGTTACTGAAGGGGCTGTATTATACTAGCAATATTCTTTACAAAACCCAGATTTGAAATCGAGATATGCTGAATGAGATGGGGCGCTGATATTTCATTTCAGTTCTTATTATTGCTGTGAATAGGAACAGTCACCAGTACACATCTCCCGAGACACCCACGGGGAAAACGCTCTTGGGCACAGGTCTGGTGCTCCCTGGAAATACAAACCAGACCTGAAACTGCTCCTCTCCAACCCTAGGAGATGAGACTGGAAGGTCTTCGGGGCAGGAACTGACATTTGCATTATGCGTTGTGCAGGGCTCGGCGTGAGGGCAGAGTTCGTTTTGCTCTGGGGTGGGAGTAACACCCACAGAATTCTTACAGAATCCTGGAATTGTTTAGGTTGAAAAAAACCTTTAAGATCCCTGAGTCCCATCAATTCCAAGCCACCACTAGCTCATGTCCCCATGTGCCACATCCACCTGCTCTAAATCCCTCCAGAGATGGGGACTCCACCACCTCCCTGCGCAGCCTGTTCCGATTCTTGACAACATTCCTTCCAGGGGCAGATCCCCTTCCCCACTCAGGGAAGGGAATTTCTCCCTTCTCACTGCCAGGGAAACCCCACAATGCTCAGAGAGAATTCTTTCCCAATAAATACAACTTTCCTGCCTGTGTGCAAGGCTCTGTTTTGCTGTCAAACCCATCCCAACTCAGGTCTTCTTCCACACCGACATCTTCCCATCACTGACAACCTTCCACACAGAATATTTGCTTTATTCCCCCTCTGCTGCATATATTGAAGGTTTAGTACAGCAGCTGCTTGTGTCCAAGGGGAAAGGACATAATGAGGAGGTTTTTCCTCTGTGTAAGGGATAACAACTCTGTGATGGCACCACCTCTGCACAGCAGCATCAGTGTTGATATAAACTTGATATAAAATGAAGTTTATTTTCACCTCTTTTTTGGCGGGGGGGAATTGGCTAAGACGGAGCATGGTTATGGTACAACCTTAATTCCATGCAACAGAATCCTTTTGGGGTTGTTTCCAGGTGTTTTCTTCCCTACTCTTGTGCTAGCACAATGGTAACACTGCCCTGTACAGGTAAAAAGTTCAGCAGCTGATGGAGAAAATGTTATCCCCCAGCAGCTGCTCATGAATTCTTATGCGCCAGCAGCAGTGCATGAACCATTCTTTGTTGTGAGATAAAATCTGACAGAAAAGCATAGCTCCTGACAGAAAAATCTGATGCAATTAAGTTTCTGTGCACAGCTCATAAACTTTGATATGGCAAATAATGGCTAAAATTGATCTTAAATCCAACATTAAAAAAGTGCCCGAACCCCCCACGTTCCACCAGATAACTCCAGGTATCCATCTCTGCCCTCTTGGTGGAGGCAGGGCATGTTTTTCTTCCACACAGAAATATTAGGCAACAAAGGAAGAAATGGGAGAGTGGGGATAAATTCCAGGCAAAGGTGAATTCCTAGCACTGCATATTAGCAAAACTAATTTGGGGATGAAACTGGACACAAATAACACGGATTGGCCTTGAGGAATTTCTCTTCTTGGCTCAGTCACGTAAACGAAACCAAGACCATACACTCAATGCCCTCACCAGTTTAGACCACAGCTTTGACTGGGAGGCTGCTACAGACCCCTCTGGGTCTCTGCTGTGTTGCATCTTTGGAAAAAACCTTCTTGGGAGGAAAATTAAAGTTTCTTGCTAGTGCCATGTGGGTTGGGAGCAGGTGAGAGATGAGGACATTGCCACCAGTGATGGCAACATGGTCCTTGCTGGGAGGAAATGGGGAAGGGCACGGCTGGGAACCAGCATGGAATTCGCACCTCCTGGAGCACGTAAAAAATGGAATGTGTGAGTGTCGTAGGTACAAAACAACATAATGTGGAGAAGGAAAGGACACTGTGAGGACTAAAAATATCAAACAACCAAAAAAAGCTTCCTGTGGGCTCAGGACAGACCTCAATATTCGCTGTTTCCAGCAGCTGGGATGGAGCAGCACAGCTCTGGTGTCTGGCACACTCCTTGATCCCAGCTCCTGTGGCAACCCAATGACTGGCAGCCTTTGTGGAATGAGCTGCTTGAAACACGGGCAAAGGCATCCAAATTTGACCAAAGACCATCCATATTAACTAAACTGACAATAACAGAATAATGGAGATTTTAGGGTTGGAATAGACCCATCGAGTCCAAGCATTCCCCAGGACTGGTATTCACCATTAACCCATGTCCCCAAGTGCCACATCCACACGGCTTTTGAGCACTTCCAGGGATGGTGATTTCACCACTGCCCCATGCAGCCTAGTCGTGAAATGCGAAAACAAGACTAATAAAACAATAATAAAATAATATTTGGAAGCAGCCCCAGCTAAAGAAGGAGCATGAAGCTCCCTGTATCCATGCATAAAAATACAGGGGAATTTTTTTCCCTCCGCTGTGTGCCCAGAGCCTGACAGACTCCGTGATCACCCCATGGCTGGGAGCTGGGAATGGACACCTGAGCACAACCTGCCTGCACAGAGAAATTTCCTGAGACGCTGCACTTTGGAGATGCCAAATGATCCTATTACAGACTTATCAAAGCAGTGGGGATTAGTAGAGATAAAACAACTTTCAGCACTGGTCTCTGCCTTTCTTTACTCTTTTGTTTGTCTAAATAGCTGTTTTGGTGAGTGCAGGGAAATAATAGGAGGCAATTATTGCTCCATGTAATGTTCCATGTTTGGTTTTGTAATCCTTCAGTTCTGTTTATTCTCATTTTGAGCAAAAAAGTTCCCCCTGGAATATGCTAATCGCCTTTCAGCTCCGCAGAGCTCTCCTCCTGCAGAGGCTCCTGGCTTTGTGTGCACCTGATGGCAGCGCAAGGACAGCGCTGTCCCCAGGGCCCGGGGCACTCAATGCCCGTTGTCTGGGCTGCACGTCCAGGCGCAAAACAGCGGGAACAAATCCACCCAGACACAAAACAGCGGGAACAAATCCACCCAGCAGCCCAGCACGGGGAGCTCCCTCGCTGGCAGCCTTCTGTGGCTCAGCTCCTTTCACCTTCAGGAAGGCGGAGAGGGATTTTGGATGGTGAGGAAGGAGCAGAGGGAAGCAGAGGGCTTTTCAAAAGCAGCTTTTTGGAAAAGCTGACCTTATCTGAGCTTTTAATCAGCTTTCGGATCCAGAAAATTTGTATCCAGCCTCTCCTTAGTAGGTGATCTCTCCTAAAATCTCCTTAGGAAGATCTAGAGAAGGGTTCACTTGTGCTTTCCATGCCTTGTCCCTCCAGCCTCTCCTTGGGAGGAACAAGGAGATGTCTGGGAAGCACCACTGTCCCCTGAGCACCATTAGGAGAGGCTGCTGGGACCTGTAGCCACAGGATTATTGCAGGGGGACAGATTTTGCCCCAGTGGATTTCTGTCACATAACTCTACAGGTAACCCCAGGGATCAAAACTGGGCAGACATCAGCTTTTGCTGTTGACTGCCTCCCTGGAGGCTGAATCCCCCTTTCCTGGGAGCCCCAGCAGTCAGGCGGCAGGAGATGGTGTCCCGTTAGACTGAAGAGCTGGTGCTGCCATATGGGCTGTGTTTCTGCTGGTTGAGGGACCCCAGGAAGGGATGTATAGACTTGTTGTGACTACCTGGGTCATGGAATCATGGAATCATGAAAACCTACCTTCACTCTGGAGCCTGGGAGCAGCTGTGCAGAAGCTGGGAAGGAAGGACATGTTTAAGTACTTTGCTGGCTCAGGGTCTTAAATGATAGACATTGAGTGGACGGAGGTGTTCCTGGATGGAAGATCATCCGTGGAACATCAACTGACAGGCAGAGTGTTGGTGTCTGGCGCCCTCGTGCATCTCCAAGGGCACGCTGTTCATTGTCCAAACCCCTCCTGCAGCTTGGTCTGGAGCACAGAATCATGGAATCCCAGAATGGTTTGGGTTGAGAGGGACCTTAGTGCCCATCCGGTCCGACCCCCTGCCATGGGCAGGGACACTTTCCACTAGCCCAGGTTGCTCCAAGCCTCATCCAACCTGGCCTTGGACACTTCCAGGGATCCAGGGGCAGCCACAGCTTCTCTAGGCAACCTGTGCCAGGGCCTCACCATCCTCACAAGGAGCAATTTCTTGCATGTATTTCACCTAAATCTTTCAGCTGGAACCCATTCCCCCTCGTCCTGTCTCTCCAGTTCCTGATGGAAGTCCCTCTCTGGCTTCCCAGTAGCCTCTTCAGACCCTGGAATGTGCTGTGAGGTCTCCACACATCCTTCTTTTCCGCAGGCTGAACAGCCCCAGCTCTCCCAGTCTGACTCCGCAGTGGAGGTGCTCCAATCCCCTCAGCAACTTCATGGCTCTTCTCTGGACTTGCTCCAAGAGTTCCATATCCTCCACCACCAACCAAAAAAGGCACACCTGGGCAGGGCTGTGAGTTTTGCCAATCTGGACTGTATCTACTGGGACACAAAGAACACCCAAACACTACCACAGAACCATTAAGGCTGAAAAACACCTCCAGATCATCACTTTCGACCAAGCACCACCATGCCCACTTAATTATGGTGCCACATCTGCTTATTTTTTGAACACTGTGGAGCTGTTTACGCCGTGATTTGAGGAAAACACCACTCCCCAGGGCATCAGGCCTGTGGACTGTTGACTGGAGCACAGGGATGCTCCCACAAGGAAACGCGAGCGCACGTTTGGCGTTTGGCTGAGCTGAAGGACCTCTTCCACTCAGGATTTTAAAGCCCGAGGAGCAGCCTGCTTGTTGTGCCTGGAGTGCCTTTGTCTCGTTTGTGCAAGTTTTTTGTCGCTTCCTAAATCCTGCAGCTGGTGCTGGGAATTACACGGGCCAGCACTCAGCCTTGGCTTGGTGGCTTTGCTCCTCCCGCTCCTCCGGCGACCGTGGAAAACAAACCCGGAGTGCTCATAGCGGATTAAACACCAAGCCTCCACCGATACCCACCGACAGCAGCTCTCCAGCAGAGCCAGGACAGGTGACAATATCCCACAAATATACATAATAAAGCTCTGGAGAAGTGTGCTGGGAGCTGGGCTGGCGGGGAGGAAGAAGCCAGGGAAATAATGCATAATTCACAAGGCAAATTAATCACTCCTCTCTCCTCTGCCTGTTGCAATTATGTGGAACACGAGTAATCACCAGGTTACTATTTTTTATTATTATTATTTTTATAGCAGGAGAGTAAACAGTGGGGCTGGCGATATTTGAGTGAGGACAGGCTGAAAGCTGCAGTCACATTTAGAGTGGTGCCTCACCAAGATTTCTATCTGGCTGTGTGCTTTCATTGTGGAAAGGGCTTTTTTTTTTTTTTTTCTTTTCTAATTCTTTCCCCTTTAGATTGGTGGGGAGTTGTGGAAAAGAGGAGGGCGGGGGGGTTGGTGCGCGTTAGAGCAGAGAGATTGGGTAAAATTATTTTCCTTCATGCTTGGCTAGGCCTCAGTGTGAAAAAGGGGACCCAGCTTAGGGCTGGTGGGAGATGGCAGATAAAAGCAGCTTCATTTCTCACTGACCTTCCATGCGTTCGGCCCGGCCGCGCGAGGCGGGGAAGGAACAATGGGAGTCACCTCCAGAAAAACCAACCCTGAGCACCTGCACCTGGCTCCGGTGAATCCACGTGGGGAAAAAACAAAAACAGTCAGGGCTGCACCTGGAAAGGGTTTCCAGAGCCCCGTGGGAGGTGGGTATGGAGGGGCTGTGATGGTTGTGGGTGTGGGGAGTCCCTGGGAGCTGGGGCAGTGTGGGATCCATGCAGCCATCAGGACCCATCAGGAGGATGTCAAAGCAGCCTAAAGAAGCCAAATCCTGTGGACGGTCTAAAGAAGTCAAATCCCAGCCCCAATTCAGCAAGAGATTTGATGCAACGCTCACCATCCATTAGCAGGAGTAGGAGCAGGCTTGGAAGGGATGCCTGAGCCCCTCACTCACTAACCCTGCACATCAAAACCCTTTGGAAAACATCAGTTTTATATCTTAGGGGGAAGCAAAGCTTTGCATTACAGTGAATCATTGAATCATCAAATTCTTTGGGTTGGAAGGGACCTGAAAGCCCATCCAGTCCCACACCCTGCCATGGGCAGGGACACCTCCCACTACCCCAGGTTGCTCCACGACCCGTCCAACCCAGCCTGAGACACTTCCAGGGATCCAGGGGCAGCCACAGCTTCTCTGGGCAACCTGTGCCAGGGCCTCACCTCCCTCACGGGGAACAATTTCTCCCTAATATCCCATCTAACCCTGCCCTCTGGCAGTGTGAAGCCCTTATCCTGTCACCCTTGTCCAAAGTCCCTCTCCAGCTCTTTTGTAGACTCCCTTTAAAGGAATGTGATGTGGACTGAGCCAAGAGTGTGATGGAGGATGCAGGGTGCAGCTGGTCCTACTTGGCACAGGCAGAGGGAGTTCACCAAGAGCTTGATGGGCTTAAGAAAGGGTCTCTGGAAGGCTGAGAATGTTCTTAGTGCTGGCTGGATCCCTCCTGGAGGGAGGTGGTCTCTGCTTTATGCCCTGAGAGGAGATGCTTCCTTATGTTTTGCATCTCTCTTTCATATCCCTGAGGATCTGGGGTGCTATTTTAAGTGGGAAGGGAGAGAAAAGATGTTCTACACTGAGTAGGGCTGGCTTCAGGCTCTGAGATTCTGGTGCCCTGGTGATGAAGACAGCTGGGTATTTGTTCTTCCTTACTCTTTTCTTCACTCAAGTGACTTCCATGTCAAAGTGCATCTCCTTCGTGGTCCTCACATGGTGATTTCATGGCGGGATTCACTCGGTGATTTCCTCACCAAGAGCTTTTAGATTACAAAAAGCTCTTTCCAGCCCCAAATTCTAGACTTGTTCCTCCACTTTGCATAGTGGCGTCAGCCCCTCGAGATCCTGGGGGCAATTTCAAGCTCTCCTTGATGGTAACACAACTCACCCTGTGAGCCCAGTTAATCATCCCAGGATTACTGAAGTGCTAATATGTCATGGAGCTCTTCATCACCTTTTGTGCATTTGTAGTTTTCCCAAGGGCTGAGGGTTTGCACAGGGCCCAGTGACATGGGAATTCCTTCCTTTCACCTACATAAGGCTCAAAATGCAGAGGTAAAATACATCAGCAGGGCACCCACCCCTGTGCAGGTGGTTTCAGGGGCAGAGCTGAGCTGGAATGTGGCTGTGGAAGTGCTTCCTCTTTGTTTCTCCATGTGAGTAAAATCAAAAAGGGAGTTAAACCCTTTCAAAACTTAAATTTCCACTGACATAAAAGGCTCATCAGCCCTTGGTGCTGCTGTGTGAAGTGTCTGGCCTCAGACGACTGTTTTGCTGATGAGATCTTCCAGGTTAGTCCTGGATGCTTCCAGGGACACCTGCTCCAAGGTAAACTGGGCACCAATTAAAACCGAGTCTCTATTTAGACAACAGACACCTTTTTGGGATGAATCTGAATTATGGGGGGTGAGGGGGAAGTGCTTTCTGCTTGTTTGTAAATGATGCTGAAAATCAGGAGCTTATTTCCTGAATCGTTCTTTGAAATGCCACTGGAAGTTGCCCAATTAATTCCCCGGGAAAGGCCAGGTTGCTACTTTTATAAAACTTAAAATATTACAGCTTTAAACATAAGCATCAGACACTTTCTAACCAGTTTCCCAGCTGAAGCTTTCCCAAGGAACTTTATTGTGTCTCCCTCAAAAGTCCTGCATGTGGGAACAGTGAACAGAGAGGTGCTGTCAGACGAAACCCTGACGGGAAGAAAATGAGAGGTGTCACACTTCCTTCAAGTCCTTCCCAAGTGCTTTCCCAGCAAGAAGCAGCCTCCTGCCATCAGGAACTGGGCTCATCTTTGCTGAGCCACCCAGATGCCTGATTAAACTGAAATAGAGTTTGGGGGAGGTTTGCTCAGCAAATGGGTTTTGGGGAGTCCAGGGGTGCACCTGGGTCACCTCCCCAAGCCAACTGATGCTGCTGAGCTGGAAGACACCCACTGGATGTATTTTTTTGCCTCCTGGTTGTTCTTGTTCTCTTTCAGAATCCCCTAAATTCTGCAAATTCTTATTGCTGCAGATTCTCTGTCTTCCTCCTTGACTGCTCCTCACATCAAGACAAGGACTAGCCCAGGGAGTCCTTTAGAGAAAAAAACCTTATGGAGTAGAAATCTTTCTTCTCCTTAAAATAAATCAACAAGAGGAGGTTTATAATTTCTCCAGGGGGAAAATTGCACCTGCCAGCCTGTTTTCTCAGGCTTCGGCTCTTGAAGCACTTGAGCACAATTCCAGCTTGAATTGCAGGAGTTCTCCTCCTGCCTGGCTCCCGTCGGATGACTCATGGCTTTCGAAGTTGGTCACGTCCTTCAGGATCCTGCGGAATTGAAGGGAGCCTTTCCTTCCCTGCAGCTCAAGGATACGGAATGGGAGCCATCCTCCCTTCCAACCCTGCCTCCTGCCCGAGCTCATGTCAAAATGTTCTCATTGGAAAGTTGCAGTATGGTTCTGTTTGACAGACAGGAGCACAGGGACGGGCCGGGTACTTCGCCACGTTTCCCACAGGGAACAATTTCACATCTCTTCAGTTTAGACAAGGGTTTTCTCCATGTCTTGTTAAGCCCCTTGCTGCCCCGCTGCAGGAAATATTCCTCTGTGCCCAGCTGGGCCTAAATCTTTATTTCCAGCCTTTGAAAGGGACTAGAGGCAGAGCTGAGAGAGCCTGGATTTTAAGTTAGAGGGACGCTTTGCATCACGTCTTGGAGGTGATGGACTTCACCTGAGCCCTGGGATGATGAAGGGGGGTGGTTCGGAACTAAAAGAGGGAAGGTTTAGACTTGATGTAAGGAAGAATTCTTTTACAATGAGGGTGGTGAGGCCCTGGCACAGGTTGACCAGAGAAGCTGTGGCTGCCCCTGGATCCCTGGAAGTGTCCAAGGCCAGGTTGGATGGGGCTTGGGATAGTGGGATGGGGCTGGGAATAGTGGAATGGGGCTTGGGATAGTCCTTGCCCATGGCAGGGGGTGGTACTGGATGGGCTTTAAGGTCTCATCCAACCCAAACCGTTCCTGGATTCCACGACCCTGAGTGGGCTGCAGTGCCAGGAGGATCCTGCTTTGCCTTCTGCACCATCAGCACCCGAGGAACATCAGACGGACTTGCAGGCCCACGAGGAGATTTTCACCAGAGTGTGAACTCAAATCCACACACTCTGGTGCTATCTCCCTCTGTGCTCTGAAGTTTCCAAGAGAAATTGTAGCTGTTCCCATTTCACTTTAGGTCTTGAGCACCTTCTAGGAAGCTCAGCGAGCTGCTTTGTCCTGTGCCTTGCGGACACTGGGGTTCTCCTGTTGTTCCTTCTGGGCTTGTCTTGGTTCAGTTGTCTGCTCCAGGCTGCCATGAAATTCCCCCAGCCTGAATTCCTGCTGCTCTTCCTGCCCAGGGAAATCACGTAAAGGTGTCCCGCTTATGCCACCCTTCACCAAACAAGGGGCGCACGGAAGCCCAGTTGGATACTGGGGAGGGATTTAGAGTTGTGGTCTGAATTTCACGTCCTGAATTCAAACTGGGGCAGTTGTTTCCATCTCCCCACAAAAGCTGGGCAGAGCAGGAAGGGCCCTGACATGTTGCCAGCAGGGCAAATGCTGCCGTTGAGTTTTCCCATCCTGTCCCTTCTCCAGTACCAGGAGACTGCCCCGTCCCTTCACCCCACGAGCCCTCTCTCATGGCAGGAAACTCTTCTAGCTCACATAGTCTTCAAATTAAAAAAATTACTTGTTATCCATCCAATTTCTCTGAGAGGAAATTCTATTAAATCCCCAGAAGAAAGTGCATTATGGCTGTACTTTCCGAAGCAGACCCTTGAATAAACTTTTTTCCTTATTTCAAATAAGGAAATTCACATTTCCATTATTGCTGTCATTATGAAGCAGATGAACATTTTCTGGAACAATTAGACGCGGGTGTGTGGAATAAAGAGTGGAGTTCGCCTGAGATCATTGAAACCTATCTGTTTGGGTGATTCATTTTCTTCCAACTAGGCTGCCCATAATAAGCTTTTCTTCTCTGGCTTTGTCTTGTTTCCCATTTCAGGCAGCCACAATGCCTGAAGAATTGAAAGAATGTCTTTCCCCATGTCCTTGTACTGCGACTGAGCCTGGCAAACAAAAAAATAAAATATATTTAAGAAAAAAATAAAGCAGAAAAAGAAGAGGAAGAGGGGGCAGAGCAGATTATAAATAAAACAAGTGGTGAGGGTGACCTGGGGCGTGAGGGCCTTGAGAAGTGCTGTGGTGTAGAGGATGGGAGATGAACTCTTTCTGCTTCTAAATTGAAAAAAACATCCACGTGTGTAAGAGATGGCAGAATATTCCTTGTCTTGGCCTGGTTCTTGTGTCATATGGAGCCATGTGCCGAGAAAACTTCATCTCCTGCTTCCATGACTTCAGTAAAGTCCCCAGTGTTCAGAAAGTGCTCCTGGTGGCCCCACGGACAATGAAATTTGGCTCTCTGGGTTATGTGCCACAAAGGGGACACAGCTGGTCTGTGGGGCTGAGCCCAGGAGAAGGAAATGGTGTAAAAACCTTTACAAATGCAGGGTGTCCTCCGCACATCTTCCCTTGCTCACACCCTGTGGTCTGGGATCTTCCCCATGCCCCCGCCCCAGGGTATCCAGGGCTGATCCCCAGCGTGGGCAGCAGGGAAGGGATTGGGATTTTGCCCCTCTGCCCTGCCCAGGTGAGACCCCACCTGCAGAGCTGCCCCAGCCCTGGGGCCCAGCACAGGAAGGACGTGGAGCTGCTGGAGAGAGTGCAGAGGAGGCACCAGGATGATCAGAGGGATGGAGCAGCTCTGCTGGGAGGAACGGCTGGGAGAGTTGGGATTGTTCAGCCTGGAGAAGAGAAGCTTTGGGGTGACCAAATTGTGGCCTTCCAGTGCCTGAAGGAGCCAACAGGCAACATGGAGAGAGATGATTTCCAAGGGCCTGGAGTGCCAGGCCAAGGGAGAATGGCTTCCCACTGCCAGAAGGATATTAGTTAGATGGAAGATTAGAGAGAAATCCTTCCCTGTGAAGGTGGGTGAGGCCCTGGCACAGGTTGCCCAGAGAAGCCATGGCTGCCCCTGGATCCCTGGAAGTGTCCAAGGCCAGGTTGGATGGGTCTTGGAGCACCCTGGGATAGTGGGAGATGTCCCTGCCCCTGGCAGAAGAGTGGGACTGGATGGGCTTTCAGGTCCCTTCCAACCCAAACCATTCCATGATTCTGAGATTGCTGACAGAGGTGCAACTGGCTCCCATTAATGCTTTGCCCACATCTTTATTTCCTGACAGTTTTTCTTTGGAGCTGTCAGGATGTGTCTGTGATTCCCAGCCAGGCTGTGCATTGGTGGAGCAGCTCAGAGCCCCAGCAGGCTGCAGTGCCTGTCCTGGGGAAGGCACCTCCTTCTCAAACCGGCTCCTCTCCCCAGCACAAGGGCTTTATGAGGCACATAAAAGTGCAGTCTCCTCCTCGGTACCTCACAGATGGCTCTGGTGACTCCCATCCCAAGTGGATCAGCCTGAATTTCCTCGTTTTGATGGTTGTCTCAAAGTGCAATGCTGGGTAATCACAGCTGCACCTCACTCACAGGAGTGGGTGCTGTGAGGCTCCTTCTTGGAGGGCTCATAGAGCCCTGGGTTTTTTTTCCCATTTCCATGGGTTTTTTTCCTGCACATACATAAATACAGCTGGATAATGAGAGATGACTGATAGAACGGGGAGATTTGCTAAGGGGGATGTCACTTGACAAACAAATAGGTTTGTAGGGGGCTAAAATCACATTTTCCTTGTTCATCCAAAATTAAACGTGAGCCTGCTGGGTCATCCCTTGCTGGTTCACCTCTTGTTGCATGCAAGACAACAGCAGTGCAGCCAAAATTCCTGTCTGATGGCAGGAATGAGCATGTTCCATTGTGGTTATCACCCAAATCCCCACGGAGCAGCCTGAGATTTTGTCAGGACTGCTGCAAATGCTCTGGAAATCTCCTGGCCACCTCCCAGAACGCTTTGTACTTCAGTTTGCAACTCAAGAAATTGTTGGAGAGTGGAAGGAAATAAAGAGCTTGCTTTGATTCTTTTAAAACAGCAGCAGCAGCTGACGTGGGGTCTGCCCTGGGCTGCTTTTGGATATGTATATTAGCAGGGATTGAATGGAATGGAAGCTACTGGAGAATGTGAGGCAAGGGAAAATGTTTTTCTAAGGAAAAGAAATGGTAAAACTTAAGGGAGAAAGCGGAGAATGCGAGACCTTGAACCGAACCTCTTTGGGGAGAGGGGGGGATGAAACAGCAAAAAAAAAGTGCCCACTTGAATAATAGACTAACTGGCGACCTTGAACATATATGTGTGCATAATGAGAGTGAAACAAAGAGCCTCTGAATATCAGGCATTCTTAGGCTGCAGAATAATAATCACAAGTGGCAAATGTAAAAAATAGAAGGAAGACATATAATATAACCGAAGTAATGGGCACCTGAACCAGCGGAGATGAGAGGAATGACGGAGGCTTCAGCAACAGCCCGGGCTCCTCAATGGCCCAGCTACTGCTTGAAGCAAAGCCAAGATTTTCGTGCTGCTCCAGGAGGATTTTTTTTATGTTTTATTGTCTTTGATCATGTGGAAACTCCGTTTCTTCCACAGAGCACTGGCCAAGTCTGGGAGAAGGGAGTTTCCTAGGTTGGTTCTGCTCCCCAGCCGTATCCAGCCCTCCTTGTCCTGCATCCCAGCTGGCAGGGGATGGTGAAGCCCTTGGATGCTGAGGGGTGACATCAGTTCTTGCCAGTGAGGGATGTGGCTGGACGCTGATCACTGGGCTCCATGGATCTGGCAGGGCCAGTGGATGTAGGGATTTCCATGGAAAAGTGGTAACGCTCCCAGTTTGTTCCCAGTATTCCCTGTAGCTGTGCACATCACTGGGAAGCAGCAAGTGCTCTTGTCCTGCTTCCTGCTCTGCTCTCTCAGGCTATTCTTCAAGTCAGCTTGACCACTTGAGGATTGTCCCCTCCTTGTTTTCTTTGCTTGTGGATGATCTGCTCCTTGATTTCTTCTGGACTGTCTGTTTGTTTCCTTATTTCACTGCGAGTGCAGTTCAACACGGTGCTCACCTGCAGGCAAAGTCCCTGCCCTCTCTGTGTCTTCCCAGGCTGCTCTTCTCCCTGAGGATGAGGATATTTGATCCCAACCTTGTGCTTTTCCTGCCCAAATCCCATATGCTGTAGTCCCTTTGCAACTGTCCTTCACATCTTCTTCTGATTTGACTTGAGTACTCCCAGGAGAAATGCCTTAAATGTCTTCTCCAGATCACCAGTGAAGATGTGAGACTCCTTCTGAGGTTCTCCTTGGCATGCAGCTCTCGTTTGGTTTCTTCTCAGTAACTGCACAATTTGAGATGGACACTGCAAGGTTTGCTCCGAGACCTCCCCTCGGTTTGGGGTTTCTCAGAGGCCATTGGAGTTGTTTTATTTCAGATTTCTTCTTCATTGCTTCTGTCCTCAGAGCTTGTGATTTTGCACCTAGAAGCATTCAAAAAATGTGTAGATGTGGTGCTCAGGGACAGGGTTTAGTGATGGGCCTGGTTGGAGTTGATGTTCTTAGAGGTGTTTTCCAGCCTAAACGATTCCAGGATGCTCCTTCGATTCTACCAAGGGTCAGTCCCCAACATCTCCATGAGTGAGATGGCTCCACCACCTCCCAGATCTATCACCTTCCCAAAGTGGGACCCTCTGAGGACTGTTCACATCAGAGATGGGATTTGTCTGGCCCATTTCTCTGTGGAGTTGGATGGGTCTTGGGGCTGAAGCCACTAAAGACTCTTAGAGAAAAGTTCAGCCAAGCTTTGCAAGGCTGGACATTTTTTTGTGGGTTTCCATCCTCTGAGGATGCCGGATCCTCCTGCTGGAGGACCCATTCCTTCACACAGCCCAGTTGCCCTGGGCCTGGCTCCCACTGCCTGGTGTGGATCCGTGTGTTGTCCTCATTCTTCACACCACAAAAGATTAGAGATAATACTGATACTAATAATACAAACCCGCCCTTGTGAGAATGGGCTGCTGGAGGTATTATGCCAGAGAAAGGCTCTGTGAAATGGCTTGGGTAATTTACACTCATTAGGAGGAGAATGCAGTAGATTAAAGGTAGCAAGGGTGAATAGCTTCCCATTTTTGTCAAACTTGCCTAACCTTTTATTCACCTGCTGAAGCCATTATTTTATAATAATAAAAAAGAGGAGAAAGAGCCTTGCACGAACTTGGGGAGAAAGGCAGAGAGTGCAAGCTAGGAGCTATTTTCTCAAGAGAGAGAAATGCAGCATTATAGATTAAAGGTGAAAAGACAGCCCTCATTTAAATCAATCCACCTCTCCGAAGCATATTTATTCACAGATTAATTAGAGTTGCAAATGAAAATGATCTGGTTGGTGGGAACATTATTGAGGCCTTTAAAGTGCGGGAGTGAAGATTAAAAGGAAGCACACTTACCCTTTCCTTATGATCTGAAGAGGAGATCAAAAGAGTCGGTGTCATATTAACAGCCCTGATGATTTCTCTCTTCTTCTAGGCCTCGTTTATTATCTCAGGCTCATGTTGGTACACGCAGGAGGAAGACCTGGTTTCCTGAGCTGCCGGTGCGGGAAGAGCGCGGGGACCCTTTGGACAATTCGGAGCAGGTGGGAAGGTCTGCAGGGACACGGGGAACGTGTGTGTGCAGGGGAGCAAAACCTCCAGACCTGGCCTGTTGGATGTCACAGAAGGGAGGAAATGTTCATTTATGTGTTGGGGTGTTGTAGGGAAGCGTTCAAGCTGCCGGACTTGTCAATTAACCAGCCATGGCTAATTGAACACCCAGCCTCTTCTGAGTCTGTGGGATGGATTTGGGACTTGCTGTTGGATAAAAAACACAATTTCGCTCTGCTCGAAGGGAGGGGAGACAGACTCCACCCTTGTGAGACTCCATCAGGAGCAGTACAAACTCAGCAAAGCAAGGAACGACATTTGAATCCTTTGGGAAGACACCAGCAGAGGCAGCACACCCAGGCAAGAGTGTTCCTTTCCATGGGCTCTGAATGGGCCTGGAGGAGGCAGAGGGAACACGGTGCAAGCTCCAGTGGAGCCTGGTTGGAAGCAGAGGGATGGGATCATGCAGAGCTGTCAGGGAACACAGCAAGGTCCATCCCACGGAAGCCCCTTTCCCACTGGATCCCAGGAGCTCGCTGGGTGAAGATGGTAACTGGCTGTGCCTGGAGGCAGAGGGAAAGATGTCGTTGAATGCCAGAATGGTTTGAGACGGAAGGGACCTTCAAGCCCATCTCATCTCACCCCCTACCATGGGCAGGGACACCTTCCACTAGCCCAGGGTACTCCAAGCCTCGTCCAACCTGGCCTGGAACACTTCCAGGGATCCAGGGGCAGCCACAGCTTCTCTGGGCAGCCTGTGCCAGGGCCTCAGCACCCTCACAGGGAACAATTTCTTCTCAACACCCCATCTAACTCAGCCCTGTGGCAGTGGCAAGGCATTCCCCCTTGTCCTGGCACTCCAGGGCCTTTAAAGTATGAAAAGGGCAAGGAGGCATATTCTGAGAATTTTCCCTAAGGATGACTCATCTTTCTTTTTCCCCTGATGTTAGAAGGCTGGAAGAGAAACATCTCCCATAATCCTGTTTTTCTTATATGGTGACCTTCCCTGTGCAATGACTGCTGCATAAACTGATCTCTCAGCGTACAGAGCGGCTCTGCTCTGGTGCTTTGGATTCATTCCCACCTGTCCAGTGAGGATCATGGCAGTGGCAGTGTAGACGAGCCTCAAAGGGTTGTCTGACTGCATGGTTGCCAAGAGGTCCCTCACTGTGCAAGCCAATATTAGAGGTGCTGCAGGTTTAGCAGAAATGCACTCACTGCAGGAATTCATCATTTTTTTCTGAGCTCTATCAGAAAGGAGAAATGAGAAAGGGAAAAGCAGCTGAATCCTCTGCTCTCAGCGTGGGCACCTGGGAATGGCCCTGGAGCATTCAGGGAAGGAGGAGAAGCAGCAGCCTGAGGTATTTACTGGCTCTGCCTGCAGACTGTCAAAAGCTGTCATAAAGGACACCAGTTTGGGAGCTTCCCGGTGCTCAGTGCCTGCTCCAAGGGCTGATCATGGCTCCAGAGGAGCTGGAAGGGCACAGAGGGAGAGGCAGCCCAGCAGGCTCAGCTGAGCTGTGGTGCTATCTCCAGGTCTGGACCTGCTCTGGCTTCAAAGGGTTGAGTCCATCCTGAGCCAGGGACAAGGGGAAGTCTTGGCTGGTGTCTTGGTGCTGCATGCAGGGACTGGCAGTTGCATCAGCAGGGCTGGAGAATCCCAGTGCATCCAGGTTCCCAGTTTGTATCAGAAGGAATGAGCTGTCCCTGTGCTCCAGCAGGAGGACGTGGCGGCTTTCCTGACCCCATCCCTGAGAGGTTTGAAAGGCCCACACCATCCATCTCTCCCTGCTCCCAGCGCTCGGCTCTGTGCACAGGGAGTGCCATGCCCTGAACTCCTGGAATGTGGTATTTTTCCTGAAGTCTGAAGCGGGAGGTGTGAGTTGGCTGCCAATGGTGTGGAATGTTTGGAACTGGATGGCTCCGTGGAGCCATGGGCACTGCTCCTGCCAGGCACGCTTCCTAGGAAACAGCTGACACGGGATAAGGGATTGTTCCACCTAATTCTTCATTACCACACAGCCCTGTTAATTTGCTGGGTTACCCCTAGGGGATTTGGCATTCCTTGTGCACTCAGATTTTCCTTGAAATTGAGTTCTTCCTCCACCAGACACCCAAATTCTCCCACTCTCCCTACAAGGGACAACACAAATCCGGCGGAGGGGGAGGACGATTTGCCCTAGTTCTTATTTAACCATTTGCTTTGGGTTTTTTTAATCCCTGTCATCTCCATATTCCCTGTTTCTCCACAGTCTCTGCCTCCTGTTTGCCATACCAAGCTACAAATCCAAGCTGGAGGTGCTCAGGCATCAGGGTCTCTGCATGTTTTGGGAACTGTGCTCTGGCCATGCCAAAATCTTGGCATTCCAAGTCTGAGGGAGGACTGGAGACACCCATTCCCAACTGTGTGGGCTCAGCCAGGATCCCTCCTCTCTGCCACAAGGGGAACAGCACTGCAAGCACAAGAAGAAGCATTTTCCCAACGGGTCCAGCTCCCAAGCCCAGCCAGGAAGATTTCCATGGAAGGGTCAGCTCTGGCTTGTGTTGGTGACTTGGGAATTGCTCTGCACAGGCTGCAATGGCATTTCCAGTTCAAAACATCCCCTTGAAGCCGAGTTTGCATTTGGATGTGGATGCAAATGAGAACTTAATCAGTTTTCTTTTCCTGTAAATATTTTGTTTCTGCTTGGAGGAAACAAAGCACCTGTGTGTGGTTTGTGATGAGTTTTCTGCTCTTATTTGGGTTCGGATTTCGACCTGCCCGTGTAGGACAAATGTTTTGCATCCACAAGATCTAAATGAGCCGGGAGACTTGTTCCCCTCCCAGCCCTGCTGACAGGTTCCAGGCTGTTTGCAGAGGCTTTCCTGAATTGATGATTTCTAGGTCAAGGAGAGTGTTACGTTTTTTTGACCATTTGTCTTGTGCTAATCGCTGTCAGCCCCGAGATTTATGCATGGATAGTGACAGCAGATGGGGTCACTTTTATTAGGAATTCACACACCAGGCAGGGAAAGGGAAAGGCATGAGGGCCTTTGCCAGGTAGGCTGTGCATACTCAGGGACTCCTGCACTGAAAATATTTCTGGTTTTAACATAGCTTCAGCTTGTGGATTTTCATTATTTTTCTTAGAGTAAATGCATTTACATACAGTCCTATTTCCTCTTTTGATAGCTTTTATGGGAAATTATCCCATTATTGCCCAACATCCATATCACCTGTCTCTGCCTGAGTGGATGATCCTGAGCGGATTCATCCTGCACCATGAATTGGATTCAAAGGGCCTCCACCTATATTCCAAATATACCATCGCTTCTTGCAATACAAACTTCTAGAACACAATATCTATTTACATCCTGTATTTTTTTCCTGGTGGAAGGAACATTTTCAAATCTAGAGTTGCCAAGAATTCCAGAAAAAAAATCACTGCACCCAAGTGGCCTCTTGTGCTGGGTTGGAGGTGGTGCATCCCTTGGCAATCTTTAACCCAGTGTGCAGGTGGCTGTAAAACTTCAATTCCCAGGTAATCCAGTGCCTTAATTTTTATTTTTTCAGGACCATATAAATCACTTTGTGATTTTCTATGTGGTGAGTGTGATGATTCCAAGGAGCGGGGCCAGCAGAGGCTGCGGAGATGAGGAAGGGCCTGGAGCATCTCCGTGCCCAGGAAAGGCTGAGGGAGCTGGGGCTGTTCAGCCTCGAGAGCAGCCCCAGCTGAGAGGGGCCCTCAGCCCTGGGTGTCCCCATGTGCAGGGAGGGCTCAGGGCAGGGCCCAGGCTCTGCTCCGGGGGCCCAGCAACGGCACCAGAGGAACAGGCAGGAACTGATCCCAGGAAGTTCCACCTGGACAGGAGGGAGAACATCATTCCTGTAGAGTGACCGAGCCCTGAACAGATCCCAGGGAGGGTGTGGAGTCTCCCTCACTGGAGATATTCCAGAGCTGTCTGGACACAGTCTGTGCCCTGTGCTCTGGGATGGCCCTGATGGAGCAGAGAGGTGGCACCAGGTGACCACTGTGGTCCCTGCCAGCCTGGCCCATTCTGGGATCTGGGATATGTCTCCCTTGCATTTCATCCCCTCTGTTCACAGGAATTTCAAACTTCCCATTTTCAGGCCTTTTCTAAGTTTAGATCTCTTCCTTCCCAGTCTAGATTTGTTCTCGCCCATTTTCCTCCTCTCATCTTTACTCGATCCATCACATCCTCGGGGCCCAAATCTTGTTCCTCTCCTTTTCTTTCTCTCCCATTTTTCCATACAAGCGTGGGAGCACTGCAACACCTTTGCAAGTCCTTTCTTTAAGATGGCCTGAACAAATCAACTTTAACCAAAGAACTGTGGTTCGGGACAACTTCCAAATGATTTTTAGAGCAGCACATTGTGATTTTGAGCCCTGCAGCCACCTAAAAATGTTTGATGTGGGACTATAAGGTTGTATACTTGTATTTTCCTAAAGAAACCTCCATGCTGTGCATCCACCTCTCTTTTTGGGGATGTGCCTTGGTGCAGGAGATGGAATGTGTTGGGACTGGCTTCTCTGGGGGGGTTAAATCAGCTCAGTCACCCTGTCACACAAGGGGTGGATTTATCATCAGATTCCTCAAGGTTAAATTGGGTGAACCCACAAATCAGCCACCAGCTGCCATCGTTATCCCTGGGACACCTGGAAAATATCCCACCCTGGTCTGGTGGATCAGGGATGGATGTGAGATGTCCCAGCCAGAAACTCACCCTGAGAAGAGGAGGGAGCATCCTCTCAGCCCTCTTGGAGCCATGGGAAAGGGGATGAGACAGCCCAGAACAAACATTTGGTGAGCAGGTATTATAAAAAAACAGGGGGAAAAAAATCCCTTTGGAAGCTCCTGAGGCCTGGAGTGATGCAGAGCTGTGGTTAATGGCCACTCCCCGAGGTTTCCCCTCCCACAGAGCACAATTGATTGCAGCGAGATTACGATGCCATTAAAATTCACTCTGCCCATAAACAAACGCCGGGGAAAATGCTGACGTTTATAGCAGCTCCTACAAGAGACATATTTCAGGGCAAAGTGAGTCCTAATGCAAGAACTTTATTTAGGTAAAACAACATCCAGGGAGGGGGGGAGAGGAGGAGGAGAGGTGGTGGCGATTGCAGAGAATTTTATTTCTTTCAACTAATGGGTATAGGGATGCTAAATTTAAAAGACATTTTTAATAAATCTATTGGCCTTTGACAAAATCAATCCAAACCCCATAAACCAAGAAGTCACCCACTTGGTATTAATGAGGCTACATTTGCATTTATTTTTCCTTTACACTAGACAAACCATTAATTTCGTGTTTATGCTTCCTTTGAAGTCTGAATGCTTGGAGATAGATGGCCACATCAAGTCTCCTGCTGCTACATTAATATTTTGCTATAAATGATAAATTTGACCATTTTCTACAACACCCCTTTTTTCTTTAAGAAAGCTGAGAAAATGCGAGCAATAAGTCTTAAGCCCCTGAAAGCTTCGCTGTTTTTTTAAATACTCTGCAGTCATTGATTATTAAAGCAGTCATAGCTTTAACTTGGGCTTGCATTTGATGGCACCCAGCATTCTGCTGCTGTAAATTGAGAGATGTTCATTAACCAATCAGGGGCTCCTTTTTTGCAAATCATCTTTCATTTGACCCATGGAAAAACTGGACGCGGCCGAGTCACTGCTGCCTCACCCCCTCCCTGGCCTCTGAAGGCCCCTCCTCACATCTCTGGGTTGCTTCCATGCAAGTTAAGTACATCCTTGTGCTCCAGCAGGACATCCAAGGTGCCTTTTCCCAGTTTTGCAGTAATTTACTTCCTTTTTTTTGGTAGTTATTTTTTTCTTTCAGGATGCTCTAGTACCCATACGGGACACCAGGAGCCTCCCAAAAAACCCCAGCCCCTAGCAACAAAGGGAAAGGCTACCTGAAAAACTTCTAGCAGCCCAGGATGATGGGCAGGAAAGAGATTAAACTCCTGCAAGGACTCTTGGAAAGGTCTGTAATTTTCCAGAGCCTGGACTTTTCTCCCAAATCCCAGTCCCAGATCCAGAAAAGCACACAAGTTTGGTGGTGCTCCATGTGCCCCTGCCTGATGTGGGTCTCAGGATGGGTTTCATGAGCTCAGTGTGAGGACTAAACCTCTCCCAGGTGGAGTGGCATGGCTGATATCCAAGAGAATTCCTGCAGCCAGTGCAGGGAGTTGTGTGGCAGCACAGAAAGCTTGGGAATCTCAGAAACATTGCAAGGTTTTCCTGCTTTTCCTGAGGAGCACAGAGTGACAGGCAGAGGTTAGATCTGAAGAACCCTAAGGATCCCAGATTCCGTAGAATCCCTAAGGATTCCTAGGCTGGTGTTCACATCTCAGGGGTGTTGCTGGGCACAGTTATCTGGGCTGGGGCACTGTGGGGGATAAGACTACTTAGATGGGATTAGAGAAGAGGTGTCCAGCCCTCCTACTCCTCCCAGCAGGTCAGACCTTCTCCTGAGACACTCCTAGGAACAGCCCCAGGTATTTCTCATGGACTCTGCACCTTGCAGAACATCAGGATCCTGTCTGGCCAGCCCTTGCATAGAATCTCAGAATCATGGAATGGTTTGGGTTGGAAGGGACCTTAAAGCCCATTCAATTCACACCCTGCCATGGGCAGGAGCACCTTCCACTATCCCACTTTGCTCCAAGCTCCATCCAACCTGGCCTTGGACACTTCCAGGTATGGGGCAGCCTTGCACGTGTACTCTAGCAAGGATTTCTATGCTATCAGACCCTCAGCTGCCAAAAGGGAGATTTTGTGGTCTGTGTTTCTTGATTTAGGTGCCTAAGTTCTTCCTTCTTCACTGCCGTTACCTGCAGGCAGGGAGGTGGGATGGGAGAGGCAGATCCAGGAGGGTATCTGTGGGGTCCCAGCTGAGGCTGCAGCAAGCCCCAGGGTGAGCTGTGTGTCTGCAGCAAGTTGGCTTTTGGTTCCCTTCCAAATTCCTCTGGCAGCACATCCCTGATCCATGCCCTGCTGCTGTGGGTGCAAACATCGCATGGGATGAAGGGATGTCCAGTGCTCTGCAGTGAGAGTGGGGATTAAGGACTCCTTCAGCTTCAGACTCTTCCCCTTCCCACTAAATCTTTTATCTGGTGTCTGCCAGGTCTCCCAGCAGCTTTGGTGGTGGAGGATCCAAGCCGTGCTTTCCCCCCTCTCCTGAATCCGAGCTGCTCTGTGCACACACTCTTTAAACAAGGAGCAGGGCCTAGAGCATGAATTAGCAGATTAAACATCACTTTTTTGTGGGTTGCTTTATTTTATTATTTTTTATGAATCATCTTTTATAGCTATGCTGGGGTTAGATTTCATCTAACCCTTGTTTATTTTCTTTGCCAGCCGGAGTTTATGGAGGAGGGAAGGGATGTTATATCAATAGGGGAGTGGCTATTGACACTTGCTGCTATGAAGTGCCTTTATGTGCTTTCAAATGGCAGGATTATGCTCCGGATGGCTCCGTGCCGGAATTGTCTCCTGCTCCATTAACAGCTGAGAGATGGAGGCGTGAACTGATCGCGGGGGTCTGACATGAAGGAGGACTGAATATTGAACGGGTGAGTTGCACCCACTCTGCCTCTTTCCCCTCTTTTTTCAAATGAAGAAGAATTCCTGCTTCTGTGGATATGCTGAAATTCAGCCTGCTGGGATTCACACCTCCCTTCCAGCAAACCCTTGTGCAGCACAGTCCAGTGCATCCCTTGCTAAGAATTCCTGAGGGTGGTGAGAAAACCTCGAGACCTGGTTTTTAGCAGTTCTAATTTCTCCTCATTCTCATTCAGCTCTTTTGCATTCAGCTCCTGGTGTCTGGACTTGGGAGGTTCCCATGTCCAAGCTTCACACCAAACCAGTTTAATGAGAAACACACTTAAAACAGCAATAACAGCCTGGATTCAGGTCATGGAAGGATGGGATGTTTCAGGACGAACATGGATCTCAGCAGAGTCCTGTTTGAGTCTCCCAGTTTGGGCAGCAGCTCCGCTGAACACAGTCCTAAGGCAGGGTTTTTGCCCACAGATCTCTCCCAGCATCCAAGATTTGAAGCTCGGTGTTCAGCCCTGCTCCAGCTGTTTTTGCCCGCTGTCCTCCCAGCTGCTCACGCTCTGCAGGCAGTGGATGTCCTCTGGATACATCCATGGATTTTTCCCTTGCCCGACAAGTCTGAACATGCTAAAGATCAAGTGAATGTGGTTGGCACTTCCCACCAATAATTAGAAATGAAAGCAAGCATGAAATAAATGTCTGGGTTATTCTCATGAAAAATTGAGACTCAAACAGGGATTTCAGAAGCCAGGCTTCTGCCTTTCATTTCAGATTTTGGCCTCTTTTTGCCTTTGAAAAAAAGGAAAATATAAGTGTAGTGTCTGGGAGATGGGAGCTTCTCATGCCCCAGGCCTCTCGCTGTCATTGATGTCTCTTCTCATGCCACAAGAATACCAGTGCTGGAAAAGGGCTGAATCTGGTGGAGAGTCTGGATCACTGGGGATCCTCCCCACCCCTTCCACGTGCTCTGAGAAGGGAGGTTATCTGAGGAAAAGATGTTTCCCTGTATCCCTCAAAAATCTGCTTTTGAACAGAGCTGGGTTTGCAGCCACAAACCAAGGGAAACCTCCCAAGCCACAAGAACAAATGGAATAATAAAGCCCAGATAATTTGAATGGGGGTGGTTATTAAGGGTTTTGCTGCTCCTTGGACCTGTTAACTCGTCCCGCCCAGGGGCAGTGCATCCTGCTTGGAATAACGAACTTTGTATCACTCATTTTCCCCTCTGGCCATCCACTCCTGCTCCGGTTCCTGTTGTGTTCATGGGAGAATAAAGTTACCAGCATCCTCTCAGCTTATCCCAGCCTGAATTCTCTGCCAGAGCTGGAGCTGGGCTGCTCAGAGGAGCAGCAGGCCCAAGCTGGTGGCCCCTGTCAGTCGTGATTCTGCTCGTGGAAGGGAAATGGAGCAGAACCTCTTTCCTACAGAGACCAGAGAATCCCAGAATGGTTTGGGTTGGAAGGGACCCTCAAGGCCATCACATTCCTCCCCTCTGCCGTGGACAAGGACACCTGGTGGCAGAGCAGACTGCTCAGATCCTCAAGGAGATGATCCATGACCTGCAGGATAAGGCATTGGCAGATCACACTACTCCAGATAATTCCATGGAGTGACACCATCAATTGATTCCCTTGTCATTACATGATTCAATATCAGACCTCAGGATCTGGATTTTAGCTGCTCCACAGGTCAGAGTCATCATTCCCTTATTCCTCGACAGATCAGGAGCAGTTTTTCTTATTCCCATTGCCTCCTGGAGCCAGCACCTTCTCAGCCAAGGAGTCTTGGGAATGGGGGAGCTATGACGTGATCTAGAAGGACCCGATGTCTTTGCCCCGCTCCCACTGCAGATGGCACGGGGAGGGGAAGATCCCAGAGATCCCTCGTGCTGCAGGCTTGTTTTGCTCAGGTTTGGCTCCCTGCCCAAGAAAAGCCACTCGAGGACTCTGGTGCCTCAAACCTTTTCCATCTCCTCATGAGAATGAGGACCTGGACTTCCCTCCTCCATGCCAGACAAATCCCATTGAGTCCCAGGGGTGAGCGAGCCAGAGCCACAGAGTCCTGCAGCTCTTCCTGCTGGAGGGGAGGTGAGCTGCGATGGGTTCTGCCCATCCTTTCAAACCAGAGCCAGAGAGATGGGAAGGGAGGGAAATGGGGGGAAAAGGGAGGAAGGAGACACAAAGGCTGATGCTTTGCTAGAAAGGGAACACAGCAGTCCCCAGTCTAATATCTGCCCTTTATTCTGCATTACAATATCTGCAGACTCCCAGACTGGACACGATGCCGGAATCAAGGCTGAAATTGCTTTTCAGCCATTCATTCATAACTGTTGTGTTTAAAAAAAAAAAAAGAAAAAGAAGAAGAAGAAGGAAAAAAAGAGGGAGAGAGAAGGTGGGGGAAACAAAAGTAAATACAAAAAGAGAAATGTTAACATGTGTGGCACAGAATGTGTATGGCAGACAAAGCTCTGCTTGTTCTGCCACAAAGGCTTTGAAAAGCAGGTGTCATAGCAGCTGTACAAGGTTAAAGCACAGGGACCATTATGTACAAAATGAGGGAGTCTTTATCCACAGTCTGCTTCAGCTCTTAAGAATGTGCTTCCTATTGTGCCAGTGTTTGCTGGAAGGACTCCATCTGTACAATGGAGAAATTTTTCATTCTCACCTTCCCCCCAACCTCCGTTCCACCATCCAAATCTACAGTTATGGATATAATACAGACCTCTGGCATTCAAGGTCCTCATTGCCCCACACTTCTGAAACAAAAGCTATTGTGCTTCACCATGAAAGGCGCCTGTGGCAGAATAAAGCCCTTCAGCAGAGGACCCTGAGAGAGTATTTGTGAGGCTCTCTCCAAAGTTAAAATCCTGAGGAAAACAAAACACTTCCAATTAAAAATGTTCCTTCACTTTGTTTTGTGTGGTTCGTTTCCTTTGCTCCCTCTCTCCCTCTCAGAGATTTTCAGAGAGATGCTTTGTACAAAAAGGCAAGTGACCTGTCCTTGTTTTCATTCTCAGAGGGAAAGATGGAAAAGCAGGAATGCACGACTTGGGAGACAAGCAGCATTATCAAAAGAAAGAATTTGGAAAGCAGGCCAGGAAGCATCTTCTTCCCAGTGGGCAGGGGGATAGGCTGATGTGCTCTGAAGCACAAGGTATGAGCTCGGCAATGACACACATTTTCTGGCATTAACAGGGGGGTAACAGAACTATCCCATTGCCAACTTTTCCATATCCTTCCCCACAGCACACCCAGCATGCCTCAGGTGTCTCCTAGAGGGAGCAGGACAGACGGTCCCTATATTACCTGACTTGTCCCCTGGGCTTGTCTTTCAGACATAGCAGTGTCACAGGCATGGAGCTGGCTCCTGCTGCCCATCCCCAGCCCAGACCAACCTTGCCGAAAACGAACACTCAACCAAGCCCTGAAGCCACCAGAGATCAGTGAGCACTTTGCTGTCACCCCCAGGAGATGCTACTGGGACGAACCCAACCCTCGATTCCAGAAATATTCACAGAATCCCAGAATGGGCCAGGCTGGAAGGGACCACAGTGGGTCCATCTGGTGCCACCTCTCTGCTCCAGCAGGGCCATCCCAGAGCACAGGGCACAGACTGTGTCCAGACAGCTCTGGAATATCTCCAGTGAGGGAGACTCCACACCCTCCCTGGGATCTGTTCAGGGCTTGGTCACTCTACAGGAACGACGTTCTTCCTCCTGTCCAGGTGGAACTTCCCAGGCATCAGTTTCCCATTGCCTCTTGTCCCTGGGCACTGAGAAGGTTGCACATATTTTCCCTCTTGAGCTGCCACTCCCTTCTTTCCATGGGATGGGTTCCCATGTTTGTGGTGTGGTCCTTTCTGGCTTCCTGGGCTCTGGAAGCATCAGGGTGTAACTGAGGAGGCAGCACGAGGCTGGAATCTGCTGAGTGTGTCTGAAATGAGGGAATATTGAGCTGGCAGGGAGTTGATGTCCCCAGGGTGGTGATTCACTGTCCCCCCCACCAGAGGGTACAGTGAGGTGCTAGAGGTGGAAACCCTGGAGTGTAAGGGTGCTGTGTGCAAAGGTGATTGTGTTAGGCACCCAAGATCTGTGCCTCAAATTTCCCACATTTATCAGTGCCTTTGGGATTGGAGAGAGCAAAACAGGGAAGGCAGAGACAGTCTGAGCTTGATTTGTCTGTAGCTGGCTATTTTCGGTATGAATTTTGTATTTAGTGCATGTCTGGTGGGGTGTGGAGCCAGACAAGGGAATGTTTGGCTCAGCAGCTCCTGCAGCACACAGCAAGAAGGACTCGATGTAAAATAATGTCCCTTTGAGAGCACTGCCTGGCCTGTGACACCAACCCCAGCCAGGCTGTGCATCCAGGATGCAGGGTGGGACTTGCACTGATAAGGACGAGGAATTAAGCCCCAGGACCCCTTGCACTCCAGCAGGTGACAAAGGCTGGAGTTGTTCTTCCATCCTCACGCGCTTGGGTGGGAGCTCAGGCGCCAGCTGGGAGTCCCCAGGTAAGGATCCCCCTCTGACTCCTCTCCGGTGTCTCCCATTCCCTGATGGCCTTGCCTGCAGTAGGAATGTGTTTTCCATCAGCACCTGACCAAGGTTTTGGCACTGCCTGGGACACGTGTGACCAGGTGCTGGTGTGACACACCAATTGTTGAGCTCTGTGCACGCACAGCCTTGGTGACATCTGCCTGGGTGTGATTCAAGTTATAAATGCCAGGAGTTAAGAACAGGGAACAAGATGGAAAACCAGAGACGGTGTGTCCATGGTGGCCCTCCAGAACCAGGATGGTCAGGGAACCCCAGAATGGTTTGAGTTGGAAGGGACCTTAAAGCCCATCCAGTCTCACCCTCTGCCATGGGCAGGGACACCTTACACTACACCAGGGTGCTCCAAGCCCTGTCCAGCCTGGCCTTGGACACTTCCAGGACTGGGGCAGCCACAGCTTCTCTGAGTAACCTGTGCCAGGGCCTTGCCACCCTCACAGCAAGGAATTCCTTCCAGGAAACTTATCAGCTTCCCTTGACACTTTGCCATCAAATGAGTTATAAAACTCTCTGAGGAACCTTGTTCCCAAATTGTGAGAAGCATTTGAACCTCTCTGTATGCTCCCGAACGTGTTTTATTCATGTTATAGTTTAATCACCTGGGTGCTTTTTAAAGACTGCTTTTAGGGAGCTGTTGCTCTCACTGTACCTTTATCAGGTCTGTTCCCAGCTGGATTTTCCTCTGGCACTGGTGTTAGCACTCCACCCTTTCCCATGCAGTGACAGTGACACTGTGATCCTGGAGGAGTTCATCCCATCTGACAGCTGGACCATTTCCATGAGCCCAAGAGAGAATTAATGCCGGGCATGGAGGAAGGGTGGACATCATGGCTTGGCTTCTGGACATGGAGGTCTTTCGAGTATGAAACCCAACACTTGGGGCCACCGAGGCAGAGTGACAACAACTGCACTGCCAGTTCCTTCTTTGTGACACAATCATCCCCCTTTCCAGGTGTACAAATGTCCTCCAGAATGAAGATCCAGCGGCAAATAGCCCATGAACAGTTTTTCTGCCTCTTGGCACTATCACCTTCCTCAGAAGAGACTTGGATTCACAGTTCTTGTGTGGTTTGCAGGCAGAGGGAGAAACGGAGCTGGGAAAGCAGCTGATGTCAAGAAATGAGCTAATGAAGGGAGATCACAAAGTGTGCAACCCCAGACACTTCTATCTTTCTCTCCAGTTACCTTGGTAACTGGGTAGTGATATGATGTTGCTTGGTTTTGTATCCTGCAAGTACAAGAAGCTCAAAGTACCCACCACTGGCAAAAATATTGGGAAGATATCACATTCATCTACAAAACAACAATTAAGTTATGGCCTTGCTAGATGCTGTATCGAAGGGGGATGTATCTCCCCCAAAGCCTGGATGAAATGACTTCTATTTTCCTATGAGCCAGCAATTTAGTGCAGCTTTTGATGGGATTTCTCAGGGCCAAATCAAAGGGATCACCCCAGGACGGCTCTTTTCAGGGACACAGCTCACTGAGGCTCTACATCCTTTCCTCTGTAGGCCTTTCTGCTGATGATAATGTTGGTTAAAGGCAGATATGGACTCCTGGTGAACAGAAACAGGCTTAGACCACATGTGATGGACTTTCTTAAGGGGGACATGGAAAACCCGGCAGGTCCCAGGGGTGTGGAGACCCCTCTGACATGAGAAATGACATTTGGTGTCAATAGTGGGCCTGGTCAGGGGTGCATCCAGTGACCCCCGTGAGCAAGGGGCTGTTATGGACTCACTGGAGCTGCCAGGAGTTCATTCTTTCCCCCAGCTCTCAAATACTGAGGCATTTCTTCTCTCCAAGGGGTTCAGCAATGCTGCTGCATCCCAGTAACTTTGCCCAGCACTCCTCCAGCTCTGCTCAGCCCCACTGGGTGGGATAGTTTGGAGCGGTCAGAATGGAAATGGACTTTTTTCCAGCCACTCTACCTGATCAACCAGCAGCTCTTGCTCCTGTATTCCCCTTTTCCAGCCTCATTTGTGGTCCCCAGCCCTGAGGTCTGGGGCAGTGGTGTCACCCAGGGCATGATGCTGTCACGCAGTCTGGAGAAATCCATGGTCTAGTTCCCACTGCTTTGGTCTCCCTGGTCCAAGCGTTTCCTTTGTCTCTTTACAAAAAGACAACTCTCTGCAGAAAATTACTGAAATGAAATTCTCCCTGTAAGTCAAGGACTTGAACAGGAAAAGGAGGCGAGGAAAACAGTTCAAAGGGGAAAAATTCATCCACGAGGGGAGGAAGCAGCACTCCTCTGCCGATGGGGAAAAATACCCAAATATTTTATTTAATTCAGAATACCATCTCCTTCCCAGCCTCTGCACATACAGGCATTGAAATGGGAAAAGTTAGGCTAGGAGTCTCGTCAGCTCTGGATGTAAAATCTGGATAGCCAGAATTTTACAGGTAAACCCAGAGCCTCTGGGGGAAATGGGAGTGGTATCTTTGCACCAGTCTCTTTTGCCATTCCCATGTTTCCTGTGCAGTTCTGCAAAGCCTTGGGAGTAGGACCTGAAGACTCGGATACTCAGAGCCTGAGGGAAGTGGTTGGCTTTAAGAGAAGATGTCTTGGAGAAGGGCAGGGCTGGATACAGAAAGTTGTCTCCTTCTGCCTCTAGGTGAAGCATCAGAGGCCCCAGAGGGGCTGGTGAAGGTCTGTAACTAAAATTTCCAAACCTGACTTCAGGAAAAGCACATGACTTGCTTTTGGCAATGCTGCAAAGAAGTTAAATTCGACAAAAGATCAAATAAAGTACATTTCTGGCTGGATAGCATTTTAGGCACTGACCATGGCTTTAAACAGGCAGAGAATAGGGTGAGATTTGACAGTAGGAAATTCTTCCCTGTGAGGGCGGTGAGGCTTGGCACAGGGTGCCCAGAGAAGCTGTGGCTGCCCTATCCCAGGAATTGTTCCAGGCCAGGTTGGATGGGGCTTGGAGCAATATGGGATAGTGGAAGGTGTCCCTGCCCATGGCACGGGGTGGGATTGGATGGGCTTGAAGGCCCCTTCCTAACGAAACCATTCCATGATTGCATGATCATGGGATATCTGTATGCCTAATTTATGTCTTATTTCTTTTTCCAAATACTGCCAGTTGATCAAGGTCTCCAAAACAAGGAAATTAAAAAAAAAAAAAAAAGTAGAACAATTAAAGTTATGCGGTTACCAACTGTATTTGCCTGCATAAATCTCTAATATTTGCCTTTTAAAGGCAAAACTGAATTGTTGTTACAGAGAGAACAGGCAGAGAGACAGGGCAGAGGCGGCAGCAGTGATCTGAAGTCTGTGAAATCCCTGCACTCCTCGCACAGCCCCAGCCACTCCTGTGTGGTGAAGCACACGGAAAATGCAGATCAGACATGGATGGAGTGGCCCAGAGCTGGTCCCTGCCACGGCTGGAGGCTGTTTTCCTTTCCCGGTGCCTGGCTGTGCGTTCAGGGCTGCCCAGCCCACAGCCACCGGCGACAGCTCAGCCTGACAAGTCAATAAAAAGGAGGGAAGAGGGAGAAGAGCAACAACGCACCCGAAATGGGCCGGAAAGGCTGGAAAACCTAAGTACGTAAAGCTTGGCTAAGCAGGGTTTGGGGGGAGGGAGCAGTGATGAGGAGGAGGAAGGTGGACTAACAGCCTCTTCAAAAATATATTTATTTTTTAATCAGTGTTCAGTGGTTGTGCGGTGTCTCAGAAGATGCGGCAGAGTTCTCCCACCAATTAACCCCAGCCCTCTGCTGTGCCCTCAGGGGTGCCCGGGTGTGTGGGCACCGCCGTCCCTTATCTTCGTGCCATCTCCTCCAAACGCCGAAGCATGGGTCTGGCTGGAAAGCCGCAGAAATTTCCTCCAGACAATAAAATGATTCAATTTACTGCCTGTAATAGGGGAAGTCCATCAGGCGGGGTGAGAATGCAGGCTGGTGCTGCATCGCTGAGTTTCTGCTGCCATCCTGTGGCCACCACCGCCCTTATCTTGCCTGAGAGGTTCTTGGTTTGAGGAAGGTGGGAACAGACCACAGAATCACGGAATGCCCTGAGTGGGGAGGCACCTCACAAGGGCCACATGTCCCTCGTGTCCCCCTGGCCTGCCCTTAGGACTGGCGCTGCTGCTGGCACCTCCCTGCCACGTGCACTTTAACACTTGGTGCTTTTACCCTGCCAACCTGGTGGTTTTCCAGAAATCTTTTGTTGGGGAAGTTTCCCCAGAGTTTGGATCTGCAGGGTTAATCTGTGCTCTCTTCTCCGCCATAAAAAGTCCTTTTCCCCCACCTTGGCTCGGTGTGTTCCCATCACTCCTGCAAATCATGAAAGCCCCATGGATTGTGCAATTCCCAAAAAGACAAAATGATTATAAATCTTTGTGTATTCAGGTCACAGCCCAGAGGTCTCTTTTACTGGGATCAATTTAAAGGCAACACCTGCCAGACACCCCGTGCAGGTCAGGCTGCTCCCACAGTGACAAAGTGAGAGGCTCTGGTGACATCCCATCCTCAGGGTCTGCAGGATCTCCTCCTTCAGCCCGGCCTCGGGGGGGAAATTAATTCCCCACATGTTTGTGGGTTGTTTTGCAAACACAGAACCCTGGAAATATCCTGGATACGACTAGTGACAATATTTACAGGGAGCTTTTTTTGTCAAAGTGATTCCTGCAGGAAAAACGTTGTCATTACTTTGGATGTGAAGGTTTCTAGCAGTTCCACCACTCGAAAAAAATAATATAGAAGAAAAAGAGAAAAAAAAAAGAGAAAAGAATAGGAAAACCCAGGGGGGACCTGGAGTTTTACCCTGGTTTGCCCAGTGAGCAGGAGGAGATGGGAGAAGGTAACTGGGAGGAGAACAGGCTGCACAAATCTTGAAATTCCCGCCTGAGGAGGGAGGTTTGGCCAGTACAAATGTAATAATTTGACATTCCCGTCTTTTTGTTTTTTCTTGAAAATCAACAGGGAGTGTGTATTAAACACCCTAAGACTCTGAAATGGGGGTTCAGGCAGCTTTCCATTAAAGGCATTGCACAGACACATCTCCGCTCTGCTTACTGGAATTATGTGCCAGCCCCACTTTGGTTGAGTTTCCAGAAAAGTTTACCTAAAAAACTGAGTTGAGGGATTTTATAAATAGAAAATTGAAAATTTTATTAAATAAAAAAAAATGATGCCTGCTTTTCTTGGAGGAGCAACAGTCAGCAGCAAAGGATACAGACATGACAAAAGCAAGGGGAAAAGGTATTTTTCTACAGTGAAACTAAACTTTCTTTTGTGAATTTCTTTTCTACCTACACATAACATCAATTGATGCTTCTGGTAAAAAAAAAAAAATCATTACTAATGATTTTAAAATGCAAATATGCCATGCAAAGGATCTGCAGGCACAACCCCTAATGGGCTGGGGACTTCTTTTCCTTCTGGGCAAGGACTTTTCCTTCTCTTGCAGCACAAGCATGACCACAGCTTTGGAATTCCTGGCCTGTGGGGAAGGCTGACCTAGAGAGGGAATATAAATCCTGACTCAGTCAGGGGATGGTGGAGGAGTTGATTCCCAGCCCCTTGCCCCCAGTGGACTTTGCTGGAGCCTTGCAGGGACATTCACCCTCATTCCTCACATGCTGCATCTTCCCTCTTTCATTCATCCTAAAATCAGACCCATGAAAACCCCTCCTTGTTTGCTTTTTCCCTCTCTACAGAGCCCTGTAAAACAGACTGGAAGGCACCTTGAGAGGTCTTTAGTCTGGCCCACACAGGTTTTCTTGGAAGTAAGAGGGAAACAAGAAAATAATATTAAAAAGAGGATGATTTAGAGGAGAGTCCAGACTCTTTCCGCCCCCCAGTGCAGGAGAGTCTTGCCAGGGTAAATTTTGTCTTTCCAAAGCAACTGGAGACACACAATTGTTCTCTTCAATGCCAAGCTTTAGGTCCTGGGAAAGCTGGGGGCTGTATTATTTGCAAGCACAATTCCTGAATTTCCAGGGGGAATCTGTTGGTGTCAAAGCAATGAGAAGGAAACAAAGGCTTGGAGAGGAAAGGCTGGGAATGCTGTTTGTGACAGATGTGCCTGAGCCTTTCGATTCTGGCCACAAAGCCTAACACAGGAATTTGCCATCTGTTTGGGCTTTGGATGGTAAAAAACACCCTCCTCCCTCCCCCCACAATGATCTTCTGCTGCTGGAGCAGGTTTAACATGGATTTCTGTGTGTAAGAATGATGGGATTGGCACGTGATGGCATTCCAGTAGGTCACCTCATGGCTGCAGCATTCCAGGGGTGGGATGGAGCTGCAGGGGTCATTCCTGCTCCTCTGGGGAGCTCTTGGCTGAGCAGGAACGCTGATCCATGCCGAGATCTTGCAGACAGGTGAGACGAGCTGGGATGTCACTGTGTTCACTCTGGTTTCCCTCCCGGTACCTCCAGGAAGCACCTCCCAGGGAATCTCTTCGGACTTCTTGTTTTGGTGGGAAACCACGCTGAAAAGGGAGATTTGGGAATAGAGAAGGTTTTCCAAGAAGGCTGAAGATTAGGATTTGGTCCTGGGATGGCTCAAGTGGATTTGAGCTCAGAGATGACTGGTGGGGGTCGAGTGGAGATTTTTTGGTGGTGGCCAAGGGGTTGAAAAACGCCGTGTTTTTGGGAAATCCTGGAGAAGCAGAGCACCAGGACATGTTTTTGGGAAATCCTGGAGAAGCAGAGCACCAGGACATGTGGATGAGCACTGACACCACGTCACAGAATTGTGTCTCCTGTGAGCCATGGGAAAAACCATTTTGTATCTTGGAAAGCACTGAATGGGAACCTCATCCCTGTGATCAGCTGATCCCAGTTCGGTCTTAGCTCTGTTTCTGCCTTGGATGTGGCAACCAGAACACTCCAGCTCCAGACTCCCTGCAGCATCCGTGCTTCCAGAGCTTTCCAACATCGACTTCCAGAGCCTGGGATTGAAAAACCATTTGTGATTTCTTCAATACAGAGAAGCTGAAAAACATCAGTGCTCTGTGACCCAAAACTGTGTTTAAAGTGGATCTGATTTGTCAGGTGACTATTGCACATCAAATTTCTATACTTTAATTTATATAATATATATTTATTTATTTTATTTAGTTCTTCCTGTCTACCTCTCACAAGCAGAAAACTCTTCCATGGCTTGTTTCCAGTATGGAAATTAATGAAGATGGCAGGATTCAGTACGTCAGAACGCCTTGGGATGTTTGAGGAGCAGTGTGACACCACCTCGGAAGTCCTTTTGTGTGTAAAATGGGACTTTTCCAGGCAAGTCCTCCTTCACTGACGTCGGTGAAGTCTGAGTGTCTCACAACAAGATTCTGCAGTTTCACTTGACTTCTAACCTCAGCCTCTGCTTTTCTTGGCTTTTAAGTAATTAAATATTCACCCTCAGTGGTTTATCAGCATAAGAGGGTTTGTAGTGAGGAATAATAGTAATAATAATAATAATAATAATAATAATAATAACAACAACAACAATAACAATAATAATAATAAACCATTGTAGACTGGATGGGGTTGAAGTTGTGTAACAAACGCAAGATGAGCGAATATGATTTATGGAGTGACATTATAGAATTATCAAATGGTTTGGGATAGAAGGGGCCTTAAGGGGCCTTAAACAGCCTCTTGTTCTTCACCACCTGCACTAGACACTTTGCACTAGACCAGGCTGCTCCAAGCCCCGTCCAACCTGGCCTGGAAAACTTCCAGGGATGAAGGGATAACTCCTGTGTCACTCAGAAGGAAAACAACAAAAGTGGCACACGTGATAGTTGTATACAAATGCAGGAGGGGAAGTGACATAAAGTGATCAAGAAATTATTTCAGGTGGAAAACGCCTGTCCATCCAAACCCGGGAAAGAAAGGAAACGAGGCTGGCTGGCAGCAAGAGCATCCATTTCTGGACAAGGAGGTTATGGAAAGGCCCTGTGTGGCTGTAGGAGCTCGTCCCCAGGACCACCCTCACCTGCTCCATTGAGGATACCGGCACTGTTCGGATCACACCACTTTTGTTGTCATTCAAAGCCACGAAGTTAAAGCTAAATACACACATGAGTTCGGGCAGTATTTATATTCTTCCTTGGAAAGCACTGCTCCAGGAGATCCACTGCTCAGGAATGTATTTAATTGCAATTAATTGCACAGGTATTTACCTTGTAATGGTGTCAGGGACACAAGGTCCTGGATCTGCAGCCTGGTCCTTGTTCTCCCTTGCTCGCAGATGTCTCTGTCTGGATTGTCTCCCTCCAGTGACTTGATTTATTCCCAAATCTCCTCTTCCCAAACACCAACAGACCTCGGAACAGGCTGCGCAGAGAAGCTGTGGCTGCCTCATCCCTGGAAGTGTTCAGGGCCAGGTTGGAGGGGCTTGGAGCAACCTGGGCTAGTGGAAGGTGTCCCTGGCCATGGCAGGGGGTGGAACTGGATGGGCTTCTTCCCATCCAAACCATTCCATGATTCCGTGATCCAGAGAAGACACATTGGCCAAAGCCCTCCCAGCTCGGTCTGTACACATGTCCAGGTGCCAGTTCTGGGTGCTGCAGCCCCTGAACTCCCTGGTGGATGTGCCTGATCTGGGAACCCTTCAGTAGGGGGCAGTTTTAAGTCTCTGATAGAAACACAAAAGGCTGCAGGGTTGAATTGAGTTGAGGTCGGATGGAAGAAAGGCTTTCCCTAAATCTTCCAGCAATACCTCTGGTGTGGCTGCTCCTTAACACAAACCAGGGAAACAACCAGTGATTCATGAATTCTGCTGAGCTCTTTGTGGTGGACAAAAGCTCCTCCTGCCCACACACTTCCCCCAGCACCTCCTGGGGATAGGCAGGGGAGAAGCAGTTGAGAGATTGTACCAAGTTCACCCTTCCTGAGCAGCTGCTCGTGCTTGGACTTGTCCAAAGAGCTGTCGTGGTGGAACTCATGATCTTGTGCAGGGAAAGTGCTGCTCATTGCTCCTTGAGGACCCTGAGAGCAGGAAGCTGTGGGTGTTGCTGTGATGTGTTGGGACAAGCAGGGTGACACTGCTGCCTGCGCCCTCCTGTCTGACCCTGCCCCTCTGAGTCACCCCCTCCACCCAGCCCTCCCTGCAGAATTGCAAAACATCCTCTTTCTCTCTAAATTTCCTGGTGTGCCCAGCATTTCTGGGACAAAGCTGGCTGTGCCATTCCGTGTTGGAGGTCACATCATGTTGGAAGGAGTGACTTTTTGGTGTGGTCTGGTTCTTTTATGGCAGCTGCCTTTCTCACCTGATGACTGACACTGCTGAGTCAAACTTGGTGACAGAAGCCATGGCCAAGTAACACTATTAGAGATCTTCAACCTCATGTAGGTAATGAAAAGAATAAATAAATTTTTGGGGGCATGTTGCTAAAAAAAGAAAATCACAGGAAAATACATTTTGGCTGGACCACCACGTTTTTTCTGAATTCTCCTCTCCTCTCCTCTCCTCTCCTCTCNGGAAATGCCATTTTGAAACAAAAACTAAAGAAAGTTTTCACTGGGCTTAATTTCATATGAAGATCTTGGCTTTTCTCTCCTTAGATGTTTAAAAGCAGGCCTGGGAGAAACTTGTCCTGAGCTCACCTGCTGCCACACTCCTCCCAGTTCTGTGTTTTCCTGTGGTTTTGCTCTTTGCAAAAGCCCCAGACAAACCGAGTCCCCTCCAGCCCCCCAAATCCCTTATAAATAACTCCTACAGCACTGAGTAGCCCTGAGACTGGTTAAGCCACTGTTCCAGGTGGGTTCACCTGATTTCAGGGGTATTTGAACTTTCCAAGTTCTCTTCTCCTGACCTTTGGCGGGTGCTGTGCCTGGCAGTGGATCTCCTTGGCCACGCAGGAGTTCAGGAGGCCGGGAAGAAGAGTTGCAAACAAAGGTGTTATTACCATGTTGCTTGACTCTCAGTGGCCAGAAGAGATGCAAGAGTCTTTTGGCACAGTGGTACTTTTTTCCTCCTCCTCCTCCTCAAAAAAAAAAAAAAAAAGGAGGAAAAGGGACTTTAATTGAAGCCTGCAATGTTGTATAAATGGAAGATCTAAGTTTTAATTGAAAAATAATTATAACCACTTAATCATTTTAAATGAGGGCTGTAATTGCAGTCAGTTCATAATAGCCAAATACAGACACTTAGATTCCTGCAATAAAGCAGGGATGGTACAGCTTGATTTGCTAATAGCTCTTCCACTTCTCTCCTCTTTTGTCTCAAAGATTAATTCAGGCAAGGGCTATTAGTGCCGTTAATTGGTTCTGCAATTTAGACCTTGTGCTTGTGAATGAGTGACTGATGCAGACCCATCAGCCAATAATGTGAACACTTTGTCAATGTGTTCCTCATTGTCCGGCTGCGCAGAACTCCCCCGGCAGCTCCTCCACCACCCAACCCCGGCTCCCCGGAGGGATCAGGAGGAGCGGGGCTCCTCCGGGGTGAGGGATTCACTTAGCTTTAGATAGGTCACCCAGATGTCTTTGAAAGCACGGCCGGCTTATGAATAAAATAATTAGGCAGTCCAGGCGTCCTCCTTGGCAGGGACAAATCCCATATTCAAGAGAAATCTTCTCCGCTGTGCTGGAAGCAGGAGGTTCAGTGGGGTTGTGAAGGTGGCGAGGAGATGTCTTAGAGGGAGAGTGGACTCTGCAGGTGGGAAGGGGCTGATGGCTCCAGGCAGCACCCCGGGAGGGGTCCCCTTCCCACAGGCAGCAGCAAGGCTAAAGTGAGGCTAAATCACTTAAATCCCAGTGAACAGCACAAATTCTCCTTTTTAACAGGTGTTATTTCCCACTTATGCAGTCACAGCATCGGTGATGGGCAGCGGGCACAGCTGGAGGGACTTGGAGGAATTTGCTGTGTCATTCCTTAGAAAAACACCCAGGGAAGGCTTTGTCCTTGCTACATCCCTGTCGTGTGAGATAACTGAGATGAGTTACACAAGTCACATCACGTTTAGGTGGTTGAAGGAGTTCAGTCCTAGGCTATTTTCACTGTGAGATCCTCCCAGCAGAGAAAACTGTCCTTTTTGTTAAGGTTAGGAAATTTTTGGTTGGGAACACTGCTGCTCACACATCAAGGCCCTACTCTTCTGGCTGCCGTACACTGGCACATTTTGAAATAAATAGGTGACAATTTGGACAAAATCTGTCCTTTTGCAAGTATCTAGCACTCCCCACCCAGGGATCGACGTGTACCAAGCAGAGATGCTTTTTCCAGGCCTTCCAAGTTGATCGCATGCAAGGTGAATTTATCCTTTGAATTAATGTATTGAACACAATCCTTGGCTGCCATGAGTCTTTTCCGTCTCCAGGCGATCCCGGTGGTGACAAACACAGGGAGTGTGTTTGTGCTCTGGACTCAGGCTCTATATTTAGCTACGTGATACCAAGAAAGCTTTCCGTGATTAAGTTCTGTTGACCGATACCGAAAGTAATTAACAGCCCCAACATGGAGCGGGTGAGGTGTGGCACCACGACTGGGTGTCACTGGGCCCAAAAAATGTCTGGGAGCGAGAGTGAGTTGTGAAAGCACATGAATCACCAATCCTGCTCTTTTGGGGAAAAAAAGGAAAATGGGGTAGCGTTCCATTTAAACCTGAACACTGTTTGGAGTTGTCTTTTTCCCTCGTTGGTGTTTAATTTTGGGCATTAATTTCATGAGCGATGTGTAACAAACATCGGTATTAGACACGACATTTTCGGAATTGATAATTGAGGCTCTGGGACAAATAATCTTAAGCGAGAGTGACATCTGCCTCGGAGCTTCATGAGTAGAGCTGCTCTGCTTTGGACACAGGAACAGACTGGGCCACTTCCCACGGTCGCTTGCTTGGTTCTCTCAAAAAGGTGCAGGACCAAAATAAGCTCTTGGAGACTTTGTTCTCACAACAGTTTGGATCTTCCTCAGAAGCAGCTTCACGGGGAAGTCCTCAAAGCATCTGGGAGAGACTCCAAGGTCCTTGAGCAAGGGTAAATTCAGCCAGGTGACAGAGGCCCACTCCTTTGTGCCTCCTCCCGACCTTCCACTTCCACCACCTAAATGTCACCCCACTGAGCTCCACTTCTTCTGAAGGTCCCTCCTCGACCCCTCCATACGCTCTGTGTATCTGGCACTGCCAAAACAGGGCTCCTCATCTCCTCTCCTCCTGCACATTCCCTGTTCCTCTCTGGCCATAAACAGGTTGGTACCTGCGGAAAACCGGGCTAGGAATAACGTGCTGAGGGGTGGAGCAGAATGGGCAAACAAGACGTTACCCCACAAAGGCATTTTCTGCAATAAGGCCAGGTCTCTCAGGGTGCTCTGGTCTTACAGCAGGTCTGCCCTGCCATCATCCTCTGTCCACGGAAACAAGTCCAAATTCCTATTTGGATGAGGGGTATAAAACAATAATAAATGAGGATATGCAGTTTTGTCTATGTTTTCCCCTCGGTCCTTCCACAACAAACTGCAGGTTCACACCTTTCACTCTTCAGCAAGTGCTGCCTTTCCTGTGAGCTCCCAGCCCAACCTTCCCAAGGTCTGCCCAAACACCCATTGCTACAAGATTCCCTCTTTTATACATTAACCTCAGCTTAAATAATAAATCGTGGAGTCATTTAGGTTGGAAAAGCCCTCCAAGATCATCAAGTCCAACTGTTGCCTCAGCACTCTCAGGTCAATCATGTCCCCAAGTGCCACATTCACACATCTGTTAAATCCCTCCAGAGACGGGGACTCCACACTTCCCTGGGCAGCCTGCTCCAATGCTTGACAACCCATTCCACGAAGGAATTTTTGCCTAATATCCAATCTAAACCTCTCCACTTGGCTCAGAAACATCATCCTTGCCAGGAAAGAATTAGACGCTCCGTAATTTTTATGTTTTGTCTGATTTAAGCCCCTCTGTGCTTGGTCTCCCGAAGTGCCCCGGTGTTTCCGTGGAAGCTCTCCAGAGGGACCCGCTGGTCCCGTCCGGCCGTGCCGGCTGCACCTCTGCCTGGAGGGAGAAGGTAAACAGAGAGCAAGGTGGAACAAATGGCTCTTGGTACCGAGCGAGGAAATTATCTCACCGAAACAGATAAAGGCAAGGGGAGGTTTGCGTGGTGCACCCAGCGCTCTCCTGGCTGCTGGCGTGACGTAGGCAGTGCCTCCAGCTAAAAGTCCCCGGCGCCCTGGCTGCCTGCCCCAGACCCGGCTTGTGGAGGCTTGTGCGCGCCCAGGACGTGGCTCCCGCGCGCCTGGCACCATGTCGGTGACAATCTGCCAGTCCATGGGCTTCGTGGTGTCCGCCCTGGGGATTGGGGGCATCATCGCCTCCACGTGCATGGACCAGTGGAGCACCCAGGACCTGTACAACAACCCGGTGACGGCTGTGTTCAACTACCAGGGCCTCTGGCGCACCTGTGTCCGGGAGAGCTCCGGCTTCACCGAGTGCCGCGCCTACTTCACCATCCTGGGGCTGCCAGGTAGGGCCTGATGGCGCCAGGGAAGAGGTGGGAGGGCGCGCGACACAGTCTGTGTGTGAGCAGTGGGGGATTTTCAGTGCTCAACCCAAATTTCAGCCAAAAAGGACCTCGGGTGCTCACCCTGTTTGGAAAACAGGCCCTTGGAGATACCTCGAGGCAAACCCCCTCCCATGGCCAAGCTGAGGTTCAGCAAAACTCATTACAACTAATTATGCATCCTGAGGTATTGTCCAGGCTGCTCCATGGGGAGATCCGTCCCCTGTGCCTTGGGCGGCTCCTGCTCAGGTTCCTGCCCCAGCTGTGTGGCTGTGTGTGGCCTCCCACCAGAAGCCACTAATAGTCTTGTCATTGGAGAAGATCCTTTCCTAAGAGGATATGTCACAGTTCAGCTCACTGTATTTCTATTTGGGCTAACACCACCAGGCTGGATTTCTCCCTAATTCTCCTTTGGTTCCAGTTTTTTCTGCCATGGGAATCATTCCTGTCCCGGCTGTGCCCAGAGTATCTCGGGGTGCAAACAATTAGGTTACAACAGGATTATCTGGGGTTTCTTCTTGCCTTAATACAGTGAGAAAAAAGGCACTTAGACTCTTACACCCATCTGGCCTCTGTGCTTTGACACAGCCAGAATGGAGGGAAGAAGCCAATTATATCAGGAAATCACTGCAGAACTTCTGCAAAATGGCATTTCCAAAACACACAGAAAGGGGCATTGTGCACAAAAATTGCTTCTCTCAAGGGAAGGCACAAATCCAACCAGTATAACCCAGTGTGGCTGTGGCCTCAGACACCAGCTGGGGAGGTGTTTCATCCCCTGAGCTGTGTTTTTGTGTCGCTCCTCTCTGGATCCTCATTCTCAACCGGTGTCTGGCATTGGCTGTGCTGAAGCTTCCCCACACAGGTGCCAGGGACGTCCCTGAGCATCGTCCTCTTGCTGGAGCTGCGGCTTGGAATGTCCCTGCGTGGACTCTTGGGTACAGAGACGTGTTTTCGTAGAAGGCCATGAGCCTGATCCTGCCTGGGCATCCAGGTGAAGGATGACATCCAAAGAAGGGTGTTTGTGCAGGGCCGGTATTCACACATCGCCCTCCCAGTCAGCAAAGCTGAGCAGCTTCGCCAAGGGAAAACTCAGGGAGAAAAAGGCAGGACAGGTTGGTAAAACTCACTGGGTTAAAGGTTGGACTTGATCTTAGAGGTCTTTTCCAACCTTAATTACTCTGTAAAGATGTTAAATTTGCCATGTGAGGAGTAAACTGAGGTGTGAAAACCAAACCCTCCCCACACAGATGCTCCCACAAGATGCTGCAGTTCTTCCAGTTCTTGCAGTTCTTCCTCAGTTCTTCTGCTCAAAAAAATTAAAATGACAAAAATTGTAACTCTGCGGAAGAAGCAATTAAACTTTTCAATTGTTTAGCTCTGGGAACTACTCTAATCTTTGAAGAAATCAGAATACTTGAGGTTTGGGGGCTTTTGTTCTTTCAAAATACCTTTGTCGCTGACCTCAGCCCTACGGCAAAAAGCAGAAAACTAGGGATGGTTTTTTTGCAATTCCAAAACCTCCAGACTGGTGTCTGTTGGGTGGGTATTAATATTCTAAAATGGGAATGTTGAGGGCATGGATTTCCTGCATTAGCAGGATTTCCCTGCATTTAGAGGGGCTGCTGGAGATCAGTGTGTCCATGGCCCTGCCCACAGCAGGGGGTGGAACAAGATGGTCCTTGAAGTCCCTTCCAACCTAAACCATCCTGGGATTCTGTGTTTCCATGATTCCTCAGCTCCGTCCCACAAGCTCTGTGGATCCCTCCCAGCCATGGACACAAATGAGCATCCTATCTTAAATTTTGGGTTTTCTGATTAACCCCTCACCTTAGAGCAGAATTCCCACTAGTGTTTGCCAGGTTTATTGCAGTCACTTACAAAAAGGGATATAAAAGAGCCCAAGGAATAAAGGACAACCATAAAAAATAAAAGTGGTGGATGCCTGAGCCCCCCAAAATTGCTGTCCTCACCCTCAGTGGTGTCAGGGAGATGGTGTGGGCTCAGTGTGAGGGAATATGAATATTTATGTGCTTTGTCCCAAATGATTGGTTTTTTGACCAGTGCTATCAGCACTGCCCTACAAAACGAGGTGGAATTTTTCCCTTTCTTTTTAATGAACTGGGCTCGTTCCTCTGTAGTCACCCCCCTCCCTGCTCCCATTTTTCCTCCTGTTATAGATTGTCTGACACTTCCAGTCTCTGGAGAAGCCAGAGCAAAGCCTCGCATCCCACTGCTGTGCTTTATGGATTGGCTCCGTCTCCCGAATCCAGCTGCTTGTATGGGCAATTCTTCCCACCCACCACCAGTAAAGGTGGTACCCCAATCAGAGGCGGGGGGAAATGATGCTAAAAATCCTAATATTAATTTGTTCAGATATTACTTAAGTGCATCATCCCCACGTTTATTTTAAATGTGCGGCACCTTGATCTCCATGAAACCCCCCTCACGAACTACACCAGAGTTAATGGTTTGTCAGCATTTCCATTATCAACCCCTATTTATTATCCTGACAATGGCAATTTATATTGGGAACAATAGTGCCAGAGTGAATAAAAATAATAGGACTCTGGCAAAGCAGCGAGGTGACCCGAGCACATCGAGGAAGTTTTGGGTTCTAAGGTTTTTTTCACCTCAATCCCTCACTCCCACAGCAAAGATTAAGTTTGTCTTGCCCATCATCTATCTTCAGTTTAGTTGGGAATTTTAATTTCAAATAGATTGAGGAAAAATCAAGATAATAGATAGAAATGAGAAATAACCCAGGCGGTTTATGGCTGTGGCTGCTCAGCTATAAACAGTCGCTCTCTGGTGAAATGTGGCACTGGAGGACTGGATGTATTTGTTCTGATTTTTCTTTCTCCTGTTATTTTTCGCTCCTTGCTTTGGCATGAGATGGTCTGGAGGACACAGTTGGAAATTGAGCACACAAATAAGGGATAAATAGCAAAAGATGAGTAGGGCAAGGCTGGTGGTTTCACCTTGTGTGGAGATCATGAGGTGATTTCTGCTCAAAGCAGAATTTTGCAGTTGCTCCCAACTTTGCTAAACTGCAATCACACAGGCGGTGATTTTCCTGGTTTCTGTGTTGGTGTCTTTTTTCCACACCTGTTCAGGGAGATTTCTCCAGCAATTTTTCCAGGGACATTTTTCCCTCAGGTCCAAAGCACTTTTGACCCCTTCAGAAGGGGTGAGATGTCTCTCTGCTGTGGACTAAAGGGCTGGTGGCTCAAAATAGGAGAATATTCTTGCTTTTGCCGTGGCAAACTTTGACAGTCTGAGAGCAGCCTGTTCAACTTCTCCAGCTGATAAAAATGCCCATGTTCTTAGAGTGCTCAAAGGGAAAAGAGCCCATGGGAATGCAACCATGACTACCCAGATTTTCCATAAATTTCAGTTTGGCTGGTGCAGGGTAGCAGCAGCGCATAGATGTTTCCCGAGGAGAATTCATGTCTAGGAAGCATCAACATTGGCTTCTCCACATTTTTCCCTTCTATATCGATGCTCTGACAAGGTTTTCTTTCATTTCATAAAACTCACAACCATTTTGTGGCATAACCATAGAAAATAACCTGATTTTGGAGACAAGGCAGCCACTGGCCAAGGCGACAGCGTCTCTGCTCCCTGGAACTGTTCCATCCCCAAAGTTTGTAAGGATAGGAAGTGCTAATTGCCATATTATGATCCTCCACCAGTGATGGCCATGGCAAGGTCTCTTTCAAGGTCTGTTTACTGCTTGGAATCCTTTCACCCAGCCAGGTCAGCTCCAAATTTTGGAACAGCTGCAGGAAACTGCTGCAACCTGCTTAAAGTCTTTTGAGGTGAAGTTTTGGGTGCAGAAGGATTTAGGTGGTCCCGGTGGGCTGGAGACTTGATTTATCCTACCAGGACATGTGTGAGGCTCCGATGGGTTTGCACTCACAGCTAGAGATGAGAGAGGTGTAGGGATGGAGAAAAGGCCAATGGGAGACCTTTAGGGAGGTCTCAGGAACTCCTCAGGATGGGAGGAGGTGGCAGGGAGCTCTGTGTGTGTGTCACATTTATAGTTTTGTGCCTTTACACCATGAAAGGATGAGAGACAAGAAAAGAAAATCCTAAGGGATCTGGGATGAGGGCCAGAAGAGGAGCAAAGCTGTGGAGATTTGGGGCTGGGCTACAGCTCATAGATGTGTAGGCAAGGACAGCCTCATGCACCCCCACTCTGCTGAGGGACCTCAGAGCACCCTCTGGACCACCCCCAGTGGTGTGGATCTGAGCTAGGATGGGGATGGGGTGTTTCCATGACCCACTTCGCTCACTGAATTCCAGAAAGGCCATTTAGTCCTTCTTATTGTGGACCACACACTCATGGACCCTGAGGTGGTCCCGACAGCGGAAGGGCAGGAAGAGAAGGGTGGGTTTGCTCAGTCTGGGCCTGAGCAGGCTGGGCTGGTGTGAGCAGCTGGCAGGGTGTGAGCTGTGTTTGCAAATTTGAGAGCAAACATGAGCTGGAGGTGATTTTTGTGGGAGAGGCGGCGATAACATTCAGGAGCTGCCTGGGCCCAGGGACCGGTTTTGAGATAACACAGAGTCAACGCCTGGAGAGATAAAGCAACTATGAGCTGGAATAAAGGGGCGCAGGGGAGCGGTCACAAAGCCCCCTTCTTTTCCTCGTTTGGATAAACCACTGGAGTTGTCCCAGTGCTCAGTGGGAGCCCTGTTCTCTGCTCCTTGGTGAGCTGCAGCCTCACCGTTCCCCTTCCTCAGACACAGCGCAGCATTTCCACGTGGATTGGGAAACCCTCTGGCCAGGCATTCAACCACTGGAGACAATCCACAGACTGCTTGGAGAGAGATTCCCATCCTTCAGCCAATCCTGGCGGTGGTCATCTCCATGGGTGGCTGGAGATGAGCATCAGGTTGTGGTGAAGATGCTCAGACTTGCTCCACAGCTTTCAACTCACTCAACCCCTTCTTGGGTTGTGCTCTGAGCCAACAGTTCAGATGAAACTCCCAGGGGATCTTCTGTTATCTGGGAAAATGGGATGAATGTATTTTTCCCTACCATGGGCAGCTCAGAAACAGCCATTAAAAATAAGCTTAAAATCTGAATAGTTGAGAAAGGCAAAGGAAATGTGCTGGAGGAGGGTTGGGAAGGAAACAAGTTTGGGTTTTGTCTCCAGAACTCTGCTTCAAGCATCCACTGAGCAACGTGTGGGAGCTTTGAATTCCCACTCTTTCCAAGTATAGTTCTAGTCAGAGCAGGAGAAATGGCAATGGGATGGCTGGAGAACACCTCAGCCAATATTTTTAGGGATAAGCAAACAGAACACCCCCAAACCACAATAATTCTTCAAAGAATTTTGCTGCTGTAGAGTGCTGAGCATGGTTGGGTGTTTAACTCTTAACTGAGGACAGCAGCATGACCACCAACACCAAAATTCCTTCCTCGGCTCCATTTTTGAGGACAGCACATGAGGCTTCAGTGCGGAATGTCCAGCCCTGTGTTGGTTTACCTTCTTTAGAGACACGGTTCCATCTGCCCCTCCCAAATCAAAGCCAGACTGGTTCTTCTGGGCTTTCCTGCACACCGGGAGAGTTTGGTGATGTTTTTTGACTGCTCCACTGTTGCTCTGGGGTTTTGATGGCCCTGAGTAAGAGCCATGATAAGAAACAGCATCTTCATTCCCAGGAGAAAATTCCATCCCCAAGGAAAAGTTAGTGAAGTTATGGACTGAGCAGCAGACCCCGGCTCCGGGCACATCCAGGGAATGGTCTTCTTTCCAGTAGGTCTCTGTGAGGGAGCAGTGGAGCTTGGGATGTGAAATACTGGAGGAGTAGAAGAAAAGGCTGCTTTGAAGAGCAGCTCCTGCTGTATGTGGCTGGCACCAGCAGCCAGGTGGGAGGAAGCTCTGGTGTGTCCCCTCCCACCAAAGCAAACGTGGATATAGGGATGTAAGGGCCACCATCACACTGGTATTCCTGCAACCACACAGATGTCCCACTGAGCAGAAAAAACCAATAATTTAAAAGGTGGCAGAGGTGTTTGGGGAAAAAAAAAGCTGGAAAAAATATGTTCACCCCTTTAATTCTCCCCCTTTCCTTCCCTTTTCCTCCCCAGGGTTTATTTTTAGCTATGACCAGTCTGTGGGTTCATTTCTCTGTGCACTGTTGCTCACACTTGGGAATTTGCACACTTGGGAATAGGGGTTATGTCTCAAAGAAATACTCCTCCCTCTGACGTGTTCCGAAGAGGTTCAGCCCAGGAAAAGGGATGTGGGCTCTTACCACTGGGTGGCCAGAAACAAGAAGGTGAGTCCTGAGGCACGGGAAGGACAGGAGTCATCCTGGAGAGCTGCTGAGGAGCATCAGGGCTTGGATGCAACCAGATTTTCTAGACTGGGACACAATTCTGGCTGTGGGACCACAAGGAATGGGATGGAGAACTGACCACATTTTAGCACTTTTTGTCCCTCTGTCTTCCAGGTCCTCCTCATCCCTAGTTGTTGTCTCAGCTTCTAGGTCTTCTCCAGCCCTGATCTATCACAAATTGTTATCCAAAATGAGGAATTTTAGTCAGCATTCCCTGTACCTCAAAGAAGATGAGCAGCTCTTTACCACCTCTGGTTCTTGAGGGTTCCCTTCTATGGTTTTTGTTTACTTTATTATTTTTGCTGGCAAATTTAAGTGGGTCAGAGCTGACCCTTCCTCTGATATAAACTTGCCAAAGTGGTGAAAATGACGACATTTGAATAAAACTGATGGAAGCAAAGACATTTTATGCCTGACCCGAGAGGGCTGTGATTGCCAGGAGACAAGGAATTGTGCTCTGGCTGCTCCAGCAGAGCCCCACAAGCCAAGGAATGTCTTGGGTCGTTGTTCTTCAGAAGGCAGTATCAATATCCAGGGTGTAATAACCCTGTTGTAGCTCCTCCATGGACACAAATCGGCCTCTCCTCTCTTCCTGGTGGCTTTCACACAGCTTCACATCCAGGTGCCTGTATGGAGAGGTTAGAGTAGGAATTTGTTTCTAGGTCAGGGCTGAAGTAAATCAGTTGGAGCGGGATACCGGATGAGAATGGATGAGTGTAAAGTCTGGAAGGTCCTTGTACCTCACTGACGCCATTGGCAGAGTGGCACAGTGGATTTATATCGGTTCCACGAGCCCAGCACCTCTCCACTGTGATAATGAATTTCCCGTTTTTTACATTCCCCATCCCTTTCCCAGCACCATCCCTCCAGTCAATACGGACAAGCACCCCCTCTTGGGCCGTTTCCCAGTGGTCCCTCTGCCCTCCTCCCTCCCACATGGGTTTCAGTGTGTCCTTGTGATGGCTGTGGGGATGTGGGTGGGTGGAGAACAGGGTTGGAGGAGCTTTGCTGGATCAGTTTGGGGCTCTTGGCTTGGTGCCCTGGGTTGTGCCGTGGTCAGCATCCAATGGAAGCTCAGTGATGCCTGAGGGCACTGCAAGAAGCAGCCATGTCCCTGGGCTGGGCTGGTGGCCCCTCATCCTGTCAGAGCCCTGTCTCTCATTGTGCCTCTTCTGCGGACACCTCCGTGGGGGACAGATTGTCTGGTGGCATAAGCAGAGGGATGGGGAGGTGGTGGCCTGGGCCAGGTGCTGAATTCCCCATGGTCCTTGCCCCGTGCCAAGCAGGCAGGAGAGGCCCAATGGGCAGCAAAGGGTTTCAGGGGGCCGGCCAAGCCCCAAGTGGGTTGCCCAACACTCGGCAGAGCGTGGCTGCTTAAACGTGGAAGGACAAGCACTTCTAAAGGACAAAAGCTCCTATCTCCAGCCCTGCCGGCACAAACCTCCCTGGCAGCGAGAGTGAAACTGGACTATCTTGCAAAAACACTTTGAGCAAACAGCGCTCAATGGAAAGCATCTGATAAGAGCAGCTGCACTGCTGGTGGCTCAGGCAAGAGGACTCCGGTGCCCCATTAGGACCGTGGCTCCCTCGGGGCCGCATCACCTCCTCTCTCCGGGGACACACCATGTCCACCACCACCTGCCAGGTGGTGGGGTTCCTCGTGTCGTCGCTGGGCGTTGGGGGGAGCATCATGGCCACGGCCATGGACACGTGGAGCACGCAGGACCTGTATGACAACCTGGTCACGGCCGTGTTCCAGTACCAGGGGCTGTGGAGGAGCTGCGTGCGGCAGAGCTCCGGCTTCACGGAGTGTCGGCCGTATTTCACCATCCTTGGGCTGCCAGGTAGGGGCAAAAATGCAGCAGGTGTCACCCAGGGGCTCCTCTGGAGCTCTGCAGTTTTCGTGTGAAAGGAGGAGCAGGTATCTTAAAGCACTTTGCGAGGAATAACATATCCAGTGTACGAGCATAAAAAATAGGAGCGTATTTGTTGCCAAAATAATTTTGGTGGTGCGGGTTATTGGTGGGGGTTACAACCTGGAGCATGTGTGGGGGATCTCTGGGTGAGCATCAAGGGTTCAGCACCATTGCTGGCATAAATCAGCACAGCTCCACTGAGGTGAGGAGAGCGAGGGTGTTTAACCCCCCCAGGTACTGTCCCTTTGAATGGAAACACAAGGAAAAGGGCTGTATGCAATTGTGCAGCGTTATAGGATAATGGAAATAATTGAAACGTACTGTTTTTCCAGAGAGAGAAGTGGAACTGGAGAAATCTGCCGGTGAGAGGCGCGGGTAGGAAGGGCAAGAAGGGGAAAGGTGTGTTCAGTCACTCCCCATCACCTGGGCAGTGTTAGTGCCTACAAAAGCAGAGTGCAGAGGGGTGTTGCTGTCCTGTTTGCTCGCTAATTTTCCCAAAAGAGCTGTTTTTTTCCCACACCACTGCATATGAGGGTATTCCAGTGCTCCCAGCCCAGCAGTAAATTTGGGCCTGGGAGTGTTTCTCTCTCCTGGTGCACAATCATAAAAAGGTCCAAGCAAGCACTGCTGTGCACAGGCTTTTTGCAGCTGTTGATCCGAGTGTGATGCAGGTTCCAGCCCTGTATCCTCAGGGATGCCATCCTCAGGGATGCCCTCAAACTTTGCTGAGGACCCGTGACTCTCCAAGGGGTGCCATGGAATAAATGTGTCTCTGTGTACCCAGCTTCAGGATCCACAAAACAGTGAATTCTTCCCCATGTGGAAGAACAAACCTGATATTTAGAGTCACTTCTTCCATGGGAATATTTATTTAAAAGGCTAAAAATTAGATTTATCCAACTATCTCTACAAAATGTTGACCAATATATCTCTTCATAATGCTGTGGGCAGGTGATTGCATTTTAAATGAGCCATAAGGAAATGGGAACCATCATTTTGATGTCAATTTATCCCAATCAAGATTTTACCTTTTCGGTTATTTTTAAGTAATATGGCAATAAAGAAACGTGCAAAGCACTCACAGACAATTTCTGTTGTTAGAGATATCCTGTCAGAGTTATCTTTATGAATCCGTTTAATTGATTAATTTCTTCAAACATATAGAAAAAATGTCCCTGCTGGAATTTACTTAATTTCCCTAAAATTTCTAAATCCCATCAACCATTACTGGCCGTAAAGTCAGATTCCACCTTTTTATTATGTATTAGCAACAGAAATGTGGATGATGGTCATTTAAATGACTTGAAGTTGTTGTACTTCATTTACTTCTCACCACTCACACTGGGGAGAGAGACGAATATCCAGTTTCCCTTACCTCTGGAAAACAGGGATGCAGGCTGTGGTTTCACATCACTGGCATTTATTTTGGTGGAGAATCTATGTCTGCTGGTGCTTTTGCTGTTCCCTTGTTACGGAACACCAGCCCTTGTACGGAAGCCAAGTTATCCTCCCTCATGCAAAAGGTGTGTGTGAAAGGCAGGTTTGTAACTCCAGGGCTGTTTGCTTCCTGCTGCTCCTGATACCATTTTTCCTTAGTCTCCCACTTTGTTTGTCTAAGCCCTTCCGCTCCTTCCTCCAAGCAGAGGTCATTCACCTTTGGAAAGCAGCTCTTTTTCAGAGGACTTTCAATGGATGCCAAAATTCCCTTGAAACTGCGGTGCTGCCTTTCCACACAGCTCCCACTTCAAGTCCTGTGAGCCAAGTGGAGAGGCCTTCGTGCCACAGCAGGCCTGAGAGAACTTCTTTCCCCTTTCCATCCCTTAGTGGAGATGGTGTGTAACTCAGTCTCGTGGAGGCAGGAATGGCTGCTGATGGTTATCTGGCATTTTTTCTGTCATGTCCTGCTTTGTTCCTCTCCCTCCCCTTTCTGACAGCTCCTTTCAATGGAGATTCACTGCAGTGCTCCAGCAGAAGTGGAGCATCTTTTGCTGCTTGGCTTGGTCTGCCTGTTGTGTCCTTCCATGGGCACCCAAGGCGCTGGAACACCTCTCCTGGGAACCAACAAACTCTCTGTGGGATCTTTGTATGCGGTCACTGATGGTGGGTTGAAACCACCCCAGTGATGACACCCAGGAACCTGCAGGAAACACCCAGGAATGAGGCACTGTCTTGGGGACAAGCAGCTTCCATCACGAGCCATAGTCTTGGATAATCAGCCTCTCCTGCCTGCCCTGAAACAAAAGCATTTGCAAAGAAACTTTGGTGGTTGCAAAGACAAATGAGGATTGAGATTTCCTCCCTCTTTCTGCTTCCCATCAGGTGCTGCGGAACAACTTCTGAGGGCTGATAAGGCGTATCCGCCATTCCCTGATGGATCATAACTAATGAGCTCCTACCTGGGGGCTGATGAATGGGAGATTGAAAACCCCGGGCTCGTTAGCACTCGTTATCAGCTGATAAGGGCAAATTGAGTCATAAGAGCTCAGGTAGTGGGACTGCCGGATGGGAGAAGGTGGTGTATTCCCAGTCTGTGGAATGGCAACCTGCCTGCTTCCGTGTGCGCCGCGGTGCCAGAGCGGTTCTGCTGGGCTTCCTGACACCCCACAGGCCAGGAGAGCCACCCAGGCACGCAGCACCCTCCTGGGAAGGGTTTACAAACCCTCCTCCCAACCTGTGCAAGGGCTCTGTGCTCTCCTGCGCCCTTGGGCACCGCGGTCACCCAGCAAAGGGGTGAGAGACAGGGCGGAGAAGTCCCTGGGGCTGTGGAATGTGTCTCCCACCTGTTTCACTCCATCACGAGCCCACTTTCTCTTCCCTGAAGAGGTGCAATCATGCGTGGGGAGCACCAAAGCCAGAGCCAGGGCTGTGGGAGCACGTGGCAGGGCAAAGAGAGGATGCAAAGTGTCCCAGCCAAATCCCAACAGCCCTTGAAATACCTCCCAGCACCTCCTCCAGGGCTCTGCCGCCTTCCTGGCTCTGCCAGGGACTCGTGCACACGTGGGGAGGGGAAGTGTCTGGAAAAGATGGGATATGTGCCACCTTATTAGAGAATCACCTTGGTATTCGAGCACTCTTTCCCCCACCACTTCTCCAGTTTCAAAGGTGCAAGTTTCCCTTTACTTTTCCTTCTACTTTTCTATGCCAACCAAGAGGAGTCTGGAGGGTTTTTGCCTCCTTCAGGCCTCAGCTCCCATGGCCATGACCCACCAGCATTCCCAGCTCATGGCACACTGCTGCACAAATTCAGGATGGGGGTATTTGGATGTTTTATTCACGATCATGGACAGATTTATCCAGGACTGATGTTCCAAATAACCCTAGGAAGGATATGGTCAGGGAGATGGTTGCCAGAGCTTTGATGCTCTCTCCTGCTCTCTGTGTAATGTTTGTCCAGGTGATTTTCCTCTTTTCCACGTGCTTTACTGGGAAGCAGGAACATACAAGTTCAAGCTTGAGTCAAGCAGTAGTCAGAAATATCGCAGATACTGAGTGGAGCTGTCTACTTCCATTGCTGACTGGGGAGGAAAGAAGAGCCCTTTCTCAACCACTGTGGTTGTGGAACAATCCATGCTTATCCCAGCTCCTCACTAACTCTTCTCCATGAGTTTCTCGACTGGGGCCACTGAACATTTCTAAAAAAATGCTGCCTAAACCATCAAACACTCTGGGAAGCTAAGTCGAACAGCTGCACTTCCAGAGGAGCCCCAGATAATACAGAGTAGATCCAGTGCCCATTTCCCAAGGTTTTCTTCTTTAATATTTCTACTTTCAGACAGAGGCAATCTTTGGAAACGCCCCCAGACTCTGACAAATCCCATTTCAGCCACTCAGCGAGGCTCTTGCTGTTTGTTTTGCAGCGATGTTCCAGGCTGTGAGGGCCCTCATGATCGTAGGGATTGTCCTGGGGATCCTCGGCCTCTTTGTGTGCATTTTTGCCCTGAAATGCATCCGGATTGGGAGCATGGAGGATACTGCCAAAGCCAACATGACCCTGACCTCCGGCATCATGTTCATCATTGCTGGTAAGTGGGAACTGTCGCGTCTTCCACGTGGAAGGCTTTGCATTTCCCTGGAATTGAGGACTGGGCAAGTCTTGGTGCATTTCTGAAGTTACTGGCATTGCCCTCCAGCCTGATCTCCTGGGGTCAAGTGGTTTTTACCTCTGATTAGGGAACAAAAAAGTCTCTGGAAACCAGAAGTTTGTATGGACAAAATATGGAAGGCTGAAAAAACATCCCACAGATGGAAAAGGAAATATATCTCTTGATTTGTTTTATATATGCTGTTGTCATGTGTTATTATAGCCTTTATCTATATAAAATATTTTTACCAGTTTCAGGCTTTATCCATAATAATTTTAGGAAGATTCCCAGGGTTGTTGTTGGTTTTAAATACCAGGCTACAAGGCTGCAGGAATGCCCAGCTCCCTCAAAACTGCAAATGCTTAATACATCACTTACAGGTTTTCCAAATTATTTTGGAGATAAGAATCAAATGAAATCTATACCCTTACAGAGGGAAGGAGAATGTCCCTATTTAAAATCCTTCAAATCTCAATGCTTAACTTTTGCTGGGATATGAGACACTCAAAACAACTTCAATAAATACGAGCTGTAAAGAGGAAACCGCTTTCTGCCACACAGCTTTAATTTTGTATTTTACATCTATCATTTTATAATCATGGAATCATGGAATGGGTTGCATTGGAAGGACCTTAGAAATCATCCAGTTCCACCCCCTGCCGTGGGCAGGGCCACCTTCCACTGGACCAGGGCTCCAAGCCCTATCCAACCTTGCCTTGGATACTGTGGAAGGAAGAACAAAACAAAACGGTCATGTGAGGGTTTTTTGCCAAAAGTTCTGGACTTCAGGTCTTCTGGACATCCCAGCTCCTATTTATCCTTGGTCTTTAAGGTCCCTTCCAAACCAAACCAGTCTGTGATTCCATGTTCAAGTGTTCTGTGAATTCCTCTGCTGAGGAAAACCAAAGGTTGGCATTGCTGCCAGGATTGTCTGGGATGGCCATCCCAGACATCCCCTTGTTTGGATGAATGGAAGAAGTTCCCACCTCCTGAGGCTGGTCTTCCACACCTGGTGATGAACCAGGATGTGAACCAAAGACATCTCCTCTTTCACATGATGGAGAGAGTGTTTTCCCATTAAAAAATTTCTGGCAGGGAATCTTTTGTCCATGTTTTTCACTGTAAAACAAACGTTTAAAATGAACTACTGGGTATTTTGTACAATGATCTGTTTGTTAAACTCATTTGTGTGACAAAACACAACAAGAGAAAGATTCCTGCTGGTCTGACTTGGGATTGTGTTGTGTGACATTGTATTCCTGATGTTGGATTGTAAATGCAAGGAAAACCTGAACGGAAAGTGTAACACATTGTGGGTCCCCCTTTGTGCTGAAGGCCACAGAGCAGTGTCTCACCTACCTTTCCAGAGCTGTGAGGTGCTTCCCTGAGGCCCCAGGTGACTTCTTGCACTCTGTGGCTCTCAGTCTGTCCTTCTGTCCCATCTCAGGCCTGTGTGCCATCACTGGAGTGTCCGTGTTTGCCAACATGCTGGTCACAAACTTCTGGATGTCCACCACCAACATGTACCAGGGAATGCAGAACGTCCAGAACAGGTGGGTGCTCAGCTGGCTCTGGGTGCGCCACGGTGGAAATCTCCCTCAGGGCTGCTGCTGGAGGATTGGCAAAATCCGGGAGTATGTTGGGATGGTTGCATGACTTGGAAGATTATTCTTGGGAGATAGAGCCTCTTGTCCGCACTGGAGATAAGCAAATGGGCTGGGATGTCTCTGTCCTTGCAGCTCAAGAATGAGACAGGGAGGCCCTTGGGGTTCAGACTGCCGGTGGGACTTCTGGGAACTTCTGGGGACTTCTGGGTACAACTGTAGGGCCAGAGGGAGGATGGCAATGTTCAGGGTGTCCCGGCGGCAGCAGCGCACAGGACCTGTCACACCCTAACCAGCCACGCCTGTTTCGCAGGTACACCTTTGGCTCAGCCCTCTTCGTCGGATGGGTGGCAGGGGGCCTGGCCCTCGTGGGAGGCATCATGATGTGCCTTGCTTGCAAAGGGCTCATCCCAGAAGAATCCCGGTAAGCTGAGCTGGGCTAGACAAGGGAAGGCATTGCAGGAAACCTGGGGTGTTCAGATGTCCCCCAGCCGGCCCGGGGTGTGTGGATGTGTAACACCCCTGTCATGATGGTCCTCGTGATGATGGAAACACAGGGTCCTTTAGGCTGGAAAAGACCTTTAAGATCAGAGTCCAGCCATTAATTCAGCACTGCCAAGGCCACCACTACCTGGAAGTCCATGATTAGTGAGTTGCCCACTGTGGGTCCAAAGTGAGCATTTCCCCCCTCTGGCCCTGTGACTCACACACGAACAGAGAGGGCATGAGAACCAACCTCAAAATGTGACATTTGCACTGTGCTGGTGGATTCATGTCCATGAGTTGCAGGTTGCACAGCAGATCATTAGCAGGGGTAGATTGCATTAGCTGAGCCGTGATTTACATGGAATTGTAGAATTCCAGAGTGGTTTGGGTTGGGAGGGACCTAAAGCCCATCCCATTCCACCCCTGCCATGTGCAGGGACACCTTCCACAGACCAGGTAGCTCCAAGCCTTGTCCAGCCTGGCCTGGAACACTTCCAGGGATGGTGTAACATCACTAGGAATTTGTATTCCGACATAGCCAGTTATTGTGGGTGGGTCCATCAGTCCACAACGGATTTATTCAAGGGAAAGAAAGTGTAAGTTTATGAAAGAACCTGAAAGGGACTTGCAGCCTGTCCATAGATGGTGGGCTGAGCTCTCTGACTGCCTCCAAGTGATGACATGGCACAAAGTTCCCTAAAACCCACCATGAGCACAGGGCGCAATGTTGGGCAGTCACAGCCCCTCCAGAGCCTGATGTTCCTCTTGTGTCTCTTCCAGCTACAAAGCCGTGTCCTACAACGCCTCGGGCAGGAACATCTCCTACAGGACTGGGCCCTACAAGGGCTCCGGGTACGAAGCTGACCCGAAGACCAGGAAGGGTGCAGGATATGAAGAGGCTGCTCGAAGTGAGGATGGGAGACGCTCGTACCCTTCGAAATACGACTATGTCTAGCAGACCTTCTGGCCTTGAGTTGTGCTATCAGATATTTTTAACTTCACAAGCAAAAAGTGCAGCAAACCAAGCAGTTTGTAAACAGGATTGTGTTTTCTAGCAGGTTTTCTCTACTCTGAGGTTGCATCTTTGTTGTGAGCATCAGTTTTACTCGACTGCCCATTAGTATTAACAGGACCAGGAGGTCTGTGACCAAAGTAACACCTCGTGGTGCTCTCAGAGTAGAACATTTTGCTCCTATTTTCTGTATAAACTGATATCCAGGAGCAGTGCCTTGTGCCCTTTCCTAATTGCTCAAATAGTGGAAATTCCCCTTTGATAATCGCTGTGTATTTGAAGTAAATTCAGTTGTGTCCCCCTGGCTGTGCCCAAAGCAAACAGAGCCTGGGGTCAGGGCATTTCCCTGCCTGGTGACTTCTCTACCCAGTGCCACCTTTGCTTTGCTGGTTGCACTCCAACGCTGATCTGCTCTGATATTTAATCTGATTTCTTTTACTTAGACATTTACTGCAGCCTGTGATAGGAAAGTGTATTTATTTCTTTGGATCTCTCCAGGGAATGTGCATAATCCATTGTTATTCCTGCACTAATAGCTCCCAACCTCTGTGTGCCACTGGTGTTCCTGCAGATGTCGTCTTTAATGGACCCAGGAGAATTTCTCATTTAGAATTAATTAGAGTTACCTTTGGAGCAGGAATCCCAGGGAGCATTAGATGTGTAACTCCACACCGACATCGGGACTTCCCTGTGGTATTTCTCCCCCCAGTGATGGGAAGATTAACTCCATAGTGGGACCTCCAGCCAATCAATCAGAGAGGAAGTTTATTTGAAGGGGGAGGAGGGAGAGATGTCAGAACTTTCATGGGAAGAGAGAGCTGTGAGCTCTTAGCAGGTCCTCCCACCTGGCTCCAGAGCACATCCTAAAAAAGCTCTAGACAATGCCTGTGAGTAGAAAAAAGGGATAAGTTAGAGAGAAAAAAGGGGTCCAGATCTTCCAAAATAACCATTTTAATGGCATCTGCAGTGGGCTTGAGCACCACTCCTCAGGATTACAAGTTCTCTGCAGGAATTCAATTCAGGCAAAATTGTTTTGGGGAAATGCCGGTGTTCCCTGAATGTTTGATATCTTGGAGGGATCAGAGTCTACAGCTGAACATTTCTGCAGAGTTGGACCTTTGGAAGGCCAAGTTACCACCAGCTGAGCTGGCATCTCTGGTGGCTCCTAGGATTAGAGGGGGCAGGCTGTGCTCCCAGTGAGCACAAACTGCATCCCCCTCCTCCCCATGTCCATCACTGCTCCATAACCCTCAGCTTTCCTTAACCACCAGCTTTCCATAACCACCAGCTCTCCACCACCCCATGGAGGCAAATCCCCAGCACAGGTCCAGGAGATCCTGGGGAAGGTCAGCAAGAGGACGAGGGAACACCTGGCAGGTGGTTGGAGGAAACAACCACCATGCAGAGGGGTGGGAAGAGCTTCCAGCCGACAGCAGCTCAGGCTGGATGTTGGCCACTTGGAATAAATCCCTGCAGGATGTCAGTACTGACCCTCCCTTTTGTTCAGGCAAAGGACTTGTTTTAAGAACTTGTTTTTAAAGAAGAATTTATTTTGCAGAAGTAGATCCTGTTCTATTCTAAAAACATTGCTACTCTTTTCCATGGTTTGTATCTCTCAGTATAAACGTAGATTTTCTGCCTTTTTTTTGCTTGCTGGATTTTTTTTTTTGCTTGTTTGTTTTGTTGGTTGTTGTTTTCTTTTTTTACGTTAATATTAAAAAAAGAGAAAGTCTTAAAGACCAGAATCACAGTTTCCAGTTGTTCTCTTCTTGTCAGAATCAACAGCTCCAACCTTCCTGCTCAGCCAAATTCCCCCCAGCTTGTGTTCTGCATGTTCTTGGGAGGAGTATGGACACAGATGGGTTGTTGAGGGAAAAAAGAAAAGATTTGGGTGTTTTCTTTCCTTAGTAAGATATAATGAGTCACACAATGAGAGAAAATATCAGAAAATCAGATTAATAATTATTGGGCGACCCCAAATCAGTGATGTGATGAAGTCAGAGATCCTTGGTGGGACCCTGAGCTTGCTGAGGAGTAGAGTGCAGCAAGTTTCAGGGTAGAGATTAAACACTTCTAAACACTTCATTGTTCTTAGGAGGGCAGAAAAATTGCAGGTATGTTCTCAGCCTCCACTGGAAAGGGGCTGAAAAGCCCAGGAATGTTTAATTTAGATAGGAAACACGTAAGTGGTGCTGAGGGAAAGGTACACAGGGGAATGCAAACTTCAGGAAAACACCCAGAAAAATTCGAAATGCAGGTTTATGACTGAGTTAGAACTACAAAAAAATCCCGAGGAAACAGCTTTGAAAGTTACATTTTCTTTTTCTGCTACACAAATGCTGTGACAAAGTCCCCGAGCCGGCTATCTCTCGGTCACACTTTGATGTGTGCAGGCGTGTAGATGACAAGATTAGGGGCAGGAGCCTCATGGGGAGCTGAGAGAGAGCTGTATCTGGGAATTCCTGCCCTCCCCAGGCTCCTAATCTTCCAGCATCAGTTTTCATTTCCTTGCCTCGGCCGAAAACTCGCAGGACGAAATATTTTAATGCAGTGAACTCCACTGAAAAAAATCCCGTTCCGGAGCAGAGAATCATTTATTTAAGAGCCTGGTTGTGGTGTAACTACACTTGGTGCTGCAGCCGCTCCTGTGTTTGTGGCCCTAAGGGACCTTATCTCGCGCTGGGCACCACGGAGGGTGGCGAACATCACTGTTGGGAGTGACAGCACTGGGAGAATCCGCATCCACAGCCACGGAACTGCGGCTCCTGCTGCAGGGAGAACTCGGGGTTTGGACTTGGAGCTGCTGGAGCCAGTCCACAGGAGGCACCAAGGTGATCAGAGGGGTGGAGCAGCTCTGCTGGGAGGAAAGGCTGGGAGAGTTGGGATTGTTCAGCCTTGAGAAGACACCAGGGGTGACCAAATTGTGGCCTTCCAGTGCCGGAAAGAGACAACAAGAAACATGGAGAGAGGTTATTTGCAATGGGCTGGAGTGCCAGGACAAGGGGGAATGATTTCAAACTGAAACAAGGGAAATTTAGGTTGGATATACAGAAGAAATTCTTGGCTATGAGGGTGGGGAGGCCCTGGCACAGGTTGCCCAAAAAAGCTGTGGCTGCCCCTGGATCCCTGGAAGTGTCCAAGGCCAGGTTGGATGGGGCTTGGAGCACCCTGGGATAGTGGAAGGTGTCCCTGGCCATGGCAGGGGATGGGACTGGATAAACCTTAAGGTCCCTTCGCACCCAAACCGTTCCACGATTCCATGATTCCTTGTCTTGGACACTGACCCAAGTATCCCCTTTTCAGTCAAGCTCATGTCTCCTCTAAGCCCTGAAACCAAAATTATCTGCTTGGGAAAGCTCTGGGTCTTTACTGAGGCCAAAGTTCCTTTTTCTGAGCTTTTTTCTGCAGCCCAGCAGGCTAAAAAAAATAATTTTGATACCCTAATTATTTTTAGGACTTGGAGATACAGAAATACCCTGAGGGTGATGCAATGCCTTGGTGACAGCTCATCATGTCCCAGTGCTGTTATGTGAAGGACATAAACCCCGGAGCCTCATCCACAGCCCCCACTGCCAAGGGAAGGGGGACACTTGCCCAGGTGCTGCCTGGGGACCATCTGGGGCCACCCACCCCAAACACAACCTCTGCCCTCCACGTCATGCGTTGCAGGGAGACGCTTCACCCTCAGGGATGTGAATTTGGGCTCTGAGATCCATCGCATGAGGCCGGAGCTGCTGGAAGGAGCAGCATGTGTGGAGCACACGGCACTGGACCAAATCCATCCTGCCTGGCTGTGGGCTGGGAGGAGCAGTTCCGTCTTTGCTGGGCTGAACTGGGCTTGCTGGTTTGACCAATTGCACAGCAGCAAGGAGGTCTGGGCCTCTGGAGTTCCTTGGCTGAGTAAAGCCTTGGAAAAAACAGGTCCCAGAGACTGCAGAACGTGTGGCCCTGTGAGTAAATCCAGAGTTTCCAGCTGCTGCTCCTGGTGAGGGAGGGAAGATAACCCACTCCCACGTTTTATTTTGCCTTTATTGACCATAAGCTGCAGGGGATGGATTTGGTAGCACTCGTAGAACCAAGGGAGACGAGTCAGGGAACTCAAGAACAGTTGATGGGGTTTCGTTTCCATAAATTTGATCGTCCTCTGAAAAACACATTTCCCGTTCAGAGGAGCTAATTAAATCTAGGCTTGTCTAATGAAGCCAAGCCTGCAGAGGCTGGGTGCATTATCTGGCAGCTCTGAACAGGTTCTTTCCGAGCCCCTGCAACATTTGGAGTGTGTGAGAGCGCTCTGGATTTGCATAGACTTCGACCAAGGGACCATATCTGGAGCTACAAATTGGACTAGCAGATAAGAACTCTCCTGAAATCTATATGCAATTAAAAGCCCAATCTTCCTCCCTATAGTGACAAGGTTATTGCTTTTATGGAGCTGAACAGAGATGAATGAGTCTATGGATTAATGGCACTAAGATTTATGACACTGTGCTTGCCCCAAATATTATGGGAGAATAGCTCTCTGGGTGAGATATTCCAGCTGAATAAATTTGATAGGATTTTTATTTTCCTTTATTATGTTTTTTCAGCTTTGAGAGAGCTGTGCTGCATTCAGAGCTTGTTAGCACTGTGGGTTGAATATTTACTGATATTCCCTCGTATATTCATGATTTATAAAAGCATTACCAGTAACAGGAGCCCATGAAGAAAAAGTCATTGGCAAAAACAAAACCCACAAACCCACTGATTTGTGTGATTTCCACTTCATTTAATTGGCCAGTTCTTTATCTTGTTTTACTGTTCCCAGAGACTCCAGAGAGGATAAAGCCAAAGGAGTCACTTCTGGCAGGAGAAGTGAGGTGTCAGCAGTTGGTGGAGGCTGTGGAAAACCCTCTTCCCTCTGCTGGCCTAAACAGTTAAAATTAAATTAATTAAAATTAGGAGGAGGCAAATAAAATCCTGTGGGAATTTAAGGAGAGCAGTTTGGAAGGGGTGGAGCTACATGCCCAAGGCAGGGCAGAGGGGTGAGGACTGAGGGAAAATCATGCCCAGGGAAAACCAGGGGTGTTGGACAGGCCCTGCTCCTCCAAATCCCACCGGGATGCAAGGACTGCATCATCCATCACTTAACAAAACTTTGGGAGTTGTTTTAAGCCAGGTTGGACAGGGCTTGGAGCAACCTGGTCTGGAGGAAGATGTCCCTGGGGGTGGAACAAGATGGACTTTAAGGTCCCTTCCAACCCAAACCATCCTGGGATTTTCTGACCTTGAGGCAAAGCCTCTGGGTGTTAAGCAGCGAGGACAGGGATGTGTTTTCCAGCCTATGGACTGAGCCTGACCCACCACTCTGCACCACCTGCAAGCCCCAGGCTGGCAGGGCACAGCAACAGCATGGATTTGATCCCAAGTTCCCATGGAACACGCTGGCTCAAGATGCCCAAACTGAAACAAAACCTCTTTTTCCACATCTCAGCTCCCTCACTGGTCAGGGTATGAGCATCACCTTTCTCCTGGCACAAGGCTCTCAGCTATTTCTGGACTTTTCTAAACTTAGGAGAAGTTTTTCCCCACTTTTCCACCACCACCTGGACTTGGTGTTTGAAGTTCACCAAAAGCACCTCAGGCAGGAAGCCTGCTGGGAAAACCAACAGAAAAGTGATTCTTGCAATTGTTGGCAGCTGGATGAACATGCACCTGCCTTGGCACCGGGTTTGCCACGCTGTCGAGGCAGAACAGCTCCTGCTTTCTGCCCTTTTCCTGCCTGTTTGCTCTTTGGGGCAGGAATTTGTTTTCCCATTAGTTTTGGACAGTGACAGCACCAGTGCCCAGCCTGGGTTTCCTGTCACCCACTCCCAAGAACAAATTCTCACTGCCACCTGTAAGTTTTTACAGGTAAAAAGGGTTTTTCTGCTTATTTGTGAACAGTTTTGTGGAAGTCTTTTTTTTTTTTTTTAGAGGAATTAAGTTAATTCGCCTCATTCTGCTCAGCCCCACTTGAGTGTGTCCTGTGTCCTAATATTAAAACCCACCTGGAAATGTGGGAAATAGAGAGGGGTAGAGTCTGAACCAGAAGTGGAATGGGTTGGAAAAGAGAAGAGGCCTTGAGTGCCAGTCTTCCTGTTACGTCTTCCCAAATGTCCTACTTTGAGGAAACCGAGATCATAAATGCACTGCTAGAAATGTCCAAAATACAGAGATAGTTAGGAAAATGAGCTTAATTTACACAGCTGAGCTGTAGAAGGGGTCAAGCTGGTGTGGTCATACCCACAGTGCAAAGAATCATCCTTGGGGTTGGATTTCCCACCAGTTCCAGAAGGAAAGGAGGGAGGACACAGCAGCTGTGGCTGGGTTCTCTGTCCAAGTGAATTCAGGCCAGCTCCCTCCTGCAGCAGAAAACGAGGCTTTTTCCATCACCTTCTGGAGCTTTGGCAGAGAGCAGAGTGAGGAAAGAGGAGAAAGAGGAAAACGAGGAGAAGGAAAGCTGCTAAAGAATCAAGGAGCCACACCTGAGTGTGTCCAGTGCGGAGAGCTGCCCTCAGCCTGTGGGATGCCACATCCCATGGGAAGGGGGTCGTGCCCATGCCCTAAGGATGTCCAGAGAGAGCTGCTGCGGCTCCAGAGCTCCTGGCACCATCAGCCCCTGTTACTGCTCACGTGTGCGATGAAGGGAGAGGAGAAACCACACCTAGGAAATGTCATTTATGCTCCTCGGTGACTGACCAGGCAGTTCCCAAACCTTGGGAGAACCCCAGCGCTGGGGTCTTCCCAAAAGGAGAGCCTGGGAGCAGCCCTGGGGGTGCTGCAGAGCGGCTGCTGCTCGTTCCTGGTCCTGTGGCACCATCCAGTGGCTGCTGGCAGAGCACGGTCACTTCCCTGTCCCCACCGTGTGGCCCCTCCCCGGCATCACTGATCCATCCACAGGGAAGGGCTCCAGGTCACTGCTGCACCTGCAACCGGGAGAGGAGCACAGAGAGAGGAAAAGGAAGCAGAACCCCACCTTTGCACCCCGAGTCCTCGTCTGCAAATCTTCTTCCTAATTTCCTACAAAAATTAGAGCCAAGAGGGCCAAACACCATCGTGGCATCAGGACACCACACAGGAGACCCTTCCTGTATTTCCATGGCTTGAAAGTTGTCCCAAAATCACCCTCGTTTTGACTTTGCCAGACAAAGGCCTGGAATTTCATTTTTATTGCAATAAGGAAAAATAAATCTTCCCAGTGTTTGTGCCAGGCCTTCCTTGGGTAAAATCTTTGTAAATTTTTTTTTTCTGAGTAAGAAGTAATTTGATTCTGACACTGCCACCACTGTAATTACATCAGTTCTCCCCATAAATTTAGGTTATTTTAAATCCCGTTTTAGTAATTCCATTATTTCACCATTGCATCACTCCAATTATCTCTAGATTTATTCCAGAGAGCTTTTCCCAAGTCAGTTCTCTGGCAGTTACTGTTTCGCTCCCAAATGCATGAATACTGATTTCCCCCCCACCCCCCAAAAAAGGGTGAATAGACAAACATTAGGGAAAGGACAGATGTGTGCAGCTGGATGAAGGGCCAAGGGCCACATCAGCTGCTGGAGGTTTGAATTCCCTGTGCCCAAACCCTTCCCTGTGGCCCTGCTGATGGGCAGGAGCTGGGAAGAAGGTACCACATGACTTTTCTTTTTATTATTTTAATGTAAACGATGTCCAAAAGCACCCCTGTGGATTTGCACGGGATACCTGGAGTTTCTTGGCTGGCACTGGGCCTTGCTGAGCTCACACAGTGGGCGGAGTTTCCCCCACCAGGTGATCTCTGTGCCCCAGCATCCAGGGGTTTTTCCAGGACCAGTGTGGATGTGGCTGTGATCCAGTCCCACATTCCCCATGGGCATGGACAGACCCATCACATCCACTGACCTCACACACCTGGCTGCTGGAATCTCCAGCAATTCCCGCTTGTGCCTTGTCTGTGTTCGGTATTGCTTTGCTTGAGCTTAAAACCCATCCCTGAGCTTAAAACCTATCCCTGTGTTTAAAACCTCCCCCTGAGCTTAAAACCTCCCCCTGTGCTTAAAATCTCCCCTTGAGCTTAAATCCTACTCCTCTTGCTCCTAGAGCAAACAACTCACTCCTCTTCCTCACCTGCTCTTGAGCTCTTCTTCTTCTCTGCTGCCACCTCTTTCTCACCCTAAATGGTTCCTTCTCTGCATTTCTGCACAGTTTCTCCAAGTTTTTATTTTATACCTTTATTACTTTTGCTTCCAAACCGCAAGACAATTCCTTCACCCCCTTGCCAAGGTTCTGGGAAGGGAATAAGGAGCGAAACCGCAGTGGGAAATTCCACATTTGTCCCCAGTCCCACACGGTGGGTACAAGCCCTCAGGTTGCTTTGGTCTGTTGTTTGAGTCATCCCACACGGGCAGGGAGTCCCCAGGAAAGTCCTTTTCCAAACAAACCCTTCTGGGGTGTCACATCAACCACCACTCCACAGCTTCCAAAGGTGTTTGGGCAGCACTTGGAACTCCCAGGGCCAGGGCACTGCCTGGAGACCAAGAGGATCTGGTGGGACTCACTTCCACTACGGGACAAGTCCTCGGTGGGAGTTTCTGGCTTTGGAGATCCAGGGGATGCTCCAAGGAGTGCCAGGAGGGCTGCGGGTGGATCAGGCTCTGCTCCAAGGAGCAGCTTTGGGGTCAGCAAGGATTCAGCTCTACTGCAGCTGCTGCCCCCATGGGCTGTGACCCTCCCAGGGACCTGGGGGGCTTTGGGATTTGAGCTGGGAGAGAGCAAGGAAGTCTCCCCCGCCCCGCCCCCCGCATCCTGCTAGGCCTGTGGGCCCACCCGACATGAGGTTATGTAGGAAAAGGAGGGAAAAGGGATTTGCAAGCACTGCCAAAGCTGTATTTCACCCTGCTGGGGTTTTGGGAGCAGCCAGCGGTCCTTTCTGAATACTGCAGGTCAGCCCACATGGGGTCAGTATGCAGAGGGCAACTGCAGTGACTTGCACCACCCCAAATGCCCTTTTCTGGGGCATTTCAGGGGGCATTTCTGGGGCATTGCCCACTGGGTCAGGGCACAGCATCCCATGGCCATGGATACAGGTCTCCCAGTCCATGTGTTTAGAGGACACGATGTCCCCTCACCTGGAATGAAGGACAGCTGTGGAGGCAAAGCTCCGCTGGGCCTCTTGCACTGCCTGACTTTCCCATCCTTGCTGGACCAGCTCATCCCTCAGGTGGAGGAGAGCAGGGAATTTGTCATCCTCGGGCTGCTGCTGCTGCCTCACCAGAGCCTGGAGTCTCTTGCAGGTCCAAGTGGAGATTCCCTTCACAACCTGAGGCACAGGAGCCCGGCATTGTTGTCCCCCAGGACAAGGCACAAGCCCTCAGCAGCACCACCCGTCTCTCAGAGCATCCTTCGAGCTCCAAGCCCTGTCCAAACCCCAGGGAAGATCCCTGACACCCATCATTTCCCAGCTACACCTATCCCAAGACACAGCCCAGGTTTGCTTTGGGGAATGACTGCTGAAGAGTCAGTCAGCTCTTTTGGGAATTTTCAGGCTACGGGGTGCGTGCAGCATTTTCTCTTGGGAGGTATTTACAGCTCGAGGGGGTTTTGTGACCAGGAATGTCCTGGAAATGTAAAATATGAGAAGTGAAGGGGAGAGCAGGTCTGGCTTTGGGCACCTCTGCTGCCTCCCACACCACCTCAGCATTCCCACATAACGTGCCAGGGAAGAGGGCACATGCCGTGCAGTGAAACAAACCCAGGAATTCTCCTCAAAAACATCTCCAGGAAACATTCACGGGAAAAGCCACCGAGTCACTGCTTTTTCTTTGTGCTTTTGGCACCCAAAGCGGTAGTGCTGCCCTGCTCTGAGGCACGGAGCGATGGAGCATCCCGGGCTGCCCGTGTGCCTGCACCGGCTCTGCGCGGTGCTAGGTGGTGGTGTTGCATTGCCGGCAGCTCGGGAATGCTCGCAGGAAGCGCTGTTTAATATGCTTGGCATGAAGAGGGCTTGGAAGGTGAATGTTCCCTTGAAATCCCCGTGCCAGGGGCTGCCGTGCCCTCACACATCCTCCTCCCCTCGGGGAGAGGGAGCCCTGGGTAATTTAGCACAGGAAAGGCTGCTGGAGAGGCAGATTTGCTGGAGAGATCTTAAAAAGCAGCCCCAGAAGTGGGAGCGGGGAAGTTTATTCGCTGTGTGACCCTGTGGTTCTGCCTCCACCATCCCATCTTGCCTCTCAGAGGGGGATTTTTCCAGATGGGTGGGTTTTTACTGCTGTTTGGGTTGCTTCCCCCCATCAAAAAAACCCAGTTTGGAGCAGTTCTTGTGTCCCTAGAGCAGCTCAGGGCTGGTAGCACTGGAAGGACAGACTTACCCTGTTGACCCTCAGGCTCTCCAGCTTTTCCTCCAGCACATCCTGCAGGATGGGGTGGAACTGCTCCAGGAGGTTTGGGTTTCTCCGCAGGGCTTCCCGCAGCTTCCCTGTCGGGCCGGCCTCCTCCCAGTCTGAGGTGGGTGCTGGTACCCGTGCAGCGAGGACTGGGGAGGGGCTGGGGGGACACTTCTCCCCCTTGGTGGGTCCCAGCAGTCCCAGAGCAAGGAACTCGTTGCTCTCACAGCCTACATCCCTCTACGAAGGGGCAGCTTCCTCCCCTAATTTGATTAATTCCTGCCCACAGCCTTCCCAAAATCCCAGCCGCCGCCCAGCAGCCTCCTGGGGCAGCTTTCCCAGGGAAGTGCTGGTCGTGGAGCTGCCCAGCCGAGCGGACCAGGGAATTCATCCCCCCTGTGCCCCCAGCAGCTCTGCCCAGCACCCCCCATCCCCATCCACACAACTCCCCGAGCCCAACGCTGGCTTCATCCTGGTGCTCTCAGGGCAGGGATGGTCCCAGCTCCAGCACCACCTGATGGATCTTCAGCAGCACCACTTTGGTCACCTCCCGGGTCCCTGCAGGGAGAAAAGGCCTGTGAGGGTCAAAAAGGAGCTGAGGACCCAGCATGGAAGCAAGTCCTGATCAATACCTGCTTTTCCCATATGGAAAGCATGGACACAACTGTCCCGTTGGGGATGGCACCAGTCCTTGGAGAACAACCTCTGACCTCAAGGCCACTGGCTGGAGGATGTCAAAGGGGTCACCATGCCCCCCTTGGGTATTTGCCAACAGCCAGCCCTGGTTTAGGACTGGTTTTATTTTCTGCCTGCATTAGGGAGCAGAAATCCCCCATTTCCTTCCCCTGGACTGCAGTGAAGGATCCACAGCCTGCCCGAGGTCCTTGTTTCCATGCAAATAACCATTAGCATCGTTTGAAGGAGGCAAGGTCACCCCTTTGCTGTGAAACTTGGTGAAACTTGGTGGGACTCTCGTGGCAATCTCATTCCTTTGTGATCTGGCTGCGATGCCAAGGGACAATTTTGGTTTGTGAGCTGTGCTGACAGTGGAAGGACTGGAAGTGTCCAGTCCATGGCTCATGTGAGGAGAAGCACAGCCAGCTCCCTGAGGGGACTCCATGGCTGTTAGAGAGGGAGACAGAGAAGAGATTGTGCTCTGAAGGGCTGGAAGTTATGAAAAATGTATCTACATCCAAATTGATTCTCTTCAAAATGCCATCATTACCTTCAGCTTTGTTTGCTGAGAGCAGTTGGATCTGTAAAGAAACAGACTGGGCATCAAAGATCATTTTTTGGTAATTTTTGGCAATTTTTCCTCTCTCTGCAGAATATTATTATGAAATGCATTCAAAACAAGAGCAGAAAAGAGCAAACTGAGCACAGAGATTCCCCAAGAGCTGTGTCCCTTCAGCTGACCATACCTGGGAGGGGCTGGCTCAGGCCCCTTCCCACAGCACAATCACCAGACCATCTGTCAGATTCCATCCTGTCACACCCCACGTGTCACTCAGATCTGATGACAAGGAAAAGATGCTCTCAACTGGAATTTAAAGTGCTGCTCTGATGGATGACACCCCGGTGGGTGACTCGTGCTGATGATATTCATGTGATACTTTGTGTTTAATGAGTGCCAAATAGAGTAAAACATCACAGAATGAGCTTGAAATGGGGCTTGAAATTAGGCTTAGTCTAAGCTCAGCAAATATTTTAAGGCTGCTTAGAGTTAAACATCTGCTTAAATGCTCTTAATGAGCCAAGGACTCTTTTTTTTTTTCATTATTATTATTTCACTTGTCTTCTTTTCCTGGGTGTTCGTGGCCTTGGGCTGCTGCCCAGGTTGGGAGCTGAGGGCATCCATCTCCCAATGGATATGGTCCATAACTGCCTGATGGTCCTGGAATGGGGTGGCACGGAATGTCTTGTTCTCTTTCTTCACCTGAAGGAAGCAAAAAAAGGAATGAGAAGATGGGAACACGGTAAAAATGGGTTTGCAGCCACCTCTTCCCCTCACCAGCCTGGAAAGCTCTCTGGATTTTTATTCATCATTGGGATGTCCTCCAAAGGGCAGAAGGTGTGCCACCAGATACGAAGTCTGCCAGTGACAATCTTGTGTCTTCTCACTGGCCATGACAGGACACAACTTCAGTCATTTCTGGTGTTGTTTCCTGTGATAATTTAATCATGGAATCCCAGACTGGTTTGGGTTGGGGGGGACCTTAAAGTCCATCCCATTCCACCCCCTGGCATGGGCAGGGACACCTCCCACTATCCCAGGGTGCTCCAAGCCCTGTCCCATCTTGTGGGTTTCTTGTGGCCGTGGGTTTGTCCAGAGAACCTGTACAGTCTCATCCGTGTTCAGAGAGTAGATTTAGATGGGATATGGGAAAGAAATTTTTCTCTGTGAGAGTGTTGAGGCCCTGGCACAGGTTGTCCAGAGAACCTGTGGCTGCCCCGGATCCCTGGAAGTGTCCAAGACCAGGCTGGATGGGGCTTGGAGCATCCTGGGATAGTGGAAGGTGTCCTGAGCTGAGAGCACACATCCACAAAGCAGAGGCTCCCAGAGCTGCCTGGATGTGGGTCCATCTTTATCCACAGGCATGTCCTGGAGGGCACAGGAGGGGTGAGGACATGGGCACTGCCCTGCTCACCTATGCCACCCTGACTCCTTGCTCTCATTGTCTCCCAGGGTCCTCAGGCTGGACCCCACCACCTCTCTGCCTGCAGCTCCTGCACTTTCTGTTCTGGGAAGAGGAAGGAGCCGTGTGTCCCACAGGAGCCCAGCCTTGGACCGCCACCCCTTCCCACCCCAGAACACTGGTGTGCCCCAGGAGCACAGGAAGGAGACCCCTCTGGGCTGTCAGCCTGTGACTGCACCCGGGCAGGCGGAGCAGCCGGCTGGGACATCCCGTCCTGCTTTGGGGAGCCCGCAGGATGCTGCTCCCCTCTCCACGGCACTGCTCCTGCTGGCCTCGGCCTTGAATGCTGTGAGGAAGAGCTGCCTCAGGCCCTCCATCTCTTCGCACAGCTTCATCCTCTCCTCTTGCCGCCTTTCCAAATCCCTCCCGCTCTCCTCCCCTCCCTGGTGAGCTCTCTGTTTCCTAAAGGCAGTGGAAAATGGGGACAGGAGAGGTTTCGGCTGCAAACCGAAACCACACACGAGTGTGGGGGCTGGGCCTGGGGCGTCTGCCCTGGTGCCCCTGGGATGAGCACCAAGGGCACTCCTTACACCCATCCTGAGTCCCATCGCTCCTCTCCAAATCTTTTCCAAGCAGGCAGCAGTGCCCTCGCCCTGGACCTGCTCCCTCCTCTTCTCTTCCCTCTCCACTTCCAGCTGTCTCCCACAGCTTCGCCTCCAGCTCCTCCACCTCCTCCTCCTTTTCCTTCACCTGCTTCTTCTTCTGCCTCTCTGAAAGCTCAGGGAAGCAGAGGGGCTGTGAGCAGTGGTGCCATCTGACAGCTCCTGCTGGGATTTCGGGATTACTGGGTTTCTGCTTTGGGTGGGATGGGAAATCCTCACTAAAGCACCAAGCAAAGCCACTGTAGGGTTTCAGGGTGGAGAAGCAAGTAGCTGAGCTGCAGGAAAAGCCAGGACAGATGTGGCCATGTGGTCTCTGAGTATTTTACTGATTTATTTATTGCAAATTTGAAGAGATTTGTGGCTCAGGGAGCAGCATGGCTTTGCCCTCTCCAACATCCCAAGTGCCCTGATTGGATCCAACTGCAGCAGGGAAAATGCCTCTGGAGCAAAGCTCAATCTGTTGCATTTGCTGGGGGTGAAACCTGCCAGCAAAGAGCAAAAGCAACTTTTTTATCTGCCAAATTCAAGTGCTGGTCACAGGGGAAGCCGTGAGGAGGCTCCAGAGCTCCCACACCTGCAGCTTGCAGAGTCTCAATTCCTTGCCAAAAAAAGGGACACGGGGAAGGTGAACCCTTTCCCAGTCTAACAAAACCTTGTCCCAGACTCCTCAAACTAACTCCATATCCACAGTCCCATGGAATCCTTGGGTGGAGAAGATCCTTGGGGAAACTGAGGAGCTGTAAATGCATCTGAGGTCTCGTATTTGGCTGTGCCTGTGAGGGAATGTCCTTCCCTTGAGTGAAAGGCAGCAGGCAGAGAGAATTCAGCCAGAAATGTGGAAGAAAGAAGTGATAAAAAGTTGCCTCCCGTGGTCCATCTGGTTTCCAGCATCTCCATCCCAACCTGCTTCTGAAAGTGAGAGCAGGAATTGTCTCAGAGCTCACCTGGCTCAGTGGCCTCTGTGTGCTGGCACTGCGTGTGGGCTGGCAGGAAGGAGTTGGTCATGAAGGATTTGTGGCAGAGGTGGCACTGGAGAGGAGGGAAAAGTCAGCAGAAGGACTGGGATCTGCAGGAAGGGACATTCCTCATGTCCCCGGCGAGGCAGGCAGGGCTTTGGTGCTTTAAAGCAAGAGGGGAGACCTCCAAAGACATGGATGTGTTGGGAGAAGGGAGATGGAGGGAGTCAGGAGCTGCTTCTGTCTGAAACCAGTGGGGAAGGCAGAGGCCAGGATGGGGCAGGGATAGTGCTCAGGGAAAAACTCTGCTTTTCCAATGGAGCAGTGAAATGAGGGGACCAGAGCATCACTGAGGTCCTGGTTATGAGGGGGTCCCGTGCATCAGGGATGCCTGGGCTGAATGAACATAAATGATCTAGGCTGGGTGGATTTACTCTCCAGGAGGGAAGGAGGGAGTTGATTTGGTGATGGGGCAGAAGCAGGCAAAAAGAGGCACATCCAGGAGACTTCCTGGTGGAAATGTGGGGAAAGGAAATCATCATAAAATCCAGGAGCATCCAGAAGCCTTTCACTGATCTGAAGGATGCTTAAATTCTCCATGGCATGAGATATCCATCAGGACACAGGGATCCCATGAGATCCCTTTACAGACCCCTTGTCTCACACAGCTCTGACCACCTGCAGGAGGCACCTCCCAAAAATACAGATTTTCCCAGGGGCTGGCAGGGAATTTGCCATCTCCACGAAGGTGAGAAACCAGCAGCAAGGAAAGCAGCAGGTCTGGCTGGCACCTTTTCTGGGGCCAAGGTATAGGATACACGGGGAGGATGCACCAACAAGTGCCGTGCCCAGGGGTGTTTTGCACCCTCCCACCTTGCAGCAGCTGCTGGGGCCAGCTGCAGGAAGAGCTGCTGTGGGAAAAGCAGCTTCTTCCAACTCCTGCTCGCCTCCTTTTCCCTCAAGAGCTGTGCTGCTCCCTCCCTGCTGCTGGGAGCAGCCGGCTCAGCGTGGGCATCCTGCGGGCACTGTGTGTGGGTGGCCAGGCTGGTGCCCAGTGCTCCTGGCAGCACAGCAGGTACTGGAGAACCAGACTCTGCTCAGGACCTGCTCCAGCAGCTTCCCCACCTCCTCCAGACCCTTCCCAAATGCAGCCAGCACCTCCTGCTCTTTCCCAGCTTCTCCTGGGACTCACAGGAGGGGAGCACAAGAGACACCCCCAACGCGAGAACTTTGGTGAGGTTGGCTGTGCTTAGTGCCCTGCTTTGCTCCAAGTCCTGGCAGGATTTCTCCTCTCCTGGCAGGATTCCTCCCCTCCTGTCACACAGGAGAGAGAAATGGGATGGGGTTGGACTCATCTGCAGAGGAGCCACCAGATAACACAGCAGAGCCTTGGAAATGCCTCTTCCTTGAGTTCACTTGTGAAGGGAGCTTGAGTGGTGAAGTCCCACAGCCCCAGTGTCCCCTCATGGACGCTCCCAGAGAGTCGAGTCACGGGGAAGAAGAGGCAAATCCTCACTTGTTGCCAGAGGCAGAGAGAAACAGGAGAGGAGAGATGAGGATGGGAGCAGAGCAAGACGTGTGGGCGGTCAAAGGGAGTGGGGGGTAATTGGGGCTGTTCGAAGCCATGTGGGAAACAGGAAGGACTTCCTGGGCTGTAACACTCCTCCCCTGGATCCCCTCAGCACTGGGAGGTCAAAGTCATGGAGGAAAATCCATGGACAGAAAAACCCTACTCTAACAGAGAGTGAAGCAAAGCTAAACCAGAGTGGACGGCACCAGAGCGTGAAACTCATGGCTGGGGCTGAGCCATGAGAGCGTCACCCTAGGGAAGGGAGAGGAAAAATATTCCCTCACGTCGTATTCCTGCTCCAGCAATCACCATCACTCAGCTTGGCACCACCTGGCCTTACACTGGAGTGACTTTGGGGCAACACAGGGCAGGAAGGAGCCCCGTGTCCGAACACAGGAGCACATAAACCCTGTGTGCAGAGGGCTCCCTTCTCCTGCTGAATCCCAAATTCCGAGGTGCAGCCGGCTCAGCAGCTGCTGTGTTTGCAGGAGATAGCATTGTGCACATGGCAAACATCAGATGACGGAGACTGATCCCCACCTTTCTGCTCCCAAGTTAAAACCAGCTGTTTGGAGAGACTCGGGAGAGATCTGCAAGCTGGGCTTCTCTTTAGGGAAGCGGGTGGATTGTCATTATCCTGGGAAAGAGAATATCTGGAAGGGGATTGCTCACTGGGAGCCCTGTTTGGATTAAATGGGATTTTTGCACAGCTGGACATGAGTGACCACCTCATGTCAGTTGAAATCCATTTATTTAAAAGGGATTTGGGAACCTGGAGGGCCATTCCTATCCTTCCTTGGTGTCTCAGCATCCCCTTTCCAGGCACACTTTCTACAGCCGGGATTGCCCTGGGAGGACGGGGCAGCGCAGCCACTTCCTGGCAAAAGCCAAAGTAAAAACGAGGGAGCACAAACCTTTGGAAAATGTGACTCATTTTTCAGGGAGAAGCGAGCTCAGAGGAGTGGTGGTTTATGAACTCTTTTATTTTCACTCGCACTAAAGTCCCTCTCAAAAACGTAGGGTGCAGAGTCCACGGTGTGAGGAAAACACCAGGAAAAGACGCTGGTTTGGGCTTCTCTTCTTTTGCCCCGGAGGCTGCAGTCCAAAGCCTGTTGTGCTTCCAACTTTTCTACATGGGAATCTGCCGGCAGTGCCAAGAGGAGCAGAGACAACATTCCTCCTGCAAGGCCATGCCTCTTTTTAGGAACTTTTCCCTTGGAGAAGCTCGTGAAAAGGCTCAAAGTCTGTCAGATTTGGGAGGGTTTGGTCCATGAGCACCTCTCAGGAAACAGAGCCAAGGCAAAGGTGTCCTTGGAGGCTACGTCGGATGGATACCCACCACCATTCTCAGCATCCCAAGGCAATAGGAATGGTGGTTATGGAAAGTTCTTTCTTTCTCCTACAAAGCCAGATACCAGCAGAGTGGGGATTGTGTTTGGCTGGAAGGATCACCCCTCTCCTCCTTGCTCCATGTCACTCAAAGTCCTCAGGGCCTGGGAGATCCCTGTGCTTGGCGTTCTGGATCAGGTCCTCGTAGGTGGTGGGGCAATAGGTTTTGTAGAGTTTCTCAGCCAGGGTGTTGCTGCCGGCCACCACGACCTTGCGGTTGCGGTTCATGAAGTTCCACAGGTGCAGCGCGTAGGAGTGGTTGAAATTAGGGCTTTTATCCCACACCTGGTAGTACCGGCTCCAGGCTGGGTATGGGATGGGGTAGAAACGCTGGGGGTTGAGGAAGGAGATGTTCTGGCAGCTGTGGTCCTCGGTGCCTTGGAAATCTGTGAGGTTGCAGAGCGTTTTGAGCATCCTTGTCATCAAAAAGGGGCCCTGGTTGCCCCAGATGTTCCCGTTGTACTTGAGAACGAAGTTCTCCATGCAGTCCCAGACGAACTTGTGGCGGGCAGGGAAGCCGAAGATCCCGTTGCTGGAGAAGCGCGACTTCTGCGCCGCCAGGAAGCTGTCCTGGGGGATGGGCCGGATGGAGATGACATCCGTGTCCATGTAGATGCCCCCGTACTTCCAGATGAGCGCCAGTCTGCTGGCGTCCGAGCTGACGTGCACCCAGTTCTTCTCCTGCTCCGGGACCACCTGCGGAGTGGGAAAGGCGAGATGTGACGCCGCGGGCGGGGAACAGATCCAATCCATCCACGGGGCTGCAAATGGCACCGTAAACCTGCACCTGCACGGCTGCAAATGGCACTGACAGCCTTTGCTGCCCCCAGCCTCTGGATTTTACTGGGATAAGATAAGGAGCTGGAGCAGAGCCATGCTTTGTTAGCATTAGGAACGCAGGAACATTTCCCAGGTGGTTTGATGGCACCTACAGTGTTAACCCAATGCCACCATGAGTCATTCCCTGCCCTTTCAGTGGGACACAACCCACTTAACACACTCTTGGATCCCTCCCAGCTCTTTGAACCAGGCTGGAGGCTTTTCATCAGCATTTGTTGGCATTTGGAGTTATTTTTTCTCAGGAGAAGGAAGAGTTTGGAGGAAATCTGCCTGCCCTGCCCTAGCAATTTGAGCAAAGCTACTTGAGGGCAGTTTGCCAGGAACTTTTTCCAGGGTGGAGCTCACCAGATCCCACCTTGGCTTTCCATGTTGCTGTTATAGAACCTGAAATCTCTCTCCTATCTCTTATCTCCTGCGGGTTCCGTCAGAGTGAGGCAGCTCTATCAAGTGCTCAGGCAGCACATTTTGTTCAACCAGCTTCTGTTGGGGAAGATTATTAAGGCTGTTTTCTCAAAACACGTCTGCAATCTATTTTTACCGATGTTTCCTTTGCCAAAAAATCCAATTCTCCAGATAAGGGGGAAAACGCCGATCATGTATTTCATAAACAGAGAGATGAATACACGGCAAAATGTGGCCAAAACTAATCTATTCCCAACCAAAACAATAAAAGTCACTAAATTCACACAGTCCTGCATTCCTCATTCCTTTTAAAGCCTTTCCCCACCCCTATTTATAACTCTTTTCCTGTTTTCCACTTGTTTTAACACTCACCTGGTTGTACCACTGGAGCAGAGGGGTCTCCTGGAAGACGGTTTCCATCTGGAGAGGGAAAATGAAGACATTCTTCATGGAAGACAAGAGGGAGAAGGCTGCGTAGCTGGTGTTCAGGTCCAAGGCCGTCTCGTTGGTGAGTCCCCTCATGAAGAGGATGATGGGCCTGTCCTGGTAAATCCGGGCAGCAGATTCCACGGAGCACGACACCAGCGGGGGCGGCTCCAGGCGCTCCGTCGTCTCCAGGAAAATGATGCTTTTGCCGAGGTTCAGCACCTGCTCAGGTGTCAGGTAGTGCTGGGCCATGGGCAAGTAGGAGGAGACACAGCTGGACAAGAGGGAGATCTCGTACAAAATGCCCGAGACAAAGCAGAAACAGAGGCATATCTGGATTTTCCTCAACATTCTTTCTTTCTTGGAGCGTTTGGGGGCATGCCTCCGACATGAGTGCTAAGGAGAGATGAGGAACAGCAAAAGGAAGAGCCAGTTATTACTCAGCAGGACTGGGAAGTGGAGGGACATGGCTTTGCACAGTGTAAGGTGAAGGCAGTTTAGTGACAAGCCAGGTGACAATCCCTCTAAGGGTGCAGAGGGCTCTTCCTCCTGGGATGAAGATCTGGGGTCCCACCTCCTTGGCCCCAGCCAGGCAGGGGCAATCAGGAGAGGTCTTGGAGAAGGGATGGGCAGCAGTGTCCCATGGTGCAGGCATGGGCTTGGCAGAGAGGGAAGGACCCAGGGAGAGCAGGTGAGAAGGGTCATCATGCCAAGGCAAGGAGCCCCGAGCCCATCCCTGGGCCAGACTGGTGTGGGAAACTCTTCCCAAGCACTGCAGTGCCATTCCAACACCTGCTTGTCCCAAGGAATCTGTGGAGCCAAATGTGCCCATGGAATTAGGTGCCCAAGGGGGCTGTGAGTGTCACAGGGGGAAGGTTGTGGTTACAGCTCGAGTTGTGTCACTCAGAGCTAAAACATCAGCACGCCAAAGGCTTTTTCCCAATCCATCCCTTCTGCTCGCACTTCAACCTTGAGGGATGTGAGGGATTTGTGTCCTGCAGGGATGGAGTCTTGTGATGGACCAGAGAGAAGCAGATAAGGATAGAAAGTGGATGGTTTCATACAAGGAAGGAATTAGGACCTACCCGGATGATAGTCCTGACAAATCTACATTTCCAGTTCCTTTTCTTGCCCTGGCGGTGACAGTCGGACTCCTGCAAAGCCCAGCTCCCTGGTGAGGACACCCAAACTGTCTGGAGCATGCAAAGGGATTTCTGGAGGTAGGAGAATGGTGCACGAGGGAAAACCAGCTCTGCTGCCAGCTCAGTCTCAGCCCCGGAAAAGGTGTGGGATCCACCTAAAAGGACAAAGAAGGGACACGTTTGGTGAGACCCTGGCAAAGCTCCCACCTCCCATCCCACCAGGACACGAGGCCATACAGCCACAGGGAGTTCCTGCTGGTGAGAGGCAGGATGGAATCGGATCTGCACTGCACTGGCTAGTGACACAAGGAAATTCCCTCCTGAGATGCCACCTGGTTGCACCTGAGTGCCTCTGCAGGGTCCAGCAGAGGGGACACACCTGGAATGACAACCCAATGTCCAAGAGGCCCTGAAAGTGTCCAGAGCTTGATTGATTGAAGGGAATGGCAGGAAACACAGCTCTGTGTGCTGGGATAATTAATGAGCCTCATTCCATGTCACCCTTCCAGAATACAGATAAGTCCGGAGCGGAGCAAACCCCATGGAGATTCCCTGCCAGAGCTGAGCTTGTGCTTGGAGCTGTGGCAGCTCCCAATCCATTTCTCAGAGCTGGATCTCATCAAATTAAATATTAAAGCAGTGGCTGTTCCCATCAGTGCTGCTTCCCATGCTGCATAACAGATTTTGTTGTTTTCCATTCCAGCTGCACAGGGTTTCTCATCACATGCCGGGTTCCCAGGTCAGCACAGGAGTTGGGGAAGAAATTTTTGGGTGTGAGGGTGGGGAGGCCCTGGCACAGGTTGCCCAGAGAAGCTGTGGCTGCCCCATCCCTGGAAGTGCTCAAGGCCAGGTTGGAGCAACCTGAGTGTGTGGAAGGTGTCCCTGCCCATGGCAGGGGTGGGACTGGATGAGCTTTAAGTTCCCCTCCACCCCAAACATTTCTGGGATTCTATATAATTCTATCTTAATTTTTCCAATCACATTCCCAGTTTCTCTCACTGTCCCAGCACTCTGCACTCTGCTGTGAGTGGCAGCACCCGGGGCCTCCCTGCAGATATGGAATTTGAACGGAAGACAGGGAATGGAGAGCAAATATCCGTGGTTTGGAAAGGCCGTGTTCCCGAGCCTGCAGATAAGGCAGCCTGTGCTGCCCCGTGGGGCTCAGGTGGAACATACATGTCCAGCCCAGACCAGCCCAGCCCCACAGGGCTCAGGAGACACCAGCACTGACATTAAAAGAAGCTACAGTGCTCAATCTCCAAATTTCCTCCCACCTTTCCCACCTGCCTCGTTCTCAGACAGGTGCAGTTGAGTTACTCTGGTCATTTGAATAAAAAACAGAAAGAAAAAGTTGCTCCCTGGCAGCGCTGTCACAGTCTCAGCTTGGTCAAATTTTCAGGCTTCTGGTTGTTTTTTTCCAGCCCAGAATGGTTTGGGTTGGGAGGGACCTTAGAGCTCATTTTGTTTCAACCCCCTTCCACTGGAGTTCACACCCCTCAGACTCCAGGGCCAGGAAAGCTCAGGGGGATCCTTCCAATCTGACCCAGGTCATCCCAGTCCTGGGGGGCACGCAGTGGTGCTCCTGTACCCTTAAGGCAGGGACACCTTCCACTAGCGCAGGCTGCTCCAAGCCCCATCCAAGCTGGCCGGGAACATGTCCAGGGATGGGAGAGCCACAGCTTCTCTGGACACCCTGTGCAAGGGCCTCATCATCCTCACAGGGAAGAATTCCTTCCCAATATCCTGTCTAACCTCTGGCAGTGAAAGCCATTCCCCCTGTCCTGTCAATCTATGCCCCTGTAAATTATCCCTGCTGCTGCTGCTGCAGTGTCGAGCAGGCACTGGAGTCCCTCTGTTCCTTTTTAAATCTCAATGCCACTCTCCTGAAGCAGAAACCCCCAGCTTTGCTTTGATTAGAGTTAGGACCATGAGGACATTCCCATTACTGAATTCATATTTCTCCTTTGATGGCCGACAGATCCGATGTCTCAGGTCTTTATGAGCAGCCCAGCAAAGCCGTGCTCGCAATAGTCCTTCAAATTTAAAACAGTCCGGGAGGCATTTTATTTGCAAATTGTGGGCAGAGAATGAGGAGCCACTCCAACACCTCCCTGCTCTGTGCACGACATTGTGAAGAGAAACACGCATCTTCATCGGCTCGTTCCGGGAAATTGTTTTGCTTGGTCGGTTTTCCAAAACCCCTGTGTGGCGAGTTATGAATTCTCATCACATTTGACCTGGAGGCTGCTGTTATCAAAATGTTCCCTTCCCTGCTCGAGTTAAAAGGACTGCGGAGCCGAATGTTAAAAATAAATCCCGGCCATTGAATAGATTACCCTGCTGAGTGGGATGATTCCGGATGCGGCTGCTGCCTTGATGGCCCATCTCTTGTAAAGACATTTCTTTTCTTGGGGCAATTTCCGTGTTTCAAGTGCAGGATGAGAACGGCTGGGAGACTACAAGGGACATTACTACAGATGCCTGCGATAACTCCTCGAGGTGGCCCGTCAGACACAGGCGCTGGGAATACGGTGGGATTTTGCAGTAAATGCCACCAAAGAGGGCAATGATCCTGGTGGGTGCTGGCCCCACACCCCCTGCACATCGCACCCCTGCAGTCCCTGGGGTGCACAAAGGGATGTCCCCAGGACAGTCCACGGGGCACCACCAGCCCCGCAAGGACTCGGGCTCAGCTTGAACGAGGACTAAACCGCCTCATTTGCTAAAAATTATTTTTTGAAATAAACAAACAAACAAACAAACAAATAAATGATCCCAGCACCTGTAGCTCGCAGTTTGCCCAGCCCTTGAGCCCAGACCTCGTTTCAGTTTTAGGCTCTCCAAAGCGAGAGCTGCATCACAAACTGCAGTTCATGCAGCACAAGGAAATGTTGAGCATCTCAGAGTCCTCTGGCAAACCCCACTGCCACTGAATCCGCATTGCCCCAGCTCCTGGAATCCCTCGAGATTCAAAACAGAGACCTCCATCCTCTTGCCTATCCCCAGCTCTGCAGCTTTACTCTGAGAGCTGGCAGGATTTGCCTTTGGGATGCACCCACCCTGTTTCCGGGAAAACCCAAGGGCAGTCCCTGATTTCCACACAGACAGCGTCTCCTGAACACACAAGTTTATTTTGTGTCTTTATGGGATCTGCTCGAGGGAATTACAGCTGCAATCGAGCTAATGCACGCCCACGCTCTTCAACCCCAATTTCCTCCCATTTAACACCAGGCACGTTTGGAAAGCGCTTTCTAATGGAAAATCTGTGCGAGGAATATATTGGATTCATGGCAGATTAATTAATGCGGCCGATCTGATGGAAATGAAGGGGCTTCTCACTGTGCTGTGCCACACCTGCCTTCCCATTCTCCAACTCCAACAATTCTCCAACTCAACAGGTTTAGGGATAGAGCAAAACTCACCTGAGGGCTGCCAAGAGCAGGCGAGGTGTGCAGGCTGTTGGGAAGCCCCACTGGGAGGGATCCACAGGCAATGGAGAGCCCGAGGAGCTGCACTGCCTCCCCGCTGTGTCCTGCCCTGGCAGGGCTCGGAGCAGCCTCATGGCTCGCTCTGCACCAGCTCTGCTGTTTGCATTCCCGGGGTGCCGAGATAAGGCTCGGCTGGGGCTGTGCTCTCCCAGCAGTGGGCAGTGCGAGGTCCTCCGCTGGCCAAAGGTGAGTCCCCTGCTCTGCCAGCGTCACAAAGGATGGGTGGGACTGGGAAAAGGCACCTTTTGGGGGTGGTTTGCAGCACGTTCAGCCTCTTCGTACCCAGATCCGCAATTAGAAGGGTTATCATAGGGCAAAGAAGAACTTTGCTGAGTGGGATCGGTGCTCTGGATACTTCCAAGGGAGGCAACAACAGGGCTTTCTACAGAAACACATCCCGAATAACACTGCACATCCTGAACCACCGCCTGACAGGCTCCTGTGCCTGCCCAAGCAGGAGGGGAGGTTCCCTGATCCCTCAGAGAGGATGCCTTGAGCGGGACGGGAACAGGATTGGGTGACCCACCTCAGATTGGAAAGATTCCCCCAGAGCTTTCCTGGCTCTGGAGTCTAAGGGGTGTGAACTCCAGTGGTCATCCTGTGCTGGGACAGCAGAATTTGTAAGGAGAGGTGGAGCTGTGGCATCCAAGAAAACTCCCCAGCGCATCCCCCCTGATCCAGAGCTGCTCAGCCCATGTGAGGACACCACAGCATCCAGCTGAGATGTGACCCCTGGCTCCAGCCACCCACAGCAAGCAGGTTCTTTGCAGCTCTCCTCCTCCTCTTTTTCTTTTCTCTTCCTATTTTTGGCCGAGCTGTATACCCAGAAATGCCAGGAGAGCTGGAACCTTTGTCCAGCCAACGAGTGCCGGCAGCCCCACGTGTTGCACACATGCAAACATGGCAAAACCCCCCATATTCCACCCAAACCCCCACCTCTCTCCACCACCAGTGCTTAGAAGCCACCAAAAAACCGCTCAGCGCATCCCCCCCCC
>VZTF01005687.1:317703-393622 GCA_013397755.1 Cnemophilus loriae
CCCCCCCCGCCCCACCGCAGCCTATGGTGGCACCAAAAAGCCAGCCAGCTCTTCAAAATCAGCCATGAACATTCCAGGGCGTTCCCGTTTGCTCCGGGCCAGCTCGGGGGCACCCCCTCACCCCTCGGCAGGGTGGAGAGATCCTGCCCCCAGGTACATGATTCCCACTGGGAGGGCTGGCGGAGGAGGATGCGAGAGCTGCTAATGCCGCTGTAGGCAGAGCAAACAGCGCCCACGGAAAGGCAGCGAGATACCCAGGGCTTAATCAGCTGATAAGAACCCAGGTAAAAATGCCAGGAGGGCTCCAGTTCCAAACAACATCCCCGGGGCAATGACGTGGGTGAGGAGCCCACGTGTCCCGGCACACCCCTCGGTGAGGAACCCTCTCCTTCAGCAAACACCCGCTCGCGTTCGTCGTTTGCAGGTGACCTGCACGGAGTTGGGGTGGACAGCGCACGGCTCCAATGCTGCCAGCTCCTCTGGGGGTGGACAAATCCATCCGCCCATCCAGCAGATCCACGGCATCCCCGCCCATTGGAAATGGATGATCCTCAGGGTCCCTTCCAACCCAAACCATTCTATGATTCCATAGTGGCCCATTCCTCCCTCCCTTCCCAGGGCACACTGGGAAGTGTCTGCTGATCCTGGAGGATGCAGCAACACCAGGACAGAGACAGCAGCTGATATTAAAAGTTCCAGCCCAGCTTTTATCTTATCCATAACATGGAAAATTCTCCCTCCTGCCCTAGTTCTTCCCATCGCCCTAATGCCCTACTGAGACTCCTGGAGTAGATTTAGGAGGGGATTTTTCCATGGAACTCACTCCAGCAGAAACTTATAGCCCGGAGCAGCCTCATCTTTAATTCCAGGATGCAGCCCCTTAATTCCAGATGAACTGAGGCCAATCCCTTTGTACCTTGCTGGATGCTGCAAGCTGAGCATCCCACCAGGACTCTGTCCATTCCCTGCTCCAGGTGCCACTGCCATGGCCTCACCAGTGCCCTGCCAGCCCAGCACGGGAGTTTGGGTCCTCAAAGGTCTGCTGAGGGGACAATAAGCAGGGTCACACAAGCAAGCCACAGCTGGTCCAGAGCTGGGGCTTGGACGGAGACCGCTGGGTGCTTCACACTCGCACACACTAACATTGAACACAGGGAACAGCCAAAATGCTGCTGCTGCTGCTGCTGCTGCTCTGCATTGCCCTCTACGGGAGCCTGTTTTCCACAGAAAAATGGGAGTCTGGATGCAGAGCCTGTTCCTGGACCTCCTGCATCTCCAAGGGCTGGGTGGCATGGCCAGGGGAGGCCGAAATCACCCCTCAATGTCACATAAGTAGAAGGAGGCCTCAGCTCCCAGGAATGTGACTGGGGCAAATTCAGGCTTTCCCTTCCCTTCTCCACATCCAACACGCTCAGAGCAACCTCTGGGACTCAAAAACCACAGGAGAATCCCCAGAGTCATGGGGAAAGTGTCCCACCAGCTTTGGCCCCTGGTCTGCCTGCTCAGTTTGGGTTCACTGGGACATGGGTCACAGGATCATGGAATGCTTTGGGTGGGAAGCATAAAACCATAAAACCATAAAACCCATCCCATTCCACACCCCGCCATTGGCAGGGACACCTTCCACTAGACCAGGTTGCTCCAAGCCCTGTCCAGGCGGGCCATGGTCACTTCCAGAGATGGGGCAGCCACAGCTTCTCCTCCCAAAACAGGAGAGCACTGATGTGGCTGCTTGGGGACTGCTCTCCAGGAGCCCAGCCAGCCACTGGGCTGGATCTGTAGTATCTGCTGGGGCTAGATTGGGCCGAAGTACCATTCAAAAAGCCGATTCAGAAGAGGAGTCAGGACCTGAAGGCAAGAATCCCATGCAGACATTGCCATTCCCCATGAAACATATTAATATTATAATATATATTATAATAACGTTATATAATAACATTATATTTCTGTACACACTCTCGGCATCACCCAAACCAGCCTGGCTCAGGTTTCCCTAGAAACTCTAAAATATTGAGAGACAGTGACCAGAGTCCCTTTTCCTCTGCTGTTCTGAGGATCTCCCTGAATCTCTCCTTGCACACCCTCTATAAGCATCCTGATGGCCCTCCAGGAGTACCTGTCCTGTGAGAAAAGGCTGGGCAATTTGGGATTGTTTAGCCTGGAAAAAGAAGGGTCTCAGGTGACCTAACTGTGGCCTTCAAGTGCCTGAAGGAACCGACAGGAAACATGGAGACAGACTATGGATAAGGGCATGGAGTGACAGGAAAAGGGGGAATGGATTCCCACTGCCAGAGGGCAGGGATAGATGGGGTATTGGAAAGGAATTGTTCCGTGTGAGAGTGGGGAGGCCCTGACACACTTCCCCAGAGAAGCTGTGGCTGCCCCTGGATCCCTGGAAGTGTCCAAGGCCAGGTTGGACGGGGCTTGGAGCAACCTGGGATAGTGGGAGGTGTCCCTGCCCGTGGCAGGGGGTGGGAGTGGATGGGCTTGAAGGTTCCTTCCCACCTGAACCACTCTGGAATTCCATGACCATCTTGGTTGTAGAGGACCACCCTCCACACACCCTCTCTGATTTTCCATCCTCCTCACTGCTCTTAGCTCCTGGCATTTATATCTTTGGGTATTTATTGAAAGCCTGCATCTTTTTTTAGAATCATGTTGATATGGTAGAAAAGTAATTTGCTCCTTTCAAGCAACAGGGAAGTTATAAATTAATGTTTTCGTAGTTATTTTCCCAAAAATCAATAGCTGTGCTTGGAAAACAATAAAGCACTTAGAGCTTACATGCAGATGAACACAGAAGGAGAGAAGCTCATCTAAATGGACCCAGAGTTACATCTCCCAAAGGAGAGCCTGGCAGTCGATTCACAGGGAGGCAGGGCCAGGAATGCATGGAGGGAAAAATATCAGAGGAAGGAATGCAAGGAGCTGATCTGTGCCGAATTACAGCCAATTGTAAAGCAATATCTTTGTGCTGGTTTGGGCTGCGGTAGAGTTGATTTCCCTCAGAGGAGCTGGGATGGGGTGGTGTTTGCCGTATGACACATACTGGGGGAAGAAGGAGGAAGAGAGGGATTCTTGGACTGGTGGCGTTTCCCTTCCCAGGTCACCTGTCCGAGAGATGCAGCCTGGCTTTCCTGGGAATGGCTGAACACCTGCCCATGAGAAGTGGGGAATGAATTCCTCGGGTTTGTTTGCTTGTGCACAGATTTTACTTACCCTTTAATTATCTCAACCCACAGATTTTCTCACTTTTGCCCTTCCAGTTCTCTCCCCACCTCCAGAGCAAAGGGAATTGGGCTAGCCAGGGGTACTTCTAAATCTGCCTCTGCAGCACCAGGGCTTTTTGTGCTGCTAAATCAGAGTGCAAACACCATTAGACTGGGGAGCCTCACTGGGCAAAGCCATTTTTTTTTCTCTCCTGCCATTAGAAACAGATCTGTTTCCCGTCAGCAGGGCCAGTGCAAACTGCCAGTTTACCTGCTGCAGATTATATTGGAGCCCCTGAGATCTGGGTTGTGCCAATCTTGAAGTCGCTGCAAGGCAAAAAAACCCACCAAGCTGAGCTCATCAGAAATTTGTAAGGTTTTTGCTTGTGGGCAGGGTGGGCCAGAGCAAAGTCTGGTTTTACAGAACCCCACAGATCTCCCAGCCCCTAGAAAAGAGAAACACCAGGGAGTGGAAAGCTCCAGATTATCGGTTGTTTTGCCTATAAGAAAATGGTTTTTTATAACACAAAAAACATTTGTAAATAATAGTAAATACCAGATTTCAGGAAGAAATTCCTCCCTGTGAGGGAGGAGAGGCTCTGGCACAGGTTGCCCAGAGAAGCTGTGGCTGCCCCATCCCTGGAAGTGTCCAAGGCCAGGTTGGACAGGGCTTGGAGCAACCTGGGATAGTGGAAGGTGTCCCTGCCCATGGCAGGGGGTGGGACTGGATGACTTTAAGGTCCCTTCCCACCCCAGTCATCCTGGGATTTTGTGGGATACTGTCAGCACAGTGCCCTGAGCAGGGTGAGGTGCCCCAGGTTGATCTGCCCTCCCTGTGCTCCAAACACCCAGTGGGGCCAGGAATCAGATGCTGAGAGGTGATGGATGCACATCTGGAGCAATGGCATTAGAAATCTCCAGAAAAAGTCCATCAGAAAATCCTTCTCGATTCCATCAGCAGCCAGCAACAAGAGCTTTCTATATTCATGAATTCATCAGAGTCATATTTCAAAAATAATAAATGCTGTTATTATTGTTATTATTGGAATGAATTTCCCCATTATGTACTGAGTGATTGTAAGCACTCGCTGCCTCCAGCACAGGAACCACCTCAGGAATAATCCAAGCAAATGATATTTGTGTCGTGGCTGCCACGGGGTCGTGTTTGGGAGTTTTTAAGTGAGGAAGGTATTAACCAGAACAACAGCAACAATCATAACAGAAAGAAAGTCATTATAAGACGGTGTAAAACACTACCAGGGTGTTTTTTTCCAGGCAAACTTACCTTGGGGCACATGAGTCGTGCTTTTGTGAGGTTTGTCCTGGTTTCTTGGAGCTCTGCCTGTACTCAGAGCCTCCTGCTCTCTGCTTGCTTTGCTTGTGTACAGAGGAAAGGAAGGAAAACAGAGCTCAGGGAATGAGGATTGGGATGGAGCACGACAGGGCTGTTTGCTCCAACCCCCTTATCACATTCGTTTGTCCCCATGGCCACCATGTGCCTCCTTGGCTCCTGAGCGTTAGAGGTGGAGCTTTCCCTGCTCGTGGGCCCCTTCCCTGCTGCTCCTTGGATTCTTGGCCATAAAATGCTGCAAAGAGCAGAGGAGATGAAACAACTGACCAGGAATCACGCACTCGGAAGTTAAATCTGGATAAAAAGTGGATGCAGGGGATGGGCCGGGATTGATGGCTTTCCTCCAGGAAACTGGAGCCCGGGATGTGGAGTAAAGGCAGGAGGGGCGGCCTGGGAGCACAGCCCGGTGTCCCCTGTCATGCCAGAAGGGTCTGTGGTAGAAGTAGACTCCCTCTTCACCCTCCGTCCCTCTAAGTTCCCTCCCTGGCTCCATCAGGCTCCATCCTGACCTCCCTTTCCCCATGATCCAAGAACTGCCGTGGTGTCGTAAAATACAAAATGGGAACAACGCAAGGTTTTTCCAAGAGGCCCAGCCGAGCTGTCAGCACGTTTTGACACAAGGCCAATAAGACGGATTCCAAAAAGATGGGATCCCACCATGCCAAAAAGTAACATTTGGTTGAGCATCTGCCAAAACAAAACTAGCAGACTGCTGGGAAGGCTGCATTTTCCAAGGATTTTTTTTAGGTATGAGGAACAGCAAAGAGGATCTCTGTGAGCATCTTCAGCTCCCCAGGCAATGAGGGCAAAGACCCTTTGATAGCTGGAGGGGATATTTACTCCAAATGGTAGACAAAATTTCAACTTCTGGCCCTGGTGGGATGGCAAATTGTTCTGCTGCCACACTGGAATCATCTCAGCATATCCAGAATTCAGGATTTTCCCCTGGAAAAACATGGAATCATTTGGCGAGCTGCAGACTCTTGGTCTGCCACGACAAAGTGGACGAACAACTTCCACATTGCCTTCATTTCAGTCATGCCATGTCTTTATCTGTTAAAAAAAAAAAAAAAAATTTTGGTGGCTAAAATTCCTGGGGAACTTGGCCTCGCTAACTCCTGTGTGTCCATGACATCAGAGATGGGAAAAGACCCTCCCATGAGCAACAATCTGGCTCCAGATATTAACGACGTAATGAAGAAATTATTTACAATGAGGGTGGGGAGGCCCTGGCACAGGTTGCCCAGAGCAGCTGTGGCTGCCCCATCCCTGGAAGTGTCCAAGGCCAGGTTGGAGCAACCTGGGCTAGTGGAAGGCGTCACTGCCCATGGCAGGGGATGGGAATGGATGAGCTTTAAGGTCTCTTCCCACCCAAACCACCCTGGGATTCCATGATCTCTAGAGAGAGATGACAGGGATGGATAAAAATGTCAGAACAGCAGAAAGGTGCATCTTCAGCGTGAGGGGAAGCCTGGAGCCTTGGAAAGCTTCTTTAGGGAAATAAGTAAATGCAGGCAGAAAGGGGGACTGCCAGGACCTAGCCAGGACCAGGCCATTCCCTGGTTATCCAGGAATTCAGGGAGAAGGGACACGTGGTGTGCAGGGAGGACAGCAGAGCTTTCTAATGAGCTTTGTGGGTCAAATAGCACTGATTGAGCTCCTACAAGCAACTGGATTATAGGGAAAGTAAGGAAGATAAGGAAAATGAAAAGCAGGAGCATCCAGCTCTGGATGTGTTAACCCGTTGGTAGTCAGACCTGGGACTGCAGGACAAATTCTGAAGGAAACATTAATTAAAGGCACTGAGAAAAATGAGATAAAGTGCACCCCAGGTTTACCAAAGGCAGTTTGTGCCAGCCTGTGCTGACATCTGCCTTTGATAAGATAATTGGTTTTCCAGACAAGGGAAATTTGGTAGATCTAATCTATCTGGAGTTCAATAAAGCATTTGATATGGGGCCACATGGGAAATTATTAGTGAGGCTGGAGAAAATGAGAATTAACAGAGCTCCGGAATGGGGAGAGCCGGGGCTGGCGCAGAGACCGCAGCGGGATTGGGATCGCCACGGGAAACCAGGATCGGCAAGAGGATGCGGATGAGTGCCTGGAGAGCCTGTCCTGAGGCCGATCCTGGGAAAGTCCCTCCATCTCCGAGGCTGGGAGTGAAGTTTCCTGGATTTCCTGCATCTACTCCCGCGCGTTGGGAGCTGGCGACCTTGAGTGCTGGAAGTGGGAGCATCACCGCGGAGTTTGCAGGGAAGCAACTGCACCATGAGATGGCAATGTTGGTCCGTGGAAGAGCATCCTGCTCCTCATCTTCCAGCTCCGGTTCTCACCGCCTGGACACATTTCAGTGCCGACTCCAAGAAATCTGTGATTGCAACTGTGAAGCGACGGTGGTGGAAGCTAAATCAGTCCAAGGAACGTGGCTCTGGACAATCAGCTTTGGTGCTATGGGAAGGGAAGCGGTTTAAATCCATCAGATGGGATCAAGGCAGCGCTGTCCTCCCTGCAGAGCCAGCCCAAAGAACCTTTCCCAGTGCACAAAAAGCCCCAGTCCGCCCAGAGCAGGCAGAGTTGCTGAGGGTAAGTGCGAACACGTCCGCGTGTGTGCATGGCACAGGGAGAGGAGGAGACGATTTTATATAGAAATAAAATATGCTTATCCCTTGCCTGTATTTTTAGCTGAAATTACACCTAAATGCCATCTGATCAATTCAGCTGAAATGAGCCCTTAATCCTAATAAGTCTTGATCACCTTTTTAAACCTCGTGAAACAGCAGGGAGGGTGTTTGCATTAAGTATTAACACCTCGATTCGGATTCCTTTGGCATGGAGCAAACTTACATAAGCATGAAGTGCTCCTGTTAATATTAAACAAGGACTTGGAGAGGGCCAAAGGAATGCCTTGGGCTGCTTTTTCGCCCTGTGCATCACATCTGGTCACTCCAGCTCCATCCTCAAATGTCGAAGGCACATGAAATCTCTAGGAATTCACCAGTCAAGGCAGCAGCGGGTCACTCTGCCAGGATAACACACCCCACCCAGGCCATTTCTATTTCCCGGGGATGTTCTAATCCAAAGGAAAGCAGACGAGATCAAGGAAACAAGGTTGGACTCGATGATCTCAGAGGTCTTTTCCAACCCTGATGATCCTGTGATTCTGAGGACACGCACTAAGAAAAGAGCTGCTTCTGGATTCCACTCACCTGTGCTGCAGTAGATTTACCCGGGGATGGGACTCATGGTTTTCTATAATTATTCACAAAAAACCTTGGAGGAGCTCATTATTCCTCAAACCCAGAACAACTTTGTCAGTTTTAATAAATCTTCAGGGGGACTTTGAAATACTGAATTGCCAAAGGATGCTGTTTCAGGGAAACGTGGGCGATACCACCCACTGCACCCCTTCCTTCCATCATTAGCCATTATGATGCCTCGTGAATGCTGGAATTTATACATTATTATTGTGGCTTCCCAGATTCCTTCCCCTTTTTTTAGCACCTGCGCAAGCACTGCTTTGCCAGTGGTAGCCTATACAATAAAATGGTTCCTTTCTCCCTCTCATTTTCCAGCTACCCAGGAATTTCTTTAGGTCATCTCTCACTTGGTAAATTACGGGTTAGAGCTGTAAGAGAGCAGGAGCTGGGAGGCAGAGGCTCTTTTTATAGGAGTCTTGAACAAGCCTGGCCCCAGCTGCTCCAAATTAATGTGGATCCAGTGGTGTGAATGGAGATGTATTCATTGGAATGCAGCTGGGATTTTAGTTCCCAGCTGAGTGTTTGATGGGGGGTGGTTTTCCTGGTAACCTGCTCATCCCTGGACCTCGTGCTGAGCGTGCTTGAGGTGTGAGAGCTTCCCTGGAGGAAGAGGGAAGGTGTGGGGGAATCCTGAAGGTGGTGGTGTTGCCATTGCTAACCAAGAGCAAATTCACTGTCAGCAGCAGCTGGGAAAAACAGGATGGGGCTGGAGGTGCCCCACAGAGACGGGGGTCAGCTGGAGCAGGGCAGGGGATGAGATACACCATCCTTGCAGGTGGCTGTGGGGATGGGTTGAGGTGAGCAGTGCAAAACTGCCTGTTCTTGGAAAAAAAGCAGTGGGAAGGGAAGGAAAATTGGGATTGCAGCCTGTTCTGCAGCTCAGTGACTGAGGGTGTGGGTCGGGTGGGTGGGATCCCATGCTTAGGTGTGGATCCAGTGGATGGGAGGTCCCACTCAGGTGTGGATTGGATGGGGGGGGAGTCCACGCTCAGCTGTGGGTCAGGTGGGGGACCCCACACTGGGGTGACCACACTCAGGTCTCCAGCTCAGTTTCCTTCTGGGAACACTGAGTATAATCCATAGGGAGTGGATCTCAATTTCATGTTCACTTCCGGTGCAGGGCGGTGGTAAAACGTTTCCAGGATCTCATTTTCTGGGGGATGCATGGAAATGGGGCTTCCTCCTGGGATCCACCCAAAAGGCCACGCTGATCTCACACCCCTGAGCGGGACCAAAGGCTGGCTTTGTGAATGCTTTGGAGTTCCATCCCGTGGTGCCTCCTGGCACTGTGTAGATCCGGAGTGAGGGTGTGCAGGTGTCCTTCCTCATGTCAGCATTTCCCAGCTGGAGCCCTGGCATGACTGCAGAGTTCTCCTGCAATTTATGAATAAAAGGACCAAGGTCCTGACCTCTGGAATCTCCTGGTGACCCCGGCATTGTGCAGCCATGCCCAAAGCTCTGCACGGAGCTGGCAAGGAACATAAATCTGGGAAGAACTAATGAAGACCCCCAGGGCCACAGCTCTCCATGGCTGTCTTGTTAACATGATCTAGGAAAGACAGGGGGCCCTTCAAAAGATAAAACCCAGGGATAATAAGTAACTCATCAATGTCAAGGAGAGCCAGAGCATTGTCAGGAAATGCTGGATGAAGGATTGCAGAGCATCCCACTCCCAGCCCAGCAGCACCACGGCCAAGGGGGCTGGGGAGGCAGTTATCCCCCAGAACCTCATGGCTCACCAAAAATCAACATCATGGTTAAAAGGCAGGGTAACATTCCCCCCATTTGGCACATCCCTCTTCCCACTGGCAAAAGCCCTTTTGGTTTTGTCTTGAAGCCAGCAGGGACTGAAGCCCTGTAGATGGTGGGATATTGGGGTCTCTCACTCATTCCAAAGACCTGGGATCAATATTTTATGAGAGGCAGAGGAATTCTCAGAGGTCCCAGGGCAATGCTCCTCAGGACAATGAGAGAGGGATGGGTTGTTCTCTTGGTAAAATGGGCCCCTGCCAATCCAAGAGCCTGGAGCTGGAAATGGGACTCAGGGTCTCCTGGCAAGGATGGGGCACTGGCAACGATTTTGGGTTCAAATGTCACCTCTGCGACAGCTAAGCCAGGGAAGTGTCCGGGTGGGGATGGCGGGGGGAGGAAGCCTTGGTGGCCAGGGCCAGCTGTCTGTGGGTGACAGCAAAGCAGACAGGCAGCAGTGAGTCTCAGGCCCCCAAACTTGCACGTCCTTGCTCTTGACCTTCCCAAATGACTGACAGATGGATGGGAAAATTGCATGGGACAACAGAGAGTCAGGTAATGATTTTAAAACTGTTTCCAAGCCGGCTGCTGCATCCCGGTTCTCCAATGCTGCAGGACAGAATCTCACTGCCTTTCCAGGTACTGCGGGCACTGATTTCCCCTAACATTGTCTTTTGGCTGCTCCCAATGCCGTCGCTGTCCCAGCTGCCACTGGGGATCCCAGTGGCCCCAGGAATCAGGTGGGTTCCTGTTGTGTTCATCTGTCGGCCAGGCTGATGTGCCAAGACCGGATTAAAGCTCGGCACCAGAGGCCTGGGGAGCCCTGGCAGCAGCCTGTGTCCCTGCCTAATCCCATTCCCTATTAATTTGTTATCCCATTAACACCTTGCACATTTCTCTCTCTTGCTGCTGCGCTACCCTGAGAGACTCCTGAGGACCTTGTAATGTGGTATTTTGTTGTTCAGAACACAAGGCAGCAAACTCTTCTCATCTGAGCCCAGAAATCCCTGGATAGAGAGAAAGAAAACTGCTGCTTTGTTTCTTCCAATCAATACCATCCATTAAGATCCGTGTCTAACAGAGTGAGTAACTGAAAGAGCACCTCCTGCTCCCTCAAACCTTTGGAAACAGCAAATGCTCCTCGAAAAAGAACAATTGGATAGCACAGCCCTGGCTGGAGCAGGCGGGGTGGAGGTGGGGGCAGCTTTCTTCTCTGAGGTGTGGAAACCAAATTGCTCCCAACTTCCATAAGAAAGGAAGCTCTCCGGAGAGCAGGCAGTGGTGGGTGATGGCAGCTGGGACAGGCTCCCCTCCCCAGCACTCCTGCACAGACCATGAGGTGTAAAATCCCCGGAATGAAGTGGTGGGAATTGTGCACTTCCATGTGCTTTAAGGGTGGGCTGCGAGCTGAGCTCAGCCCTGCTGGGCTGGCTGGGGGCATGGGATGCAGCAGGGTATGGGATCACTGGGAATACGGTGCCTCTGTATCTCTGGAGCACAGCTGGATCATGGGGGCTGCACCCCAGCATGGGCAGGATCCTGCTGCACTCTACCCACACCAGAAGTGAGTTTTGCTCTCCCGAAGGGCTCAGCTCAAGCGTGGTTGGAAGCCTTCTCATTCCATCCTAAACCTGGCCGAGTCCAGCTCTTACCCCATTGTCCTTGTGCCTGTTCCTGCAGGGAAAATCAATATTATCGCAATGAAAGTGCTGCTGGTCCTGATGCCCCTCTTCTCTTGGGAACCCCAAACCAAACTCCTTGTTTGAAGAGGGAACCTGAGAGAAAAAGCCCAGGATTTCAGTCTGGTGTGGCAAACTGCAGGTGATCCTGCTGGGAAACCATACACACAGCCCTCAAACTGAGAGATTCCTGGTGCAGGTCGGGAAATGCTCCTTGCCCAGGCAGCTGCACGGAGCTTTTCTCTCTGTCAACATTTCAGAGAGAAATTCCAGCCCCAAACTGGCTGAGCAAAGGCTAAACGGGGGATGACAGCAATGGAGAGCCCGTCTGAGGAGTGCTACAGAAACAAATCCATCAGGCAGTGCCTACTGCAGTGCTTCGCGCAGCCTGGAGCTCTGGAATGTGCTCCCTTCCCAGCCGCCCCGCCCCGGAGCGTGGCACTGGGTGAGCAGTAAGTGAGTGCCGCGGGAATGTGATCTGTGTTCATTATTGATCGCGGGGTGCATCGGCTCCCGGCACCCCGATCAATACCGTATTATTCCACCCATCGATCCCCGCTTTGTTTGTGAACTTTACCCCGTTGATGTCCATTAAAAACTTTAGCAGCACTGATAAGGTTTAAATCTCCAGCTCCGGACAGGGAGGGAAAGCTGCTTTTCGCCCCGAGCTGCCAGCTCTGCCACTTCTCAGGGGCAGTGGGACCTTGCAGGCAGATTCTGCTTGGATAACCTGGGATGCTCCTCTCTCCAGGCTGGGCAGAGAAATGACCTCTTGGTCTCTTAAAGCCTGATTAGAGCTAGGCCCTGGACTGGAATAAGGTGCAGAGGTTCAGGAGGGTTTGTACATCACTCAAGAAGTTTTGTTCTGTGGTTGTATCCCCCGTGGTCCCTTCTTGGCTCTAAGGTGCTGCCTGGGGCATGGGAAAGGGGCATCATTCTCCAAAGGACAGCTGAGCCTGGACTATCAGAGATCCCATTGGATTGAGGGAGTGATGGTGGTGTCCCTCAAGGAGCTCTCTGCCAGTCCAGACTCAATTCAGGACATCCTGCTATAGTTCTTCTATTTCAGTCCTAAACATCCTCAGGATGATCCTGGTAAGTAGAGTCTGACATGAGGAACAAGAAATCTCGTGACAGTTGAGAGAATTCAAAATTTCCTGCGGTCCAAACCTGCACAAAGGCCTTGGAAAGAGTCCAAGCAGCTCCTAGCTACTTTTCCTCCATAAGCAGGACATCTCTCCTCTGCCCCATGTTCCTGTGACCATCCTGTGGCTGAAGAAAACTCTTGGATAAGCTGTAGATTGGAAGTGAAATCCTGTGGTTTGCCTTATGGCCGGACGCCAAAGGAAAAAAGGTCCCACACAATGATTTCACAAGACAAGAAGTGCCAGGGAGGTGGAACCAGAGCTGTGCTGGGGTTGGGCACAGAGCATTTTCCCACCATCCCCTCTGTACACCCAGTGCAGGGAGTTGTTCTCCAGATCTGTCACTGACTCTACATCTATTATCCCAGATTTTAAATTTCTCTGGCTGCTCATCCAGCTGCTGTTTGCAACATCCCTCCTCTGCAAACACAAGAGGGGAGTGAGTGTGGGAATTCCAGTGCCAAAGGCTGCCCATAGGGCAGGGGGGATAGGGCCACTGCTAAATATTCCTCCTCCACACCTGAAACCTGGGAATGCTCTACTCTAGCTGGTGCCCTGAGGATCCCCATGGCCATGGAGGCTGTTTCCTACACGTGCTGGTTTGAAAAGACCCTGGCACAGGGTGCCCAGTGGTCATGAATATCTCACCCCTGGAAGCATCCAAGGCCAGCTTGGATGGGGCTTGGAGCAACCTGGGATAGTGGAAGTTGTCCCTGCCCATGGCAGGGGTGGAGCTAAATGGTCTTTAGGGTCCCTTCCAGCCATTTGGTCTTTAAGGTCCCATTCCAATCCCAAACCATTCTGGGATTCTATTGGCATTCTAAGATTCTCTGATTCTCTGGTTCCCACTTTTTTAACCGAGTGCAGGTTTTCTCTTGGCTCCAGTGAAGAGTCACACACCCCGTCTGGACATCCCACTTTTGGCTTTGCAGGCACTGGAGATGTGGAGAACCTGTCCTTCGAGCAGGGCATCCTCACACGCTGGGCCTGGCACTTCTTCAGTGCCAGTCCATGCCACCCTCCGGCATAATCCTGCGAAGGACACCATCCTTCCTCCTGCCCCCTTCCCTTTTCCTCCCGTGGTCACCGAGGCAGGTGTAGAAAAAATCAAGCAACTTAAGGAAAAATAAAACACATTCCTGCATTACCCAAAGCATTCTGATCAGAAATGGTTTTATTGCAGGATGTGAGCTGCAGCTGGAGTCAGCGTGCGAGGGGCCGGCCCTGCTCTCCCCACACTCCCTGTGTGTTATTCACAGCTGCAAATTGCTTGGAGATTTCTGGAAGACATCAGAGCGGATCAAACCTGATTTCTCTGCAGTCCTTTTAAACGTCCCATTGTAAAATGGATTAACATTCACGGGGATGCTTGGGGATGAAAGGCAGGGAAAAAAAAAAAAACACATCACCAGGAGGATGCGGTGCCTGAAGCTTCTTGCAATTTTACCTGAAAATGAAGCTTTTGTCAGTGTCTTTTCTCCACGGGGCTTTTCCATTCCCTGATGTAATCTGAACATTTTACTATTTGTGTCATTAGTGAACAAAAGGGGGGAAATGTGATTTTTTTTTTTTTTTTAATTAAAGGGCTTCCCCCCCTCCCCTATAGGAACGGTAAAAGAATATCAAATTATGGCCTGACAAGGTGCACTTGTGAGAGAGAATCACCAGAGTACAGCAGATCTATATCTTATCTCTCTCTGAAATTGCATGGCTGGGCCGTGGCATTGGAACAGATTTCAGCAGGGCAGGAATTCGGAGCATTGCAGGCTCGGAATAAGGAGTTCACTGGAACTATGCATGAACCAGTTTCAATACTGATGAGCTCGTGGCCACATAGATGAGCAGCAAGAGGCTGTGGGGGAGACTGGGGGAGTAATTTTCCCCTCCCTGTGAGACCCCAAATCACCTAAACCTGGGCCTGCAGCTGGGACAGGGATGAGGGGAGATGTGTTCTTCTTCTCCCCAAGGTCTCACTTCTCTCCTCGCTCACTTCTTGGCCACTGTGAGGAGCAGGAGGCGGCTTCTTGGTGGCAAAGGGCAGCCCAAGGTGGACAGGCTGCTGCATCTTTGCCCCATGAAGAAGCAGTAGATCCTGCACTTCCATGTGCTTTATTTTGGTGGGTTTATTTTAAATAAGAAATATAAATTTTGAACACAGGCAAAAGGTGGGGATGCCCTGGCTCAGAGTGTCCACAGAAGCTGTGGCCGCCCCATCCCTGGGAGTGTCCAAGGCCAGACTGGAGCAGCTTGGGATAGTGGAAGGTGTCCCTGCCCATGGCACGGGATGGAACTGGATGGGGTTTAAGTTCCCCTCCAACCCAGAAGATTTTCTGGGACATGATTTCATAGGAGACTCAGGAGCATCTTGAAGGCTCTCCTAAGGGAAACAGTGTCAAAACCTGGGGTTAATTAAACAGGAAGTGTCCAAGGCCAGGTTGGACGGGGCTTGGAGCAACCTGGGATAGCGGAAGGTGTCTCTGACCATGGCAGGCGGTGAGGCTGGATGAACTTTAAGGTCCCTTCCCACCCAAACCCTCCCGGGATTCTATGAAAAGCAGTTTTGATGATATTTTAACAGAATCAGGGAAAGGTTTGAGCTGGAAGAGACCTTAATGATCATCTCATTCCAACGCCCCTTCTGACAGAGTTTTTTTCTGTAGTCCAGACTTCAAGGAGGCTCCTTGAAGACCTGAACACCCACCTGAGGAGCGCAATAAACTCAGGGCACTGCTTTAATCAAATATGAAAAAACCACTTCCCCCTCCTGACCCACCTTGAGCCAGAAGTCCTTGGCTCTTTTTAATTGGTGGGGTTTTATTTTTTATTCTCCTTCCAGGCTGCAAATCCTCGCAGTGATTCGCTCTGATCGGAAATCTTTTTAACAAATATTTTTCCAAATGCTGCTCGGATTAGCGGCTCCAGCATTCATAAATAGCTTCTCCTGATCCCAGGGTTTCATCTCTGCTTTAACGGGGAGAGATGCTGATTTATGGCCACATTAAGCACGGACGTGGACTCACATTGGAGCCTGATAAATACGAGTCTTTAATATGCGCATGCATCATTTTTATGTTTCTTTTACAAAGAGGCTCTGAGTTGTGCGCGTTATAAAATTACACTGAGAGAATGGCTGCAGTCTGCATGGGAGCCAGGGCTGCTGAGGGGGATGAAAGATGCATTTTCTGGAATACTGGAATGCTCTGGGAGCAGTATAAAATTTATGATATCCTGAGCTATTCATTTTCACGGCTTTGGAGAACTTGAGCCTTGTAAAGGCTGTTAGGGATAACTGTGGAAGCAGTTGTTTGTTTGCAGCTTTAACTGCTTTTTTAATGACCAAGTTTGATTGTTATTGTAATTAGTAAATGAACAGTTTTTTGATTTTGTTCTGGTTTTGCTCCACGTTTGCAGCCTGGTTTCTTAAGGCAGTGAGGTTGGCAAGCTCTCCTGTAACCCTTGCTAAACTCTGGCTTCTTCCAAACACCATTTGAGAGTGCAGATGAGGTTTCTGAGATAATGAAGTCCCTGCAAGTCTTCTGAAAATTTCTAACTGAGTAGAGGAGGGGAGAGACTCCCACCACTGCTGCCAGGGAAGGCAAGGGTGGCAGGGTTTGGGGCTGGCTGCCCACACCCCCCCGAAATCATCCCACAGCTGGATTTCTGACCAAGGCATCCAGGTGACAATCAACAGGAAGTCTTCTCTCTTCCCAGAGCAGAGCTGCAAACCATGGAACTGGGAGAACTGGGATTTGATGCATGGGAAGGTGGAGCTAGGGGCAATTGGATTTTGGAAGTGCAGTCACTCTGTGCCCATCCATCTTCTCCCCTCTGGAACATGTCCAAGGCTGGGCTGGACAGGGCTTGGAGCAGCCTGGGATGGTGGGAGGTGTCCCTGCCCGTGGCCGAAGGTGGAACAAGATGAGCTTTAAGGTCCCTCCAACCCAAACCAGCCCATGGTGTGTGACTGGTTCTGGGCACAGACCACGGGACAAACATCCAGTTCTTTAAAAACAAAGAAGTTGGTGAGGTCACTACAGAACGAACCCATCAGGGATGGTCTCAGCAGCTCCAGCCTGGAAAACCTCACTGAAAAAAGGAGCAAAGGCATTGGTTTCTCTTCCCCACCTTCTCCACCTGGAGTCAGAGCCCAGACAGGACCCGGAGCAGAGCCTCCCCAAGGACACCTTCAGGAGCTGATGACTTTGTCTGCACTTCAGCCCCTCAGCTTCCTAAACCCTCAGCGTTTTCCTGGGAAAGGAGAGGATAATGAGCTACATAAGCATCCAGAGGAGCAGCAGCAGGAGGGAAAGGAGGTTTCTCCAGGTGCAGGAAGGTGGGAAGGGCCCTAACATTGTGATTCCCATTAACGTTTTCAGTGGCCATGGAAAAAGGTTTTCTCACCCCAGCAAAGGCCCTCTGAGGGAGTCAGGAGAGGAGTAACCCACTGGATGCTGAGTCACAAAAAAACACATGGAAAAGGGAATAAAGAGGCCCTTGCTGCTAAACAGGAAAATAAGAACTTGTTCCTGTAAAGCCTTCCAATGATGAACAATATTCCAGTGATGAACAATATCCTAGGGACACCGCGGGGCTGGATATGGGTGGATGATCACACCTGGGGAGTTAGGAATAGAAAAGATCATCCGAAGTAGCTGGGATGGGAGAGGCAGGATGAGGAGCCAGAAGCACTGGGTTTTTGCAGGTTTTCCTTCTGTTGCCATCCTTAAAAACTATCAAACCCCTAAAATTAAGGTACATCCTTTTCCTTTTCTCTAGATGGACTGAATCATGGAATTCCGGAATGGTCTGGGTGGGAAGGGCCTTAAAGAACTTCCACTCCCATCTCTGCTGCTGGCAGGGACACTTCCACTATCCCAGGTCACTCATCCAACCTGGCCTTGGACACTTCCAGGGATGGGGCAGCCACAGCTTCTCTGAGCACACTGTGCCATCAGATTTGATGGTTTAATTTTATTATTAGTGATTCATAACACTTTCATCCAGTTAGGATAGTGCAAATGCTGTGTTTTATTAGTATAAGGGAACAATAACCCAATTTTCTGGTCAACTTCTGGACCAGCTAGAAGTAGGTCCTACACAGTCACGTAGCTCAAGCTCACTGTACTCAGCTGACTGCAAGCATCATTTTGGATGATTCTGATGTTTTTGTGTGAAAAACCCATCCCTAAAAGATGATTCATCACCTCATGAGACAAGGAGACTTTGGAGGTGTGAGAAATCTCCCGCTGCAACTCTTACATCTCCAAGGAGCCCAGATCTCCAGCCAACCCAAATATTCCCATCAGGGTCTAGGAACATGTCCCACCAAAGGCCCCATTTGCAGAAGCCCATGGCAGTTCTTAGGCAGGTTTTTAACAATTATTGAAACATTAATCAGTGCCTGCAGCCTGGAGCTGGCTTGGAGGATGGAAAAGCTTTTCCTGGCTGTCCCAAATGAAGGATACCCGGGAATGGTGCCCGTTGCACTCTCCCACACTCCAGCAGTGCTTGTGTTTCCTGCCAGGAACACGCTTGTCTGGTCTTCTTCTCTAATCCTCCCTTTCATATTTGAATGGTTCCCAAGTGGTGTGATTGGGGAATATCCTTTGCTCAAGGGTATCAGCTGTACTCACTGGCCTTGGATTGTTGCTCCAGCAACACGGAAGAACCTGTGACATGCAACTGGTGAGTGCATTTTTCACATCTCTTTCTGAAGTGCAGCATTCCAAAAAGGAATTTTTGTGTGGATTTTTTTTTTTTTTAAACCAAGCACTGGGCTCCAGCTCCCAAAATATCCCAGGGCTTGTCGTTTGAAGAGGGTTTTGGAAATGAATGGAGCGCTGATCACAATTAGTACAAAGCAATTTAAAATTATTTGAAGGGCTTTCATAACGTGAAGTGTTCCAATAATTTGTAATTACCAAACGTTTCACCTGCTCTGAATCCCATTTACTTCCCAAATCAAGCCCTTGAAGGGCTCTGAAGTGGCACATCTCAAACTGAACAGGGCAACCTGGAGGAGCTGCTAATTCTGGAAGCACTTCTGGTGCTCCTGCATAACAACGAGGCTTTTTTGGGATGCAATCCCCAAATGGTCACTTAAAGGATTATCCCCCCAGGCACGTGGGGAAGTCGTGGGACAGAAGCAGGATAGGTGTCCCATCCCACACGAGCAGCAGCAAGCGTGGGAAGTTCGGCGGACCAACCCCAAGGGAGGTGACATGAGTTGAAAAGTGGTGGAAAAGCCACCAAAAAGGGACAGAGAGGTCCAGGCAGGGACTGGCCAGAGCAGTGTGAGCAGATCTGCAGTGGGGAAGGGTCTCCAGGCTCCAGTCCTCCCCCACCAGCAGCAGGAGCTGCAGGATTGATGGGCAAACCTCAGCTCATCTCTTCAGTCAGAGCAGCTCCAGGAGCTCACGGCTGAACACAAACTCCATGGACCGGCCCTGGACGCTTGTGCACCTCTGGGACTGTCTTTGCTGACCCCTGTTCCCACTTCTGCCTGTTTCCAGGGCTCTGCGGAGTGGGAGTCATATGGAGAGGTTCTCCTGAAGAGTTTTCACTCACTCTGAGCCTAATCAAGGCTCAAAATTGAGGCTGTCAGTTGTTCCACGGAGATGTTTTATATCCTGGTGTGGCACAGCACGGGCCCTCCCTGTTGCAAGACCCTGGAAGCACCCAAATTTAACCTTTCCCTTCAGAGAAGGCCTGGATCCAGCAGAAAAACATGGCTGGAGTCAGGAGCAAACCTTAAATCTCAGGATATGGAGGACAACCAAACCATCATCCACTGAGGGGATGAGTAATTGTATTTTCATGGTGCTGGCCAGGACACCCTCTGTGAAATACCTTCTCTGGGAGGTTTGGATTGGGAATGGAGGATTTTATATCAGATTGGAGCTCAGCCTTCATGGAAGAGGCTGCTTCCAAAGGGTCTCTGCAGAGATTTTTTTGCCAACAAGTCTAACAAAGGCAGGTGGGTTTTTTCCTTCTCCTCCAGGATCAGTTAGAGTGAGAACGAAAGTTCAAGGTGACACCTGTGCACAAGTGGCCACCAGCTGGGAGGGGATGCATGGCCAGCAAACATCTGGAGGACTGGAGCCAAAGGGCCACAGCTGGTGGCCAGGAAGATGCTCTGCATTTCCTCCCCTGCTAATCAAGGCAGAATTAGCTTTACTGGATGCCCGCACTCCTAAAATGGTTCTTTTTGCCTGGAAGGCAAAGAGAACCCTGGAACAAAGAGGGAGGAGTGTGAAGAAAAGGTCCTGCTTGGGCCTGTGGTGAAGGAGCTGGATCCCAGGCAGTAGCAGCCCTGAAGGAGTTAATGGTTGGGCTCATTAACCACCCTGAGCTGTTAACTGGGGATAGCAGCTATAAAAATGCAATGCTGGAAGTTGTGGGCAGTGCTGGGATGCTTGAAAAGGGGCAGAGGGCTCTGCGACTGATTCCAGCTTAAGGGAAATACCCTTCTTTAAGCTGAGGAGGTGTCCAGGACCCCCCTCTTTTGGAGAGGCAGAACCTCTCCCGTCCGTGGGGTGAGCAGGGGGTAGAGAGAGAAAATCAATCGTTCCTGCACAGCCACCAGCAGCAAAACCTCCCCGGAGGGTGTGCAGTGATAGCAAGGTAACAGCAATAAATAACAGGGAGCAGGGGTCCTCAAATCCTTGGAAAATAGAGGGACAATAAGGCAGGAGGGATGGCAGGGCTCTGCTGTGTCACTGCACCGCTCTGACTGAGTGGCACAGGGCATTTCTGCTCTTTTCCAGGGAAAGAAGGTGGGTTTGGGGTCGATGGAGATGTGGGTATGGACAGCAGTGATGAGGGGTTGGAAGGGAGGGAGGCTTGTTGGCTTGTTGGAACTCTAGGAAAAGCCAAATGGCAGATGAGTGGCACACTGGGAAATCCAGGCTCCTGATGCTGCTGGAGAGAGGGAAAGCATCAGATGTGTCCTGGGAGAAGGGCAGGAGGCAGCAGGGAGTCTTCCAGTAGCAGCCAACCCTCCAAAAGAGCTTTTCTGTCTTCCTTGGGTGCTTCTGCACCTTCCCTCCCCTTTTAGCAGCACTACTATCACAAAATGAATTATCCAAGATGTTTCCAGCTGTATTTCTGCAGGAAACACTCACTAGTCCCATGGATTTTGGCAGAGGCACCCACAGGCAGTCAGGGAATGGGGGCTGCTGTGCAACAGCTCCTGTTGGGAAATGGTTTGGCAGAGAGGGATGAGAAGAAGGCTGTGAAGGGAGCAGTCCACTGGTGCTGAAAACTTTACTGGGATGTACAAATGTTCCAGCTTGGTCTGGAGCTCTGTTTTTGCTGAAGTTAAACAAAGCTTTTCAGCTTCAAAGTCTCTTCTGGGCAGAGCTCCTGTATTGCAAATTACTGTAAGCAAAACCTCACATCAGAGAAAGGAATCTTTGCTTGCAGAAGGGAAAAATAGCCCTAATTTTTTTTCCAGCTAAATTTCAGAATTAAAGAAGAATTAATTAATGTTTTCTGGTGAGCTCTAGCATCTCACATTCCTCAGGCTGGTTTGGACTCAGTGTTCCAACAGCAGCTCAGAGGTGACAGAAATGCCTTATATCCTGCATTCCCTCAGAACTTTGCTGGGGAAAAGGGATTTCTCCCTTTCTGAAGTGGGGCTGGTCCTTTAAAACATCTGGTTTTAGCAAGGCCCCTTTTGGGAACGCTCTGCTGTGGATCACTTGTAGTCATTGGAGCGAGCTGGTGGTCCAGGAGGGAAAATTAGCTGGGAATTCATTTGAGTGTGGGAATCAACCCACTGTGGGTTGGGCTGGAAGGTGTCTGGGTTTCTAATGACTTTGTGCAAAGATGTCACACGGGGCTGTGTCTCTGCTCTGATCCGTTGAGTGGATCCTGCTGGCATGCAGCCTCCACTGGGTTTTTGGGAAGAGGGATGTGGTGTTGAACTTATTCCTGCTGACCCCAGCAATGATTCTGTTGTTCCTCAACAAAGAAACAGGGATGTGGAGTGGAGGGGGAAAAGCAGAAGGTGTTTAGAGCAAAGGAAGTGTCCAAGGCCAGGCTGGACGGGGCTTGGAGCAACCTGGTCTGTGGAAGGTGTCCCTGCCCATGGCAGGGGGTGGAATGGGATGAGCTTTAAGGTCTCTTCCAACCCAAACCATTCTGTGATATTCCATAATATTTCCCTCTCCCCTCAGTCAGCAGACTGAGACATAAAAATGTTTTATCCTGAGTTTAATTTCATAGTCACAGAATGGTTTGGGCTGGAAGGGACCTCAAAGCCCCTCTCATTCCCACCCCCTGCCATGGACAAGGACACCTTCCAGTAGACCAAGCTGCTCTAAGACCTGTCCAACCCAGCCTTGAACATGTCCTTTTTCATTAATCCCAGGTTTTTCCCTCAGGAGAGCCTCCAAGAGGCTCCTGACTCTCCTGTGAGATGCAGTTTGGTTGGAAAGCCCAGGAACTGCCAGCCCTTGTATGCTCCCAGCTCATGCCCACCCTGGTATGAGGAAATGTTCAGTATGGATTTCTCAGCACACAGACCCAAATCGATCAAATAAACAAGGAAATGGGTCCCTGAGTGGGGCTCTGGGGCCTCAAATGTGCTGAGCAGCTCAGCAAACACGGCCTGACCCAGGGGCTGGGCAGACAAACCCCACACCCCGGCAGATCCCCTCCGCTTGCTTCCAGCTCTAATCCCGAGGATTTAATGAGTGCAACGAGAGAGGCCAAATATTTACACTGAGGAGCTCAAGTGGGCAAATAAACCAGGCTCTTACAAGTGAAGCAAACACAGCACAGGCTGGGATTCAAAGGGACGTTTGTGGCTGGGTCTGGGTCTCCAAAGTGACTTTTTTCCTTTGACAAACTATTCCTTGTCAAGGCATCAGAGGCAGGGACATTGAATTTAGCCTGTGCAAACACACGTGGTACCAGGATGGAGAAAAAAAATGGGTTCTCCTTAGGTCTGCAGGCACATTAGATTAATTTTTGCCTCTTTGGCAAGCAGGGAGCAACTTCCCTGTCCTCACACTGCTGAAGTTGCAATTCCAGCAGCAGCAGCCGCCCTGTGGCCTCCAGCACACAGAAACCACCTCCCCAGGAGCCCTTTGTGACAAATAACTACAGCTGAAAGGCTGAAATCCCTGCAAAGCCTCAAGTAAACAAAACATTGACCTGTTCGTGGACTCACCTGGAGAAAAGGAGGGGTGTGGTGCGGGGGCCGAGGCTGCTGCAGCTGCACGGAGGGATCTGTGCTGCCCCTGGGGATGCAGAGCTGCTCTGGAGCAGCAGCAGCAGCTTCCCTGTCTGCAGCAAAACGCTCCCAGCTGTGGCCTGGAAGGCTGGGAAATCAATCACATCCCCTCCTGCTCCTGGCGTGAGGCAGGTGCTCCGGCAGTTAAGGAACGTGGATCTTAGAAGGGCCTCCATCAGGCTGGGCAAAGCTGCTCTGGCTGAGCCACAGGTGGGAATGGGCTCCACCAGGGCCACAGCTCCCCTGGCAGTCTGGAGAAGCATCCCCCTGGCAGTCTGGAGAAGCATCCCCCTGGCAGTCTGGAGCAGCATCCCCCTGGCAGTCTGGAGCAGCATCCCCCTGGCAGTCTGGAGCAGCATCCCCTTGGCAGTCTGGAGAAGCATCCCCCTGCACCCAGGGCCGGCTGCCTGAGGCACCAGTGTGCTCCTGGTGAGTGGGGACAAGGCAGCCCAGGTCCCTGGGGCCCCACAGGTCCCTGCCACGTCAGTGTGATGCCTCCAGACCTGCATTTTGCATCCAGAGCCTCTCTGCAGCACTGCGGCTGCTGTGGGGTTTGGGGCCATACCCGGCCATGGGGACTGGGGGGTGCCAGGTTCCCCCTTTGGGGGTCTCAAATCCCATCCCTAAAAGCCTCAGGACAGTAACGAATCTCTCCTGCCCTGCAGGAACGGAGTGGAGGGGAAGCTGGAGAAGTGCAGAGTGGCCAGGCAGTGATTTGGGGTCAGATTTTGGGGTCAAGCCCCAGCTAAGTAGCAATTTAGCCAAGAAACTGGTTTTAGGGTCTCTTCTGCTTTTCCAGGGCAGCCCCTGGTGTGCCTGGCCGGGGTGGGGGTTCCTCCAGTCCCGCCGCTCCTGGTACATCCCGGCGTTCCCCCGGCACAGCTGCCGGGAGTGGGAACTATCGATTATCGGGCATCACGAGCTCATTTAAACAGATGGGCTTTTAGGAGTGAATTAGGGGAAGCGTGCAGCGAGCAAAGCATGAGCAATGCCTCCGATTCCTCGGGCTAATCCCAGCAATAATGCGTATTTACTGATAGGGTTCTCTGCACGCAAGGAGCAACTCCCATTTATCCCATTTATCCACTTATCTGGGAAGCAGATATCAGGGTAAACGACTCCGAGGCAAGTCCACGGCCATAAATCAGCGTTTTTTCCCTAAGAGCAAACAGAAGGACAGGCTTCAGCACAGCAGCTTTGCACCTCGAGGAAAAATGACTCAATTCGGAGCCGAGAGGACACAGCAGAGCTTGCACTGGGTTTTAGTCAAGTTCCTTCTTCCTCTGTCATTCCAGGCTCTGAGTTAAAAATATTAACTTTGCTGTGCTTTAACAGAGGACCACACTCCATCCCCATTGCTTCCAGGAAATAACTGTAAATTCTTATTACTGCTCATGATCCCTCACGATCAAATCACTTCTCATTCTCCTCTCTAAGCTGAGCGACTTCAGTGCTTGTGCTGCCTCTCTTGGTTTGGTTAATTATTTATTTTCTCACTTCCAAGAATGAGTAGAAAGGCAGCACGTGGGTGGGAAAAAAGACAAATTATTTTAAAACCTCACAAAAATTTGTCGTGATTGAAAGATATTTACTTTCTTTGCACGAAAGGTGACTAAATTTCCAAGTTCAGCAGAGAAAAGTAACTTCTGCTTGTAATTAAATTCTGAGATTGAGTCTGCATCCAAGTTTGTGTTCCATAAACAGGAAGGCAATTAATGAAATTAATGATTGGCATCAATGCAAGGGTTGGAACTCGAGGATTTTAAGGTTCCTTCCAACCCAAACCTTTCCATGATCCATGTTATTCGTCTCCTTCTCCTTGCAAGTCCACCTGGGAGAAGAACAGTGTGTTCCGAGGAGGAGGAACCTGTTTGGGTCAGAAAAATGCCTTTTTAGGAATATGCATTTGCAGTCCCAGCCTGCTGCTGGTCTGCATCTGCAGTTCCCATCATATATTGGAAGATTCATTAAGGAGAGATGGGGGAAGGCAGAGCCAGGCTGGGGGATGCACTAAAAAGCCTCTTTGTTATTTCAGCAAGGTGAGAATCACCTCGATTGATTGGTTTCCATTAGAACGAGCGAAAACAATGCTTCAAAAATAATGGGTGGTGCCCATTGCTGCTGGAGACAGCTGACAACCTCCTCTCTTCATCCATTCTGGTACAACTTCCCTCTGGAGGAGGAGTCCGATTTTTGTTGGAAATGTGGACAAGGGACACAAATGTCAGGGTGAGCTCAGAGCTGTCCCTCCCCAGCCGTGCCCTGGGTGCTCTTTGCTCAAAAATCAGTGTACAGCTCACTCCCTGTTATTCACAGCCCCATTTATCATCCTCTCCCGAGTTTTTCCTACCTCCGGCATTGCGGTGCTGCCTGTGGCTGGAGAGCCCAGGTTTGCTGGGAGCTCTGTGGCAGTTTTTGAGCTCTTCAACCCAACACAGGAGAGCATTTACCAGGCTACATTTCACTGGGAACTGTGTTCCCGGGTCGTGTTCACACATTAGGATCTCCTCGATGGTCCCAAATCGCCAGACTTGCCAGATGTGTAATGGGAATGCTTCTGCTAATGCTCCAGCCTCCCTCCAGGATGCTGCTTGGGCTCCTGGAGCGGGATGTGCCAGCCCATGTGGCAGCTCTGGGAATGTGTGCCACCAAAACGCTCGGAAGAGGTGCAGATCCAGGTCCTGGAGCACAGGAAAAGCTGCACGAGGGTGAGAAAAGCCCCTTCCTCAGCTGCAGGGAGTGGATTAGAGCAGCTTTGTGGGGAACACTGGATCAGGGGAGATATCACTGCACCTTACCACTGATCTCCCAGCTCAAGCTCCCTGCCAGGACCAAAAGGATTTGGAGGGGTAGAAATCACTGGTGTAGGAAGGGAAACCCTGGAACAGGCAGTGTGAGTACCCTGGAAGAGCTTCTCTCGCCTCATGCTGAAGGAGGCTGGGTATTATGTAGGATACACATTATATACATGATGTATTTTATACATAATTTATATATTATTATAAAGAAGTGACGATGGCTGAGGGAGGTGATTCTCCCCCTCTGCTCTGCTCTGGTGGGGCCCCACCTGCAGAGCTGCCTCCAGGTCTGGGATCCAACAGCAGAAGGACGTGGAGCTGCTGGAGCAAATCCAAAGAAGGCCACAGAGATGCTCCAAGGGCTGGAGCTCCTCTGGAGCCAGGCTGGGAGAGCTGAGGGTGTTCACCTGGAGAAGAGAAGGCTGCAGGGAGACCTCAGAGCCCCTTCCAGTGCCTAAAGGGGCTCCAGGAGAGCTGGAGAGGGACTTTGGATAACGGATGGAGTGACAGGACAGGGGGAATGGCTTTAAGCTGGAAGAGAGGAGGTTTAGATGGGATAATGGGAAGAAAGTCTTGGCTGTGAGGGTGGTGAGGCCCTGGCACAGGTTGCCCAGAGAAGCTGTGGCTGCCCCTGGATCCCTGGAATTTTCCAAGACCAGGTTGGATGTGGCTTTGAACCTCATCCCATCTCCTCCTCTGCATCTTTTCCAGCCCTCTCCCACTTCTCAGCCCTCATCCCTCTGCCCTCTCTCCTCCTTCCCATTCTTTCACTGCATTTCCCCCTTGGCAGAGCCAGGTTTGGAGGTTTCAGCTTCCAGTCACCAACAAAGAGCTACAGGGATGGTGCAACCCGGCTTTTCCAGGAGCTCTTGGCTGGGACTAAGTTTGGATGTATTTCCAAGAGGCCACCATTGACCTCAGCTGCTCTGTCAAACAGGCAAGGCTTTTTTTTTTTTTTCCCGGGAGCACAGAAATCCCTCAAGGTTCTAAAATTGCTTAAATATGAGAGGAGAAAAGAAGAGTTTGGAAAAAGAAGAGTTTGCTTCCTTCCTGTTTTAAGGAATGCTGAACCCTGTTAGACACCAACCAAGGAAGATTCAGCCCCAGGAATTAAAATCTAGAAAATGATCAGAAGGATTGTGTTTTGATTTAAGGAGATCCTGTCAGGAAACTGTAAATTGAAGCTGCCTTTGCTCTGTCTAATAGAGAACAGTAATAATTGTGTGCCATATATGTGCTCTCACTGCTTCTTCTCCCTCAGAAAAAGCATTTAAAATAATTTCTTATGAAGAAACATTCCGAAAGGAAGAATGCTGAATTTATTATTATTATTATTATATATTATTCATATAATGACAACACCCAAACTTTTCTCAGCACTGAGCAGAAAGAGAGAAGATAAAGCCTCTGGCCCAAAGAGACTTTGAAATAAATGGAAATAAGGTTTGGATCTGCCTCTGCGTGTGTGTGTGCATGGAAAGTTTTTAAGTATTACCGAAGAAAGTGTGGGGGAAAAATTGAATTATACATCAGCTTCTTCACCACCAGAAAAAAAAAATGGGCAAGTCTGCACGCTCTTGATAACATTTTAATAATTTACAACTTCAAATTTCACCCTGGGAGTGACTTTCAGGAGGAGGAAGGAATCCTGTGACTGTAAACACAGCTGGAAGGGAATGGAAAATCATGGGATCTTCTGTCTGGGGACGGGGGATGGCAGGAGGAGAGGGGGGAATGGCTTGTGTTGAGTGGGGAGATGGGGATCCTCCCTGGGGACCTTGGAGGGGACAGCAGGGATGGGGCAGAGCTTTTACAGCCCTGGCCACTGCATTCCTTGGCAGCGCTTGGAGTAAATCCTCATTCCAATCCTCATTCCAATCCTCATGTTCTCCAAATGCACTTGGAGCAACCTGGGCTGGTGGAAGGTGTCCCTCTGGTGGAATGAGATGCTCTTAAGGTCCCTTCCAAGCCAAACCGTCCTGGGATTCTGTGAAAACAGGCAAATTCCTCCCTGCCTTCCCTTGGGGAGTTTTTCCCTGTGGCAAAGCACCAGGATTTCACGTTCTCGGGTGAGTTCCCCTGTCCTCAGCACAGCAGGAGCACCAACCCTCAGGAATGCTGCCAGGGGTGTCTGTCCAAGCAGGATTTCATGCACCCACAGGGTCTGGATGTCCCAAAACTGCTGCTGGAAGCCACAGCTGGAGGGGATTGAGTGGCAGGAGTTTGTCTGTCCGTCCCATGGCTGGTGCCTGTTCTCCCAATGACTGCAGCAGGAGAAGGCGGCATGATCCAGGATTCCTGGCATGTCCAGGAGGGGTTAAGGATGAACACCGTGCTCACAGGGAGGTTACAGTGCACATGGAAGGCTGAGCTCCACCTCACCCCATCCCAGACCTGCCTCACCTCCACCACCTCCGTGCTGGGCCACCTGGGCACAAAGCTTGGGATCTGGGAATTCCAGAGCAGCCCTGCCCAGCTGGTGGAAGGGGATCAGTGCCAAACCCAGGGCTCCCAGGGCGGGCAGTGCTGAGGGACCAACAGCTGGAAGGGCCCAGAAATGTAGGGATCATGGCTTTCCCACATTGCTGAGAAATCTGGAGTCAGCAGGGAAATACGGTGCCAAAAGTGTGCCTGGCACCCCTGAGCTCCCCCTGGGCCTGCCTGCAGTGCCAGCACCAGGGACAGGGACAGCAGCCCTCGGGAATCTCTCTGGGATGACTGTTCCCTGATTTTTGCTGCTTCCCAAGCTGCTTTTGTGTGAATTCCTTCACCCCATGGACGTGGCAGGATTTGCATTTCTGTTTGCCAGGGAATGTTGCTGTGACCACTGGGAGTGGTGCAGTAAAACCTCTCCCTATTTCCCATCACCTCCACTGCCTCTTCTCCTGGGTGCTTTCCCCCTTGGGATATTTTGTCGCCCAGGGTGGGTTGGAGAGGGTCCAGCTGCATCAGGGGACCCAGGCAGGGTCTGGGGGACATGGCAACAGGGTTTGGACACCCAGCTGGTGGCACAGCCAGGGGACAGGGACACCGCAAGCTGAGTGAACTGAGACATTGTCTTGCCTGGTCAGCTGCAAGAGGGCAGCCAGATCTCCCATATCTCCCAAAATCATTCCCTTGGAGAGCAGGCAGAGGGTGTTCCTGCTTGGAGAAGGCTTTGTTATATAATCCCTCCTCCAAAAGCCACCTTGGCGGCAGGAGCGGGAAGCTGGGGCCTCCGTTCTCCATTAAAATGGAATTTTAAGCATTAATATGGGAAGAGGTCACACTGAGAACTCCCCATCCTTGGCACCTCCTCCTGCCTGCTCCTGGAGCATCCCTGGAGTGTTTCCAGCACGCGGAAGGCTGCACAGGTCTTTGTCTGGTGAAACCTATTGTCCCACACTTTGTTTTCCCAAGGAGGCCGTGGAAAAGCTTCCCTGGGGCAAGGTCCCCAAGCTTTGGGGCTACCAAAACCCAACGGCCTGGTGAAAAAACAACAGGGTCAAAATAATTTATCATTGACGTAAATGACTTTATTAACAACATCCCTCAGAGCGGTGCTGGGTGTTCACACCTTGTGACACCTTGTCACACCTTTCCCTGTGGAAAAGCTGTTGGCTGCATCCATGGGAAGGGGCCTTTGGACAGCCTGTGGTGCCTCCTGCTCACTCCTGCTCCACCCAGCTCGGGATGTCCAGGGCTCGGGCTCTGGAAGCCACTAGATGTCAGGGTTACTCCGTGCAGCCGTGACACCTGCCAGATGTGGCACAGCTGGCTTGACCTGGAGGTCCCCTGGGGGTCCCCCAGGGCAGGCCACGGCCTGTGTCATACCTGGAATCAGAGAAAAAGCCAGGAGAAAGTGGGATGAAGGCTTTGTCCCTGCAGACTGTTCGCTGTCTCCCTCTGGAATGACAGCCGCGGGTTGGTTTGTCCAGGGAACTTCTGACTGTTTGCAGGAAAATCCTGTCCTCAGAGTCATGGGTGTCTTCAAAACCGGCTGCTGGTGGTCACCCAGCCAGGAATGTGCATGGACAGCCTGAGTGGGTTTGGATTTCCTGCTGGACACAGGTCAAAGCATCACCTGAATTCCCCACACCTGCGCTGACCATAAGTGTGACCAACAGTGACCCCTGAGCCCCCCTGTCCCGCCTGGAAACACATTTTAATCCAATATAATTTAGCCTTTACAATCACCGACTTCTTTAAAACCCTCAGCACCCAAATTTTGGTGGGAAAAAAAGTGGGAAACAGTTCTAATTTTTACAAAAATTGCGACAAAGTTCATATTTTACAAAGACCCCAAGGTTTTCTTTAGATTAAAAATATTCAGCTGAAACTGCTCCGTTTTCTGAAGCATGCCAGTTGTTTATTGCATTTATTCTAAAACTGAATGCTGAATTCACATCATAGATAAGGATTATTAACAACTCATTTTAATGTATAAGGAATTGAAGGAAGTTATTTCAGTATAAACAGGGGAATGTGGCAGCTTAAATAAGAATTAAGAAGTGGAAATGGCTTCCTACTGCCACAGGGCTGGGTTAGATGGGATATTGGGAAGGAATTTCTCCCTGTGAGGGTGGGGAGGCCCTGGCACAGGTTGCCCAGAGCAGCTCTGGCTGCCCCTGGATCCCTGGCAGTGTCCAAGGCCAGACTGGACGGGGCTTGGAGCACCCTGGGACAGTGGAAGATGTTCCTGCCCATGGCAGGGGTGGCACTGGATGGGCTTTAAGGTCCCTTCCAACCCAAACCATCCTGGGACTCCATGAAAGGACAGAAATGGGGGTCTCTGAGCATTGACAGGTCAGATGCTCAGCAGGTTGTTGACCTTGTTTCTCCCCAGATATTTTAGAATGTGGTACAAGGCTTTCTGTCTTTCCTGCCCCACCTCAAGTCTCATCCTGATCTGTGGGAGGACGTAGCAAACCTGGGATATGCAGCTCTGTATCCCTTCCCAACCCTTTCCAGCCAGAGCTGTAACTGTGGCCTTCTGAGTACCCATTTAATCCCAGAGCTTTTTCCATTATTCCCATTCTTGGGCTGAATAACTTTCCATGGTGACAAGTCCCAAGAACTAATTATGCGGTACATGAAAATTTATTTTCCTTTATCAGTGTGAATTTTCTGCCTGTATGGGAAAGCGGGTTATTTATTAGGAGAAAAAAATTAACTCAATGGCTTTTTGTAGCTAGAGCTTCTCAAATCCCCCTCTCAGCGAAGGAATCAACAATTACAGCTGGCTCTGGGTTCCATCACCACTTAGGCATGATGGATCTGCAATTCCATAGTTTTCATTAGAGCAACTAGGCACCCAAGTCCATCAATAAACCATATGATGTGCAGGGATACTGATAACGGCAGCCTATTAGATTCATTAGTGCTAATCAGGAGGGAGGCATCGATGGCAGCTCGTTGATAATGCTCACTTAAAGAAGTGCTTTTTAGGGTGAATGATTTCAGTGATGTGGGAGCGCTGGAAAAGCTCTGGAAGCAAATGTCAAACCTGCCCCATTCCCTGGAAAAGAAGGGAAAAACCCGCAGATGAGATCATACAATGAACATTTTTATCGATTCTGAGGGCACACAATGGCAGCAGGTGAGGAGCAGAGAAGAGGGAAGGGTGGGGGGAGGATTTCCTTTGGGAATGTGTTGGACACTGGTTTGAACCACAGAAGTTGGGAGTGTTAGGAATGCAGCCAGACGTGGAGGGCAGCCCAGGATCTCCTGGCACACGCAGGAAAGGGGAGATCAGGAAAACAATCACACCGTGGATAGGATGAGGTTTCTTCGGATGGGATCCAATCCAACAAATTCATTGCCACCTTAGAATCCTAAAACTTGGTGAACTTGTTACAGCTGCTGAGGTGGTCAGAGGAAATAACTGGTGACAAACCATTAGAAGATCATGTGGATGCAGAGGGGAGGGAAGTAAATGTGGATCTCTCTCAAATCACAAGGGCGAATCCAGGAAACTTGGTAGAAACTTGCCGGAAAACTTGGGGGCATGAAAATCAAGGAGGCAGTCTGGAAGCTGGCTGATAAGTAACAGGGAAAATAGGTTGCAAAAAATTCCAGCTATGGCAGGGTGACTAAACATATATTAACAGCAAGATGGGAACCTTCCCAAAAGGAGAATGCAGCAGAAAGGATGGAAAAAGGGCTGATCATCCAAAAAGGATGTGACACAAAATTTGGGAAATGTCAGGAGAAAATGAAAGATGAGAAATTCAAACTTCACTGGAAATGGCAAAATATATTAAAACCTCCAACAAAAGGCTGTCCCTGGAGCCTCTGCTCTTCCTTGTTCTTCCCTTGTGTAGCTAAAGATTGCAGCTAATCCAGGAAGGCCCGGACTGAAAATGAATGTGTTCCTAGGGATTGTGCTGGAGGCTGGGATGGAGGCAGAGCGGAGCTGCGGGAACAGAACGGAGCTGGATGCAGGATGAATGTGTTGGGGCATGCAGGATGGTGGGATGAGGGTGGGAGAGGGGAGTCAGACAGTGGGAATTGTCTCCATCTTGGCTCCTGAGATCCTTCCATGATTTTGCAGGTCTCCCGGCAAGGGCCGGTGGGAATATCATCCAATGGAAGATCAAAGGCAGGGCCTGAGGGCATGGAAGAGAAAAGCAGGGACTGCAGCAGATGAGATACTCTGAGTCTGCTCCTGCAGAAACTGCAACAGGTCTGGAAGGAAAAACTGAAGATTTTGAAGAAACTTGTGGAAAATGGGGGAAAACCCCAAGCTGGAATGGCTTCTAAATAGATCAAAGCAAGGTGGGCACTGGCGAAACCACATGGGGATTACTGACAGGAAAGGAGATTCCCACAAGATAATGAGGAAAGGCTGGGAGAATTCGGATTGTTCAGCTTGGAGAAGAGAAGCTCCAGGTGACCTAATTGTGGCCTTCCAGTACCTGAAGGAGGTGACAAGAAACATGGAGAGAGAGACTCTTTCCAAGGGATAGAGTGACTGTACAAGGGGGAATGTCTTCCCACTGCCAGAGGGCAGGGTTAGATGGGATGTTGAGAAGAAATTTTTCTCTGTGAGGATGGTGGGGCCCTGGCACAGGTTGCCCAGAGAAGCTGTGGCTGCCCCTGGATCCCTGGAAGTGTCCAAGGCCAGGTTGGACAGGGCTTGGAGAAACCTGGGGTAGAGGAAAGTGTCCCTGCCCATGCCAGTGGGTAGGACTGGATGATCTTTAAGCTCCCTTCCAACCCAAACCATTCCATGATTCTGTGAAGACTCCCAAGCTCACTGATCACCCTCTGGGAATGATGATCCTCACTGGGCAGCCATGGCCACCCCTGCTCCTGCTCAATGCTCCCAGCTCTCCATTTTCAGGTACAGCTGGATGCACCCAGCAGAGAGCGGCCACTGGCCTGGGACTCCCAGCAGCCACTGGCCTTTGGTTTCTCTACCTGATGCACGAAGGAACCTCGGCTTCTCCTCTGGGGCATCGCCTGTCCTGCCAGCATGGGACTGAAAATTACAGCAGGACTTCATTTGTAGCATCTCAGAGAGACAAAAGGAGTCTTTTCCTTCAGCTTGAACACTGCCACAGCCCCTGGAAGGAGCTCAGAGTCTGGCACAGCCTCATCCCTCCCTCTGGAAGTCTCTCTGTAGCTCTGTTTTGCCATCCTGCAGATCCCAGTCTGGCTTTGCGGTGCTCTGTGTGTTCCTGTGTCATCTGGCACCACGGTGGTTTGATCTGGAATCCGTTAGTCTCATCCCGATGGGAAGGACAGATGCTGGCAGAGGGGAAGCACGGGATCCAAAAGCCCACAGAGCTGCAGGATTTTCGCTGTGCTCTGGACAAATACTGACTGGGGCTGGCTTCAGCAGCCTTCTCCCCTCATGGATGTTCCAACATGGAACACGAGCAGTGACAAACTGGAGCAATTACTCCCCATGTTCCCAACCACCCCATTTCCCTCCCCCTGCTATTGATTTTGGAAACACTGTTTGAAAAGTGAAAAGGCAAAAAAAACCCTTCATGGCCTGTAATACCTAAATGGAAATTTAATCCCTGCTCCATCCACCATCCCCTGGCTGCATTTATTTTCCAGGCACATTTGGATTGTTTTGTTTACTGCTGACTGTGTTTATGATTATTTTAATAGAGAGCGTTGCACGATACATTTTGTATGAAGGTCACCGCTTAGATATTCTCGATTGGAGCGGCACGGATTCCTAATGAATTCACACCGCCTCTTGCAGGGTTCTCTCCATTTCCAGCGGGGCTCCCGCTGCAATCCCACATTAGCCATGTGCCGGATACATCCCATTCTCTGCTGCTGGATTTAGCGGAGTGGGAAGGGCAGTGGGAAGTTGCTGATGCCGATCGTTTCACCCAGGGGTTAATGCACTGCCCATAAACACGGCCAGCAGCCACCAGCCCAAAACGGGATAAATGGAACATTTCAGGAATCCTTGTGCGTGCCCCAGGCGTTTCTCTCTTTTTGGTGCCAAGCTCGGAATGAGCTCTGAGACAGCGGTTCTCACTCGCAGAGAATTTGCCTTTCCAAAGTGTCCACTTCTCCCCAAGTATCGCCCCCAGCCTGCTGGAATCATCGATATTTGCAGTTCTGGTGTGCTGAGCCGTGAGCAGCGTTTGGAGCGCTCAATGAATCCCTGATGCTCCCCACGTTCCCTCCCTCCCTCCTTTTCCCTGCTCCATATTCATGAGACAAGACTTGTTTTGTCTTCCTGACCGGCTGGCATCAGGTTCCAGTGAGGAATTCTGGAAGGAATTCTGCTTGGCAGAAATATTCTGGCCGTGCACTGAAAATAAGGGGCTACGTCTTCTTGCATTCACTGGACAAGGTGTGATCCATTGGACAGCAGGACTTTCCCAGCTGTGAGGATAAGGATTGGTAAATAAGGAGACCCAACCTGCCTCCATGGCAGTTTTAGTGGATTTGGGGAGGATCTGGGTGAAGAAGGGAGAGGGAGAAAGTCTGTACCAGCGTCATCAACACTCTAGGCCTTGGCAGATTAGAGGTGTTTGGGTGGAGGATCTGTTCCAGTGTGGATTGAGTTCAGAGCCAGGTAACATTCCCCACAAACTCCAGCTCAAGGGTTTTGTTGTCTATGTGTAGAATCATGGAATCATTAAGGTTGGAAAAGCCCTCCAAGATCGAGTCCAACCATTCCCACAGCACTTCCAAGGCCACACTGACCCATGTCCCCAAGTGCCACATCCAAGTCTTTTAAATCCCTCAAGGGACGTGACTCCCCCAGAGCCTTGGGCAGCTGTTCCAGTGTCTGACCACCCTTTTAGTGACGACATTTTCTCTAATATCCGACCTAAACCAGACGTGGAGCAACTGGAGGCCCTAGTTTCTCTATATTCACGGATTGTTGCTCCCTGATCAAAGTGGCCTCTCAGCAGTCACCATATCCTTTGGCACAAACAGCATCCAGGGAATGGATGAAACCCATCTCCTCCTGCTTGCCTGAACCACTCTCTGCTCATGTCCTTTCTGATCTCTTGTTCTTGTACAGGAAGAAAGGATTATCCTTTAATGGATAGTTTGGATTTGTAGCTCAGGTTGCTGTGGAAAACTCTGCTCCAGTTTTCCTGCTCCTTGCTCCAGGTACGGGATGGGAAGGGGCCCAATGGTGTCACAGGTGTATTCAGGTGTGCTCACCTCTGAGCCTTGTTTGAAACAGCTGGATCCAAGCTGCCTTTGGTCACTTTGGGATGCTTTCCAATCCTTTCTCCCTGGGAAGTGGCCATTGAAGAGCTCTGGGCTTGGTTCCCATCTCCTGGTTGTGATTAGATGTTCAGCAGCTCAGCCTTGGCAGAGGGAGGGATCCCTCCAGCTCTCCCCCCAGCTAGGTTTGGGTTGGGATGGTCTGGGATCCATTAGCACGAGGCAAAAAAAATCACAGATAATAAAAACAACACAGCTCCTAATGATCTTTTTCATGCAGTCTGGCTTCTATTCCAACCAAACAAGCAGAACCCTCTTTCCAAGAGTTCCTGGAGAACAGACAGACACAAATGCCTGACTCCAGTGTGCTTTCATCTCCCAGTGTCAGGAGACACTGCATTTATCTCTGCCTTCATCATCTTTTATTCCCACCACCTGCTGAGAGCTGGAGCCGTACCTGGACGGAATTTTTGCCTCTTTAGCAATCTTTTCCTCTTCTGCTGTTGTGTCCCAGAGCTCTGGGAGTGTTCCATGGGTCATTTTCTCCAGGAAGCGTTTTCTCATTTAAATACTCAGCCATGCAGCCTCTGGAATGTCAGTGGGCATTACAAACAAAGGGAAAAGGATCTGGAAAAATGAACCCTCGATCTACCTCAGCCATCCAAGACTTTGTTATTTGCAAGGCAATTTTGAAGGCTGGCAGCAATCAGTGGTCCTTCCCTGTCCCAAGGAGATGGACATAACTCCAGCCTGGAAGGAAAAGCCATTCCAAGGACTATCCAGAAACTCTGGCTGCCCAAACTGGTACTTCCTAATTTTCTTAGTGAATAGTTCAGCACTTAGAGTGAAAACACATCTGGCACATGGCCCTATTCCATCACATCTGGGCAGGGTGGGGAGAAGTGGAGCCCAGCATTCATGGCCAGAGAGGTCCCTCCTGCTTTTTGGAATCCCATCCAGGAGGCAGAGGAGGCCTCACTTGTCAGCTCTGCCAGCCTCAGCATCTCATCCTCCTCTAGAAGGAAATCATAAATTGTCCAGGCTTCCTCAGCTTTCATGAGCTCCCTGGATTAGGAGTTGTCACCATCTGGAATTTAACCCTTCATGCCCAGACTGGAAGGTGAATCCTGGTGGTGAGGACACACACATTCCAGCTCTGACTGATTCCCAAGAAGACTCAGGGGACAAAGGGATCCAACTCCAGCAGCACGGGCTGTAAATCAAAGCAGACTTTGCCAAGGAGCTCCTGGGTAAGAAGCAAACAGGGCTGTGGACAATCCTGAAAATGAACCAGACCAATCCTCACCTCCTTTCCACAGACAGAGCTGGGATCTGTAGCCTGAGAGCTGGAAGTCACGGAGCGGAGACATCAAGGTTGACTCTTGGTGTGCTCCAGCTCCTCCTCACAGCTCCTCACCTCCCAAAATCATGTGCAGTCCTTGGTGTGCTTGGGCAGGGCTGGGGAGCATCTTCTGGGTGTTGTGTCAGGTTTGGATCATTGCTGCTTCAAGGCCAACAAGAACTAGGCAACAGTTACAACAAATCTGCTCCCAAAGCGTCCAGGTCTGGAAAATCCCTCCATGACCTGAAGCTTAAGGAACCCAGCTCAGGTCCAGGTGAAAAGTGGCGCTCATTAAATTAGGCAGGCACAGGGTGCTTGTTCAGGGCTTTTCTCTTCCATGCCATAAATTAAAATATATGTTGAAAACATCCTTCTCTCTTCTGTCCTTGGCTGTAACAGATATATTCTGTGTTTACGGTGGAAATATTTGCCATCATTCATATTTTGGCTTGATGTAGAAATCTGGGTGACCTTTAGCAGCCTGTGATATATAGAAAAGCTGATTACACGTTCCTTGATTTCATAGGAGGGATCAATATAAACAAGACTAGGAAAAAAAATACAGTTTCATTCATTTTAAACAAATCCTGACAATTGTTTCTTTGAGAAACTCAGACCTCCAGCGCTCGGAACGAGGATTTGAAAGCTGGCAGGGAGTCACAAATGTGGCTTTTGACGCCGCCGGAAAATTTCTGCCCAGACTTGTCCAATCCATAAACTCTGAGGATCTTCCTGCACGTGGGCTCTGTGCTCGGTTGGACAGAGGGAGCTGAGGACCCTGAAAGCCCCAGAGAGGTGGGAGCTGCTCTTGCAGCCCTGGGTGGAGGTTGTTTTAAACCTCTCCATGGCATTGCATTCCTTGCAACCTTCTTCTGGTGCTGGAACAGCCCTCGCTGGCTTCCACCAGCAGCACTTTCCATGATAATTCAGGTCTGGGTGTAGAAGACTCCTTGCCAAGCTCTGGAGGAACTGCGACCACAGCTGAAGGGTTGGGGAGCAAATGAGGAAAGGCTGTGAGAGGGTGGGTTTGTCCTCCACCTCCAGACCCCACAGGCTGCTTGGACTGGGGATTCCTACCCTGGGATGGGAGTGGGCAGGGATTTGCCTCTGACCTTCTGTCACACAATTGTCTGAAGGTCCTTGTCTTCATCTGAGACAGTCCAGCGTTGTGTCTGTGCACACAGATGAAGCTCAGCCTTCCTGCTTCAGGTAGGATTAGGAGAGAGGCTGCTTTCCTTCTGGGAATGCTCTGCCAGCTGGCAGTGGAATTGTTTGCTGTCTTCTGCAGGCTGACAGAGTCTGAGGGATCACACGCTGCATTATGAACACATCCCAGTTCATCTCCAGCAGGAAATCCACTCTCCCAGGTCCCCTCCTGAGGCAGATTTAAATGTGACTTCCTTCCCAGCCTGTGGAGACTGAGCCAAAGCAGCTCCAGGTCACTGGAACTTCGGGAGAAAGACCAAACCAGGCTGTGATGCTGCAAGGGCCTCGTGATGCCACTGAAATCATCAGCTGCAGTCACCTCTGTGAGGATAAAAATGCTGCTCCAGTCCCTCCTTGTGTGCCTGCAGCCACAGAGGAGTGTGGCAGAGCAGGAATCTGCAGTAGGGTTGATTATCTCACTGCTGGGGAGAGCAGCTGTGCTCCCACCGCCAGCTACGCTCGCTCCTGTTTCCACAGAAAATGCCAGAGATTTTCCCATTTTTTTGGTTTCCCTGGAATATAAATGTATTTGTTCCATGTCCCCAAGACTCCAGAGTTTGTGGATGCACCTGCAAACACCTGAGGGGCTGCTCTGGCTTGTGGGTGGTTTATGGATGACTCCGGGACCGAGCTCAGTCCTTCTCCATCACTGACAGTGGCAGAGGAGGTAAATCCATGGAGTCGGAGCCTCTCCCTGCTCCTGCTTCTTCCTACGAGTTGCTGTGAGGAGCTGAGAGCAGAAAACTGGTCAGTGAAGCCATGGCTGTATTCTACAGCCAGAAGTGAATCCTCTGGGAACACCTTCCTTAGGAGCCAGTGAGCGTCACCACCACAGATCTGGTCCTTTCCTTATCCACCTTATCCAGGTGTTGCGGGCTGGGAGCAGCACACAGTGTTTTCATAGCTGATTTGAAGAGATTTGATCCCTGATTTGAACACATCTGATATGCCATGGAAGAGCATTTCCAAGCAGGTATTCACAAATCAAATCTCTGTTCCTGATGCACAAATCTCTCATGCTTATTAGGAAAGCGCTTTTATTCCTAACATGTAGAAAACAAAAGCAGAGAAATGAGGCATTTGGAGATGTTTTCCCTAAAAGAGCTTTTAATCCAGAAGAGAGAGAAATGCATCCTGCTTTGAAAATAAGGGGAAACACATTAAAGACTTGAACAAACTGTTTTGATTTAATGCTAATTAGTAAAAGGCATGAAGGAAAACATAAACTTGGAGTCAGAACTAACTGATTTCTAAGTCTGGTATCACTCTGAACTTCTGTTTATCTCATCCCAGTTATTATAGCAGGAAGGAGACCTACTCAGATATAGAATAGTTATATTTTCAGGCTGTCCCTGGTAATGGAGAGGAGATTTATTATCACTGACGTGCCACTGGTAGGAGCCTTCGCCAGGTGGAGAAGCGTCTCTCAGCTGGGATTGACAATTTTCCTCTTTAGTTCCCCCATTTCTCCGAGGTCTCCATGTCACTGCACACCTCTCTCTGTCCACTGCATTTTCCCCCCAGAACTGTAAGGAAAGCCTCAGCCTGGCTCTAGGCTGCAGGAGCCACCTGCTCCTCCTGCACCACCCCCCTGAATGAGTGGAGGATAGGAGCTGGAAGTGACAACGTGCAAAGGAATTTCTGGTGAGAGTAAGAGGATCGTCTTTCATCTAAAACAGATTAAAAGGTGCTGAACTGACCTCAAAACAGCAGAGCGTTGTTCCTGGAGCAGCTCCTCCTTCCCATTTAATTGTCAAACGCGCTGGAGGAGGCAGCAGGTCAGGGCACTGTGACATGAGGGACTCTGAGGACCATTGCAGAGGGCAGGCAGGTGGTGGCACTCCCAAATCCACAAGGAATGCCCAGCTTCTGCAGTTATTTCTGGAAAAAGAGTGACCACAAACCCTGGCAGCACCACACAGTGCTCCTGCTGTACCATCGCATCCCAGAAAATCTCCAGAGCTTCAGAGAATCATGGAATCACAGAATGCTTTGGGTTTCAAGGGACCTTCAAGCTCATCCAGTCCCACCCCTTGCCATGGGCAGGGACAGCTTCCACTATCCCAGGTTGCTCCAAGCCCTGTCCAACCTGGCCTTGGACACTTCCAGGGATCCAGGGGCAGCCACTTCCAGGGATCCAGGGGCAGCCACAGCTTCTCTGGGCAGCCTGTGCCAGGGCCTTCACCATCCTCACAGGGAAGAGTTCCTTCCCAGTATCCCATCTAACCCTGCTCTCTTTCAGTTCAAAGCCATTTCCTCTTATCCTATCCTTACAATTCCTGATGGAAATTTTAAAATTCTGCAATTCTGACCCAAGCCTGGTCCTCGGGGTTGACAGAGCAGCTTCAGCTCTGCCTGCTCAGCACAGGGAGCTTTAGCTTGACTTGTCCTCCCCAGGGAAACACCGTTCAGTTCTCCCCATGGATACTTCCCCATCACTCAGCTGGAAAGTCTGGCATTATCCTCGTGGCATCCCTGGCTGATCGCATCCTCTGTGGATGTAAATAAACTTGCAAATCCTCGCTGCTCCTGCTTCAGGGCCTGCATGTGCTGTTTTGCCTGAAGGTACAGAGCACATAATCAACTGAAATCAGTGTTTGGAGTCAGTGCTGGGCTGTTTCCATGAAAGCTCCTTGTTGCCATGAAATCCCACATTTTGGGTTGTTAGGAGTATAAACATGGGAGTAGACTCCTATTTCATATCCCGCACTCCAGCTGGAACGATTTGCCATCATTTCAATTAAATCCATTAAAAGAAAATCCATGCCAGTCGTATTTTGTTACAAAACATCACCAATGAGAACAGAAGGATACAGGAAATCAAAATCTATCATTCTTTCCCCAGGAATGACAAATCCAACAAGTGGGAGGGACGGACTGGATGATCCTTAAGGTCCATTCCAACTTAAACCATCCCAAGAATTAATGAAGTTTATCAATAACTTCTGTCACGTGGCATTAGGGGAGACTGTGCAGATTGCTGGAAATGCCAGGGGCTTTTTTTGAATACTCATGCCAAGCACCACAAAAGTTACTTGAAAAATACTATTTCTACATTTGTAGAATTTATTTCTACAAGTAACTTTTGAAAGTTATTTGTAGAATTTTAAAAGTGCATGAAATATCAGGTTTGTCCACTGAGGATGCCAGAGTCTTTAGTGAAGCAGCTCACCATCTCCTTGCACCCCCACCTTGGCCTCTCACCTGGGTTCTCTGGACAACCACCTCCTTCACTCCACTGCCAACATCACCATTCTCTCCCCTGAAGGACCTTTAAGGTCCCATCTGTCCCCAGTTTCAAGGAGGCTTGCTCAGGTTTTTGCTAAATCTGAACATTCCCAAACCTTGTTCATGTTATTTGCTGCAGATTCTGGCCCAGATCCCAGAACTGGTCATTTTTTCTGCAGTGCTCTGTGGACAAGGGTTGGTGGAGCTATCCCTTCAATCCCCACGCAGTTTTGAGGGATCAGAGGTTGGGAATGAGGCAGAGCTGGAACTTGGCCCAGCTTTGAGCTGACCTGGGCTATTCTGCAGGCAGAAAAGGGCCTTGGGTGGGTGGTCCCAGCTGACCGTGGAGATGGCCAGGGTCGTTTGAAGGAGCATCCACCTCAGGGCTGCTGAAAGTCACTTGATGGGACCTCGTAATTCCTCTGTTATTTTCCAATCCTGGGTGGACATCCCAGACAGACTCAGATACCTCCAACAGCACCGGGACACATGGTTTAGGGCAGAATATCACGGAATCATGGAATGGTTTGGGTTGGAAGGGACCTTAAAGCACAACTTGCTCCACCCCCTGCCATGGGCAAGGACATCTTCCACTAGAAGATTTGGAAGGCCAGAGAAGTTCTTCCACGTGCTCTTTCTACACATGGAAAGACATGGAGAACTGAATATCCAGAGACATGCACAGCAGGCTTTAACAGGAGCTTCGTGCCCAGGAGCTCCTGTCTCACCTCCTGAGGCATTGCTGGAGAACTTTTCCTCCCCAGCTGTCCTTTCCTTGCCCACCTCGCTGAAAGAATTCTGGCTCCACGCACTCCTGAGTCATTGAAATCCAGGCAAAGCCATTTCCCAAGATGGGATCGGGAGGAGGAGTGCGCTGGGTGCCGGAGCGTTTGTGCCATGGCTCGGAGCCAAAGGCAATTAGCAGCCGACATGAATCTCCGCTGCTCGCCACTCAGCCATGTGCAAATGGCACTTCTTGTCCTGTGGGTTAAGGAATGGCAGTTTAGGCTGTCAAGCCGTGCTCAAGTCTGCTGATTGAAGGGGTTTGGGGCTGCGCTATTACAAAAACGATGTTTGAAAAAAATGCTCTTAATCCCTGTTTTATGAGGCACGCGCTGGAGAAAGGCGAAGCCATTTCTTTCTGGAGAAGTAGCAGAATCAGCAGCCAGCGACAGGAACACATTTGTCCCCTCCAGTCTGAACAAAGTCAAAGTGGAAACTACAAACAAAGGTGTTTATGAACTTCTGAGGGCTCCTGTGAATGATCTTGGGCTTCCACCAGGGCCGGAATAACAGCTCAGCGGGGGTTTGTTTTCCCTCCTGCCGCAGCCCCATTTCACTCTCTCTGTCTTCCTTTTTCCCCGTTTTTAACCCAGGGATGTGGTTTTATGCTGTCATTTGTCCAAGGCTGTTGGCTGTTGGAGACGCCGTGTCCCGTGGTGAGGGGCTGAGGACGGGCCAGGGATCAGATGCGTCTGCACCCCCAAAACTGTGCACGAACTTGCTTTTAATTGTGGTGGAGAGAAGTTTTCTGCTGGGGCTTTTGCTTGTTTAAGAGACTCCAGCCCATATCCCACTCCTAATGTATTCCTGAAACACTCACACTCCACATGACCCCTTGGCCTCAGCCGTGTGGGATGAGGGATTGGGCTGGACCTATTAAATTAACCCCGGGCAGGGCTCCAGGTACAGGGGATTTGCTTTGGCTCTCGGAAGAAGCTGCACTTGTGCTCTTTGTGCTCTGACAAAGGACTCTGTGAATTATTTTGAGGTCCCCATCTCCTCCTCCTGCTCTCTGCAGGCCTCGGACCTGTCGCTTTCCACTTTTGGGTCTTTTTGCCCCCGGGCCCAGCATCCATCCACTCAAACTCCTGTTTCGCAGAAATAAAGCTTATGGGATGTGCATTTCTCATCTCAGCCAGTTTTAACCTCAGCTGCTGGAAGAAAGGAGTCTCCAAAATACCAAACCTCCTAAAACACTCAGAGGTAGAAGAGAGAAAGAGACACATGAGTAATATCCCCATGGAGAGGGGGAAGTCAAGCTCGCAGGTCATTCACCCCTCATCTGCTCCACATAAAGCAATGCACATCATTCAGGCATGGCTGAGAGGCACAAAAAAAGTCGCTTTGGAAAGAAACCCATTTTTTTCCCAAGCCATGACGACGCACAAGAGGCAAATACATCCCCAAATGCCTGGGAAAAGCTGTGTGGGAAATCAGCCAGTGGGAAAGCAGAACAAAAAACGGGCCCAGGAAATCAAACCTTTTGAAGCTCGGGGATTTTCAAGCTCCCTCCTAATTTTCTCCAGTCTTTAGAGCATGATAATGAGCAGCAGGGAGAAATGAATCACCACCTTGTGATGCAGATAGGCCGAGGAGGAGGAGCCATTTGAGCTGGGTCTATCCCCTAAAGGTTAATTCCTACGTGTTACCTTGCTTTAATTGTTTTCCTTAGTCTGCTGATGGATCTACCTCACTAAGGACATAAAACACTTCCTTCCTTCCAGGAACAAAAGCTGTTAAGAGCGGAGGTGAGAAATGAAGATGTGGCTTGACTTTCATGGCTTCCATAAAGCTTTTTTAGCACAGATTGGGGAATTCCAGCAGCACCCCAAAGGGTTGGCAGCAAACATCAGGATGTGAGGAAATAAATTGATAAAAGGCACCTGACTGTGGTTCCTCCTCCTCAGCCCCGGCTCCAGAGGTGGGTTTGGGTTTGTTTCTGCCCTGTTTGGGTGGATGTGATGGGCTGGGGGTGGCCAGGAGAAAGGAGAGCTCCCACTCTGACCCGGGAACACCTTGAATACTGAAGGGTTCCCATTTGGGGATTTTGACACTTCCATAAGCTTCTATTCAAGCTCTTCATGACAAAAATACAATGATTTCATGGAAAGGGAAAGTCAAAACTAAACCGAGAGCAAAATCAGCCCCGACTGTTTTTACCTCATGGAAATGAAACATTTTGATACTGTCAAAACAAACCGAGAAAGTTGAAACAATCTGTTTTGATACTTCCCAGTCAAAATCAACACGTTTCCTTCAAAATGTTTTGATTTCAGTCCGACTGCATTTTCCTACGGGGGCAGAAACTCCACAGCATTAACTTGAGAAGCTTCCGCCCGGATCTGGTGCTGGATTTGTCACAAGAAGCTTGGAGCACGTCCGGAGGGCTGATGAGAGAGGAAGGTACTGTCAGACTGGGTATTGAAAATGCATCCATTATCTCTGTATTAGGATGGAAAAGGAGGAAAAGGCATCCAGTGTATTCCAACAGGCTAGCAGAGTGACCCTTGGGAAAACAGGATGATGGTGGCATCTCAGCCTCTTTGACCTTCCCATGGGAAGTGTCCTGCAGAAGCCAGAGCCACTGGACTCTGTGCAGGGATAACAAGATGAGGTGATGGATGGTTAACGGGCATCAGAGCAGGAATTTGCAAAGGTAAATGACTTCAAATGAAAAAAAAAAATAAAAAAGAGAGAAGAAGGAATCAGAGGAATTTGTCACCAAACTGTTTTTGATCTTAGAAAAAGGAAAGGACAAGGAAGGATTGAAGTAGGAAATGGAATTGCAATTGCAGTAACTGAACTAATTTCCCAAGGATAAAAATGCAGCCCATGCTGAGGGTGCCCGGGTTTATAACCGCATCCCTCCTTTATAACCAGGCCACTCCTTGAGGGAAGGAAAAGCTCCCCGGGACTGGTATCTGAAGGATTGGCCTGATGGTGACTGGTCAGTGCTGAGCCACAGCCACCACCAGCCCTGTCACCAGCACCAAACCCAAACTGCCACCACCAAATGCTGCAGGGGAAGGTCCTGAGGCCCCTGGTCACAACTAAAACCCAGCCAAAGGCTGAGGAGCAGTTCCTGCTCCCCTGCCTATCCGCAGGCCTGTTGGGGCAGCAAAACCCCCAGCGGGCTGTAAATCCATCCAAAGGCTCCGGATGCGGTCCCAAACCCCAGGAGTGCGGATTCCGTGCCCTGCGGCAGCCTCACGTTCAGAACCATCTCCCCCCTCCCTCCCCGGCTGCTTCGCTCTGATCACCCGAGAACAAAAGGCAAGGTTTCCTCTGCTTTCCTTTCAACTCCTCCTTTTGGCAGAAAAGACGCCTCCTCCCCTAAATTCCTGGCACGTGGCTGGCTGATGTTCCTGGGGGCAGGCATGTACTTCATGTCCTTCCTGCTCTGTCGTTATCTCCTGATCTCCCGATGGCACAAACCAGAGAATTCCTTTTTTGAGTGCCTGGCTCACCCACGTTCCCCTCAGGAAAGAGGATTCCAGTGTCGTATTCAACAGGCAGTAATGATCCAGCTGCTCTGGGGTCACAGAAATTAAACCATCCCCTTGTGGTGCAGTAAGGAACATTATTACTGTTGGAAACAACATAACTTTTAAATTTTTATTTTGTCTCTCTAGTTAAGCTTGACTTAACTTCACCTTGGGGAAAGGAATTTTCTTTAGGGTTTTTTTAGGAGATGTAGCATCACTCTAAGGAGATGGGCTTAACACACCAAAAGACTGGCAGTAGCCCAAAGATACCCAAAAAGATAAAAGGCCATCAACGAAACATCAATGGAACATCAATAAAACATCCGTGGCCATCTACAAACACCTACCCTCAGGCAGAGTTGGAGACATCTGGTCCAGAAAAGACTGGTAAGAAAATCGGAGAATGAAGATCTAATTAACATCGGAGACGAGACAATTGGGATCCAAATAGAAACTGAGTACTGGGGGTTGCTCAGCTCTGGGCCAAGGAACTTTGAAGCAGTGCATCTCAATGGGTTTTGCCTGCATAAAGTTTGGGGGGAAATCCTGCAAAAACATGTGTCATGGAATGATTCTCTCTGCACACCCGGGCTGTGTGTGGATAAGATGATTTCTGTGGTACATCCTGGCCAGAATAAAGTAATGCCTTGACTCTCTAACATTAAAAATGTTGTTGGAGGGTTTTTGTTTTTCCCGCAGTTTCGGTGACATTACCTCCACAGCAAGGTCTGACCTCTTCCCTGTGTTAATTGATCAGTAAAATTAAGCAGTTTGTTCGCTAATATCAGTCTCTGGGAAAGCAAGTCACTTATTATATGAGGCAGGGAGCCATGTGGAGCCTGACATAAGCCACGGAGATCTGTCAGGATCTCTCAGGCTCAGTTTTGGGCACTGTCCTGACTCTCTCAACCTGGTGCTTCCCTTCAGGGGTGGGATGCAGTGCTGAGAAGGAGGAATTAGCCAGAGCCTTGAAGGTCTCATCCACACACGAGCCAAGGCTGTAGAAGAACCCCTAAGGACAGACTTTGCATCAGAGCGCAGGAGTTGCTTGAAATCATGGAATGGTTTGGGGGGGAAGAGACCTTAAAACCACCCAGTTCCACCCCCTGCCATGGGCAGGGAACCCTTCCACCCTCCCAGGTTGCTCCAAGCCCCATCCAGCCTGGCCTTGGACACTTCCAGGGATGAGGCAGCCACAGCTTCTCTGGTCACCCTGTGCCAGGGCCTCCCCACGCTCACAGGGAAGAATTCCTTCCCAATATCCCATCTAAATCAAAATGGTGGGATTAGGTTTGGCAAGACAGAGCAGGGACCAGGTCTAGGAGGGAGAAACAATTTTCTTGTCTGGGCTGGGGCTCCCATTGGTCTGGGATTCCTTGGGCTGGAAGTGGGCTCTCCAGGGAAATCTTCCAACAGGACTCAGACAGCCTTTGCTGAGAGCAGAGTCTATGGCAGTTTTCATCATTTCCTAAAATAGGAAAAAGAATTAAAACTCTCCTTTGGTTGGATGACTCCCTTTCTGAGCTCCATTGATTTTATTGACTCGACTCCAGGGAGTACCAAGGGAGAAAAGCTCTCCTGGAGGCACCTTAAACACCATCCAGTGCCAACCCCTGCCATGGGCAGGGACACCTTCCACTGTCCCGGGGGGCTCCAAGCCCTGTCCCACCTGGCCTGGAACACTTCCAGGGATCCAGGGGCAGCCACAGCTTCTCTGGGCAGCCTGTGCCAGGGCCTCAGCACCCTCACAGGGAACAATTCCTTCCCAATATTCCATCTAAGCCAGCCCTGTGGCAGTGGGAAGGCATTCCTCTTGCCCCAGCACTCCAGGCCCTTGTCAATATTCTCTCTCCATCTTCCTTGTTGCTCCTTCAGGTACTGGAAGGCCACCATTTGGTTACCTCAAAGCTTCTCTTCTCCAGGCCGAACAATCCCAACTCTCCCAGCCTTTCCTCCCAGCAGAGCTGCTCCATCCCTCTGACCATCCTGGTGCCTCCTCTGGACCCTCTCCAGCAGCTCCATATCCAAGGATGTAAATGATGTGTCCCAGTGAATTCCAGATCAACGCTTCAGGTGCAGCAGGATCCAGCTCCTGTCCCCACCCTGGCTGTGTGTGACCACCTCGACTGCAGGGCAGCTCCTTTCCCCTGAAGCCCTTTGCCTTCCTCCACAACACACCTGCCAACTTCCCTGGAATTGCTGGGGTGGGAAGGAGACATTTCCCCCCCTGGAAAGAGGGAGCACGTGGGAATACGTCACCCAGGATGTCAGAGAGGAGCTGCCCTTGGTGAACACTGAGCAGGGTGGTACTTTTTCCTGGTCAGATACTGGAAAAAGAAGATTAAAAAATTCCAACCTGTTCCTGCTTCACCAAGGACCCCTCAGACAGAGTTTGTGCTGTAGAATTTGACCTCCTGTTCTGACCATGGGGACAAGGGGAGGCAAAGCCAAGGGAGGGGTTGGGGAGGGACAAAACCGCCAAGTGCTATGGAGGGGTTGATTCACAAAATACAATTAGTATTAAGACAATTAATGAGCCAGTTTGTGAAGGGTCACCAAGGGATCACCAGGGGCCTGTGGGACAGCATTTCCTCAGGACACTGTGGCTGGCAGCTCAGGTTTGCTCCAGCTGGACGTGCTGACCTCCAGGCCTTCGGGGGCAATGGAATCTCTTCAAACCCTCTTCTTCAGGCAGGAAGAAGGGAAAGGCTCTGTCTTCTCCAAACCAGCGGGCACGGCGTGGCCTTGGCACAGCTGGCACAGCCCACGTGCCAACCTCCTCCACCTGCCCACTGGAGCAGCTTCCAGAGGCTGGGAGAGCCAGGGACTGGGCAGCAAACTGGAGGTTGGGGTGGAAGGACTCTCACGGGAAGGGACAAGCCTGGCCCTGGGCAAGGCTTTGCTGAGCCTTCTGTTGAGCTTTGTCTATTCCGGCTTGGACTTGACAATGTCCAAAACCCAGCTTTGATTTCTCTGGGGTTTTATAACTCAACTCTGAATGACAGCAAAGGCAGAGATACTTCTTCATACAGCCGGCTGGAAAAGCTTCCTGATTCTATCCAAAAAACTCCAGAAGGAATAAAATAGGATTTGTCCCTCTTGTTTTACCAGGATTATGCTACAACTTCCACTACTTTCATTTCCAAAGGCTGTTTTTCCCCCAGACTGACTGCTGTGGTGTTTTTTTCAATTCATCCTCTCCTCACACTTGCAGGTTTAATTTATTTGGTTTCAAACCAGAAGATATCCATCTGGACATCAAACTGAATTCCACTGAATCTCCTGGACACAAAACCCCAGCTTGTAGATGGCACGAGGGGCACCACAGACTGACTGCTGCGGTGGGTTTTTCAACCCATCCTCTCCCCACGCTTGCCGGTTTAATTTATTTGGTTTCAAACCAGAATATCTCCAGGAGAACACAGGTTGGGCCACCAAACTGAATTTTATTTAACCGCCTAACACAAAGAAACGGCTCCCTGATAGCAGGAGGAGCAGTGGATTATTGCCCGGTCTTGATTCTCCAGATATGGTCCCTTTTATTGGAAAATTCCAGCAGTTCTCCAGCGATTCCCATGCCTGCTGCACCACAAGGTGACTGCGGAGCGGCTGCATCCCTCCGAGTTAGATAACAATTATCGGCAGATATAAATAGAGGTTTTCAGCAGCAATATTGTTTAGTATGCTAAATGTTGCTTTAATTTGCTGGTTCAATTGGAAGTGAATTCCTGTCATGCACAGAGCAAAATAGATCAATTATATTACTGCTAATTATTGTTATTATTTTAAACTGTGCTTCTCCAGCAAATTTAACAAATTTGTCAATCCAGCTCGTTCACCTTCTCGAAACAGAACCTGGCAGCCCTGCATGCAAATTAGACCGGATTTTCAACAATAATTGCAACTCTTTTGTAATTATCTCACCCTAGACACTCTCCATTTATCACTTCTAGGCCTAAAGGCTCCAACATCTTCATCTTCCCGAAGTATCGATACATCGTCCTATACGTTAAGAGCAAAAAAATTGCATTTTCCAGCAATCTTCGCTGTCAGGGGCAAAATAAATGGGAGCAAATATCAGTATTTGGGGAGAAAACATATTTACAACCCGGTTAGAAATTTCTTGCTGGAAAATCCAACTTTTCCAGCAATATTTGAAAGTAATATGTTAAAAATATCAGCAAATATCTTCATGTTCCCCCGGCTCTGATAAATAGCCTTTTAGATCTGTGTTTCTAGCCCCAAAATAAAAGTTCAAAGCCCATAAACTACGTGACACCTCTCCTGCCTGCCTCTAACTGCATCTTTTCTCCATCAGGATGCCTTTATCAGAAGGTCATAAATCACAGGCATTCCCATTAGGAAGCAGTGAGTGGGATAGGGCAGGTTTCATCTTCAGGTATTCACTTTTATAATTCACCGCTGCATTATTTACTCTTGCCGCTGCAATAATCCCTCTGAGGTCAAATATATGCACATATAAACCAGCCTCAAAGCTGGAGAAAAATATAGAATAAAAACCTGTGGGTAATGGTGATGGGTGGGCAGAAATTCTGTGTTTGTGAGGGTTTTCGAAGGCTCTGGGTGGTTGGATTTCCTCCCGAGTTGGACGCTGCAAAGAAAAAGGGGGTAAAAATTCAAGAAGTGAAAGGCAGAGGCTGTTCTGCACCAGGGAAGATGAAGAGGAGCACAAACCCTGCCGAGGACAGATGGGACAGGCAGGAAAACTGAAACCACAGCCCTTCCCAAACACAGCAGAAGCAGGAAACCTGCGGAGATGAGCGGGGGCAATCAAGGAAAAGGGAAAAGAGGAACAGATTATTCCATTCTTTGTGCACAAGCAATGGGTCTCCAGAAGCCCGAGCCCCGAGCTCCTGCAAGTGCTTCATTCAGCCTGGGCACCAGGGAGATGGGCAAGGAGAAGTTTCCAGACAAGGTCAGGGAAACCCAGGGAGATACAGACCACCTCTGGGTTCATGGGTGGAAAATGGGATTAAGGAAAGGGTGAACACACCTGGATAAATGGGATATTCTAGGGAAGGGTCCCCCCCCTTCAGAAATGGCACTTACACTTCACAAATCTGAGACATGATGAGAACAACAGTCTGCTCATGTGCTCTCCTGCACATTCCCAAGGCTTTTGGCTGGATCCTGCACCAAAAAACCCTGGAGTTTGAAAACATATCCCAGTGAGAGGCCAGGCTGATAGGGTAGGAATGGTAGTAACAAAGCAGCAGTTTTCACAGCAGGGCAGAACAGCCATTTGTGACCCCCAGGGATCTCTGCTGAGACCAGAGGGGCTCTGAAGGAGTGATGGGGCACCAGTACTTGCTGGGCATCACAGAACCATGGAATGGTTTGGGTTAGAAGGGCCCCGAAACATCATCTCCTTCCACCTCCTGCCATGGCAGGGACACCTTCCACTATCCCAGGTTGCTCCAAGCCCCATCCAACCTGGCCTTGGACACTTCCAGGGATCCAGGGGCAGCCACAGCTTCTCTGTGCAACCTGTGCCAGGGCCTCACCACTTTCATTGTAAATAATTTCTTCCTTATGTCTGATCTAAACTGACCCCCTTTTCATTTAAAACCATCACCCCTCGTCCTTGCATCCAGGTGTCCCCCAGGGCACAGGAGTGGGGGGAGGCAAGGAATGTCCCTGAAGACACCAAGGACTGTGCATAGGGTGTGTCCAGACACCTCTGGAAGGATCTTTTCTCCAAGGATGCAGCTGGAAGGTAGTCCTAAGTCTTTTACATTTTTGCTCCCGTGTAGAGCCACCTTCCTCAGATGTCATAAAACCCAGCTTTTAGCCTTCGGATGCCCTGGGAGGAAGGGAAGCTGTTCTGCCATGAGGCTCAGGTGGCTCCACATCCTATTTTGTGACCCTGAATTCCTTGGCTCCAACACATCCAACAGCAAAGAGCCACATCCAGCCAGGAAGGAGCTCCCAGCCCTGAATTCCAGCAGTAAAATGATATCTGATACTCTAAGGTGTTAAAAGCAAAGTAAAGCACATGGCAGGGAAATAACCTGGCTCGACATTCCCCAGGAAAGGAACTAAATCAGTTACTCCCTGGGAAAGGAGCTCTCGGAGATGTCAGCCTAGGAATGGAATTCCGGCGGTGGAGGCTGCCAGGGGAGGGACAAGGAGAGAAGGAGAGAAGTGCTCCTGCATCGGGTCATGCTGCTCCTCCATCTCGGGCATTGTGCCACTGCAGAGATATCACAGAGCAAGGAACAATTCCAACAGGGGGGAAGGGAAGCAGCATGCCGAGCCCAGGGTGTCCAGTGGGAGCACGGTCTGTGCTGTCGTGAGTGATGTGGGGGAATGATGGCTGCCCACCTGAGATCCTTGGATGAGAAGGGGCTCCTGCCCTCCACCTCCCTTCTCTCCCCATTTCCTTTAACTCCAAATTTCCCGGTGTGTTTATAACCTGTAAACCCCCCTGATTTGTCAGCCAGGCCAACGACAGCCTGGGAGGGAGGGATAGGTACAAACAGATTTGAAGTGCATGTTCAGACAAGACCTGAGCAGGCTGTGCCCGTGGTGTGATGCCGAGGGCAGGGCTCGGTGCCAGATGTGGAAGGGGACGGCACGTGGCAGTGTTTGGTGACAGATGTGGAGGGCACAGGGCATGGTGGGGCTTGATGCCACATGTGGAGGGCACGGCACAGTGCTCGGTGCCAGATGTGGAGGGCACAGCCTGTGGCAGTGCTTGGTGCCAGCTGTGGAGGTCATGGCACGGTGCTCAGTGCCAGATGTGGAGGGCACAGGGCATGGCAGTGTTTTGTGCCAGATGTGGAGGGCACAGCCTGTGGCAGTGTTTGGTGCCAGATTTGGAGGGCACAGCCCGTGGCAGTGTTTGGTGCCAGACGTGCAGGGCACAGCCCATGGTGGCCCTGGGCTTGCTGCCAGCCGGGGATGCACAGCCCGGGCTGGGTGCCTGCCGTGCTCTGCTCCAGAGATCACCAATGTCACACATCTCTGTGTCTCAAACCCGTGTAATGAAGAGGAGCTGCTCAAAGCCACACAAACCCTGACAAAATGGAATCAGTGCAAAGCGGAATGATGTGGAAAATGCTGGGAAGGAGTGTTCTCCTGGCTGCGGAGACGCTCACACGCTCTCCTCGCTTCATGAATATGTAGAAACAAGAAGGTTGCCTCCAAATGTCAGCCTAAATGGACACACTTTTCCTTCCTATAAATATCTCATTTTATTCTGAGGCAGCGGAATGCAGACAAGTTACAGCTCAGACCTCCAAAGCCCTGTCTCCTGCTCCTCCAAATTGGTTTATTTGGACTGTAAATTCTTCTGGGCTCCGCGATAAAGATCCTCTGCTTTCATCTTCCCTGGAGGTTGCCAAATCCCAGTGATAGGGTGACCTGGAAAATAAAGGGGGGATTGTTGTAAATATTTCATGCTCTCTCTGGAACCAAGAGCAACAACTGATGCTGGAGTGAAGTGAAATGCAGGGACTGGTGGGATCAGGGAGAATCGGGGAGAGCTCATTTTATTGGCATCTGGCAAACGAAGATTCTGTCCTTGGAAAAAAACGCTGAGGACAAAACACATTCGGTTTGGAGAGGAATTGTGGATCAGATGGAAACGACAGTGTGATGTTAGTCCTCTTATCCTGCTCCTGGAGGGTAAATTTGGGGTTCTCTCCTTCCCAAAGAAGTCTGGGTTTCAGCCAGCCCAGGGGATCTTTGCTGTTCTAGACTGGAGGAGAAACTGGAATTTCAGTGGGCAATGGGAAGCAATGCCATTGCAGTGTGCACTCCATACGGACACCTCGATCCAGGCAAAGTGGGAATGTCACCGGATGAATCAACAGGAGAATTCCCCCTCCTCTCCATCAAGATAACACGTCTGTGACTGTTAACAGCATTTACCATCTTCCCGAGCCCTGTTCACTTCCAGGCCTGGCTGACACCCAGTACCCAACAGGAAAGAGCCAGTAATTCATTTGGAGCCACTTATTTGATTAATCAGGGCTGGGTTTTCCCTGGTGTTTGACTCGCCTGGGAGCAGAAAAGTGGTTTTCGGAGCCTTGCAGCTTTGCAATGCTTCCTGACTAATTCCTGCAAGTCCATCCTGGACAAGAGACTGCATTCCCAGGCAGCTCCCGTGAATGGATGAGATTTCCATGTGCTGAACCACGACTGCCTGGAGGTGAATGGCCTCTCACCCAGGTCAGCCCTGCATTGAACTGCATATCCCACAGGAAGAAAGAACCATCAGGAATTCCGGATATCTCAGGAATGGTCTCCAGCTTGGCTTGGGGCAAGAGTGCCCAAACTGTGGAAGCAGTGGCTGTCCCTGAGAGGTGTTGAGTGCTGCCACCTCATGCTGGGCTTCCTGATTATCCTGTTTGGATGCTCAACCATTCCAGAAAGTGGGTCCAAGGACACCCTCGTGCCAAATCACTCGTTGTGTCCCAAATTGTCTCATTTCCTAAGGGTTTCATCAACAAAATCACCATGGCTCTCCCAGTTTGTCCAAGATCAAACACCTCAAAACTGCGAATGCAAGACCAGGGGGCGTCTGAGAAAATCTGGGGCATAACTGTGGTTCTGCAAAGTTAGAGCGAAAAAAAAAAGTAAAAAAGTTGCTTTTTGAGATGGTTCTCAAGGAAAAAAGTGCACTGACAAATTCCCAGCAAATGAAAACTGGGATTTGGTTCTATTTATACCTTCAGCAAATCCACAGACAATATAAATGAATTTGAGATACAAAATGGAACGAATTAGGCAGACTGGTGAGAGTTACATCCCTTCCGACAGCAGCACGCAGTAATCCAGCCAAAATATTTCAGAACTAATTACTCTCCAGCCTTCTAATCCCTGGTAGAGAAAAAAAAACCCACCCCATATATTTTGGGAAGTTCATTGGAAGCATCTGTTTAAGATGTTGTTAATCCTTCGTTGCAAACTCATTGGCTGGGTGATAATGAACCGGCCCTGGTTGTGCTCAGCGTGCTGAGACCTAAACCTCATCTTGCTTAAAACTGATTATTCCCTACAAAGGAACACAACTCAATCCCTTTTCTTCTTGCTTTGCTTTTCTTTCTTCTGGTGAGAACTTTTCATTCCTCCTTCGCTTCTCCAGCAGGCAGCTGGCAGCAGAAAATGGCTTTAATCTCAAATTTCAGGATCAATATGGAAGGGCACTATTGATTTTGGCACACCGGGATGACCCCGGGGGTCCACAGCAACCACAGAGGACTTTTGATGTTTCTGGACCTTCTTCAAGTAGAATTTCTAACAACCTCCCACCCTCCTGAAGCTCGGCCAGGAGGAGTTTGCTTTGCTGAGCAGCAGCACAGCGAGGTCCTGGCACGATCCAGTGGGGAGGCGTCTCCCTCTGGAGCTCAGAGCAAGGGAAGGAGAAGAACAGCCTCGTGCCTCAGACAGGTTAAAGAAATCCATTAGAACCTCATTTCCACGGAAGAACACGGTGCTGGAAAAGCAGCCAGGCTGTGTCTCCTACCAGAGCCCTGGTCCTGCCATCCCTCTTCCAAGAGCATTTGCCAGCACCTTAAATCCCAGACTTCCTCACTTTGGAGTGCCTGACTTGAGTTCTCTTGAACCATCTGGGTTTCTCTGCGATTTTCAGTGATATTTTGGAGAGGTCTGGATTCAATTCCTCTAATGGCCCAGCTAAGATCACTCCTGCACTTTGGGGTGAGTTTGGGGCGCTGCCCAGAGCAAACAAAAGAGGAGCTGTGGGGTTTTTCTTTTGCTTTTTGCTTTTTTGCTCCTATAAAGTTGACGAGTTTCAGATTTATGCTTGTGGAGTCTGTACGTTTTTTTATCTGATTAAAGAGGGATGAGGAAGGAAATAGATTGCTCGGAGCTGCCAGGACAGCATCCGTCTCTTCCTCCAGACTGCCACCAGCTTGGGACAAATTAAAAGTCCTCCCAGCGCTCAGTTTTTCACACTTTTGGAGGTCACCTACACCAGGATTCCATAAGTCACCAAGTTGGGGGCCTGCCTCTCCCTCCAGCAGCCCTAAAATCTGTGTGACCACCCTGAGGAGAGCAGATGTGAGACTGACGTGTGTCCCATCAGGTCTGTCTCCCAGTCAGGTATCCAAGGAGAAGAGAAATCACTTTCTTACCCCCAAAAATCACCTCAAGGCACTTAAAAACGAGGTTTTGCAGGATCTGGTCTCGGGTCTGGTCCTGCAGAACACTTCTGGGGGATGGAGTGGAGACCTCCCAAACTGCGTGGTTCGTTCTGCTGTGGGACTGTGGAGGAACAGGAGGACATGGTTTGAACACAGGGGGATGCTGATAACGTAATAAAAAGGTCTGAAAATAAAAACAAAACAGAGTTTAGCAGAGATAAGGGCAAAGTCTTACAGAGGGACCACAGGGATGAGCTCCTGTCTGCCCATAGCAACTGGAAAGGTCTGGGGGATGTCACCCATCAGGCACAGCCCTCAGTCACCAACTTCCCACGGCTGTGAAGAGGGTCTGGATTGTTCCAGGGAGGTAAAACAAGGAGGCCAAACCTATGGAATAATTGGGCTGGGCAGGGGTCTCCAGGCACTGTTCCCCAGTTTTCCCGAGGAGGCGGATGGAGGGAACCAAGGGGGGCAACAGGAGTGGGCAGAGAGGTAAAAAATCCACTAAGGAAGGAAAAATTGAGGCAATTGGGGGTGGCTAATCCACAGAAGAGAACATTACAGGGAAAACGTGCCACACTATGGGAATGTAATTTTAGTGCAGGCAAAGCAGAGAAGGTTTGGTTCCGTGGGTCCAGGGAGGAGAACGGGGCGGGAAGTGCAGCACGTTCTGGGAAAGGGACACATTTGAAGGATTGCTGTGTCTTATAGGCAAAAATATCTTCATGCTGGTGGGTGGAACTGGAGCAGAAACAGTGAATGATTCCTCTAAATATTGGTCGAAAATTATTATTTTATTCTTTTTACAGGAGAGTCTTCTATTTTGCAGTTTTCCTGAACTTTTTCTTCTGAAGAGGAAAACTGAGCCCAAACTGTGCAAACTTTGCCTTGTGACACACTGAGATTGGCAACTTGGTTTCCTGCCTTCAAACCAGCCTCGTTGTGCAGCTAAAATAAACCAAAACAATGCTGGGAGGGGGCGTCTTTCCTTTTATTTCACTGTGGAAACCCAAGATGAAATATTTCCACTGGCCCGAGCAGCACCACCACCAACTGTTCCACATTCCCTGCTCACTCAAATGTGCTCAAGCATGGCCAGACTCCTGCTGGGAGTGGGATGGAGGGGGAGAAGAACCAGTCTGGATCCTGCAGCTCGTCTTGGGGTGGAGGAGCTGCTCTTGCCACACTCTCTGGTCCAACAGGAGGTTGAAAATTTGCTTTTTCTGTGTGTTTTGAAGTTAGTCAGAGCAGCGTCTGGAAGTTTCTGAGCCGGGAGATGGCCTGTAAGCATTTTTTTGGTGAGAGAAGATGTCTATGTGGCTGGCAGAGGGACTTTCACTCACATCTCACTGATCAGGGCTGTTGCAGTTGCTTGGGAAAGTTTTTGGTGTCTTGTGGCACTGCCAGGAGAAACTGAGCTGTTAACGATGGGTACAAGGCACCCTGTGTGCGCCCAAGAGCAAAACTCATCCCAAATCCTGACCTCTGGAGAGGTGGGAAATCAGAAGTTGGCATCTTCCCGAATCACAAGGTTTCTTTTGAGCTCTGGAAACTTTGTAGTCAAGAAAAAAGAGGCGAAGAGATAACAAAGGGTTCCCTTCCCAGAGCAGAACAATAAAGGCCACTCGTTGATCATTTGAATTTCTTGCCTAATGAAATTGGATACAGTCTGAACCCCCCCTACGCCAAAGGCTAATTCATTTCCACGTTTGAAATGCGTGTTATCAATTACTGACTGCAGATCTAATGATTTCCAGAGCTGCTTTGGATTCTGATACCAGAGCCTTTGAGGATTTATTGATGAGGAGTCTATAAAGTCAATTTTGAACTGTACATTGAATTAATCTCAGGAGTGTGCACCTAGCTCTTGGGGCTTTGAGACACAGCTCAGCCAGGCACATAAATATCTCCTTTTGCTCATCAGCACGCTTTGAATGCAGTCTAAATTCAAGAGCTGCTCCACATCTCCTGGAGGACCATCCTGCAAGGACGCGGGGTGAGATGCGGCAGTGTCACAGGGAAGGTCATCACCCCCTGCTACCCAGTTTGGAAGCCAGAAATGTCCACAGTGCCTCTCCAGGCTCCAATATCTGTGAGTCCTTAGAGAGACTCGATAATTACCCGACACTGATTTAATGAGGGCAGAACCTAAAGTGCTCCCCAGCTTTGCTCTCAGGAACAGGTGGATTCCCTAAGCTGAGCCATTAAAATGCCACATCTACCTGATGGAAGCAGCAAGAGCACTAGCTTTAAATGTGAATATCTGTTTTTTCAGACCAAAAATGTGCACCTGAGTTGGTGATGTTATCACAGGAAGCCATGAGAGCAGCAAGAGGAGCTGTCCCTCCCTCGTGCCCTCCACATTCTGCAGAAATACCTTTCAGACCAGTGTTTTTTGAGATTTTTCACCTCTTATTGACACATTTACAGGCTCATGTCTCAGGGGGACACTGAGAAGTCTCCTGTGACACCCTGCTTTAGCCTGAAGCAAGTGACAAAGCCATAAGGAACACTGGGACATGAGGGCTGGCCACCAGTTCCAACTCATCCATGGCAGTGCTTGCAGCACCTTGGGAAAAACTGGGGCGGGTTTCCCTCTGGCTGGGGATTTGGGAAGGCAGTTTTAGGATTTTTGCATGCTTTTTACCAACACAAACCTCGCCCTGCCATCAGCTGTTTGCAAAGCTTCCACCTGTGCCTGGCTTGGTCCCCAGAGCCTCTGGTTTTCCCTTTCTCCCATTTGCACTGGGTGAAAGTGTTGGATTTGCCTTCCGTGCTCTGGCAGAGGAAAGGCTGATAACGACAGAGCTTTTTCCTCCTCCTGAGCAGAGGGGTGGGGATTTATGGGGTTTCTGATGGTGCTGTGTTTCCCAGCAGGGCTGGTTATTGAGGACCCCAGCACGTGTCCCTTTGTGCTCACCCGTCACACTGGGATGTGTCCCACTGGGGAGTCTGAGACCTCCCTTAGGGACACCCCAGGCGGAGCCAGAGGTGCAGAAACTCCTGTGGGTAGATCCACTGGGCTCCTACTAAAGGGGCAAGATGCTGATTTAATGATGAGAATGGGTTTATTGGTATTTATAAAAGAACAGATCCCGTTCTCATTCCCATATCCGTGCATGGCAGCACGCTTTGTTTTCCCCTTTCTTCTTGTATCTTATAAACCCAGCTCCACATTTTCCTAACAGGGAAAATTTATAGAGGCAGAGCTCCAATCATTATAAATCACGCCGAGCACACAAACACAAGAGGCGAAAAGCAAGCGAGAACATTGCAAATCATTCAGTGTCAATAATCTCCGTTGTTATTTGCAGCCAGCAAAGGAAATTGGACTTTTTAATATGTAACACATTAACCTGAGTGTCTGCCTAAATGGAGCTGCGTTTTTAATGTGTTGACATATTCACACAAGTGCTCTTTCTCTAATTCCCCCAACCTTAACATAACAATAATATTGTCAAATCATTAGCAGGCCCTTAAAGAAGGATTAATTCTCCCTAATAAAACAGTGAGTAACAGCCTTCGCTGTGGCCTGGCCACACTGAACCCATGGCATCCACCTGGGCACACCTGGGGCTGCTCGGGGTTCAGGGCTAGGGAAAGCACATGTGTGTGCTGCGAAGGGTGAAAACAGGAATTCCACAGGTTTGGTGCACTGGATTGCAATGACAGAGGCTAAATTCGTGGAATCGTGGAATCACAGAATGGTTTGGGTTGGATGGGACCTCAAAGCCCATCTCATTCCAAGGGAAGGGATGCCTTCCACTACCCCAGGGTGCTCCAAGATCCATCCAGCCTGGCCTTGGACATTTCCAGGCACCCAGGGGCAGCCACAGCTTCTCTGGGCAACCTGTGCCAGGGCCTCCCCTCCCTCACAGGGAAGGATTCCTTCCTGATATCCATCCCAACCTGCTCTCTGTCAGTTTGAATCCATTTTCCTTGTCCTGTCGCTCCCTGCTCCAGCTCTTACAGTGTTATTTTTCCTCGGGTGATGTGGTTTATTACCAGTGGGGGGGATTTGTGCTCCCAATGCCATGGGATGAGGTGTGAATGTTCTGACCCTGCTGCCATCCCGCTCCAATTCCCTGGATCTTGTGCCCAGCCCCAACAAGCCCCTTGCAGGAGTCACAGAGGGGATGAGGAGAATCTGGGATTCAGGCAGGGTGTGACCCAGCTCCACAAAGCTCAGCAGAGTAAACCACATCTCTGACAGAGTAGGGCATAAAGCTGATGCCCCTGGATACTCAGGGAACGAACACTGGGAGTTGCTTCCCATAATTGCACTGGAGAAGCAGGCAGTGGTCAGCTCTGCTCGTCCCCCTCCTCCCGTGGCTCTCTTTATTTTGCTGCATTTTTTCCTGGTTTAATATGGAGTTTTTACGGGCAGAATGTGCTCAGGATGGTGCATAATGGGCCCAACTGTGCAGAAATGTCATGCATGCGAAATCTATGCAAAGCCCCTGCTATGCTTTCGCCTGAATCAATTCAAAGAAGACGCTCCATAAAACAGGATAAAGCCAGATTAAGTGCATACAAATGAGGCAGCCCAGGCAAGGCTTTCAGAATTTGTTGGAGACAGATGGAATACAAATGGAGGCAGGAATTGCACCAGTACATGTGTAAAACACACTTGGCAGATCCACCCAGGGAGGTGGAGGGGGGAGAAGCAGCCTGAGGAGAAGTCCCCTCCGCAGAGGTCACCTGCAGGCAGAGAGGACAGTAAGGCAGACACGAGGCCCATCTTCCTTCCCAGCTACGTGGTCTTTGGCTTTCCAGTAAATTCCCTGGAAAGCAGCGCAGCTTTCTGTGGCAGCTTCGTGAGGAACAGAGGTGTTATAGGAATTCAGAGGGGGGGGAAAGCCCATCAGCAGCGCTGCCCAGTGTTATTTGCTTTGCTTCCACATTTATTAGATATTCCCAGATCATTTTCAGCTCCCAGCCCGCTGCAGCTTTTCCCCTGCCAGCATGGAACAGGCTCCACAGGATGATGATGCCACACGTGGCCAGGCTGGGATGCAAAATACCCTGTGAAATAAAGCAGGCAGATTGGGAACTTCTGTTCTCGTCAGCTGAGAACAAGGGAAGTGCACAGAAAATTGATGAAAGGAAAGACTTTTCTTTTTTTTCCCACACAATTAGCTGCTGGAAATCAGTGCCAGGAGATTTTGCTGAGGCTGAAAACCTGGCAGGCTGCAAGCACTGAATGGGACATTTACATGGGTGACGAGCACACCTTGTGACAGGGACTCAGGGAGCCCCAGCAGGAGCTGTAATCCACAGGTGCAGCTCAGTGATGGTTTTCTGCATCAAATTCCTGAAGAAATGTGGTCCCACCACTGCTCTGCATGTCCATGTGGAACCTTTGGGTCCTTCCTTCATTGAGTAATTCCTGTGTCTTCTGGCCGTGCCCCTCTGGAATCACAGAACGGTTTGGGCTGGGATGGACCCTGGAGATCATCAAGCTCCCAACCCCTGCCATGGGCAGGGAACTTTCCACAAGAAGTGGAAGTGGCCACAGGCTCCATAACTCAAAGATAATTCCCTTTCTGGAAGAGCTGTGGAATATCAGTGGCCAGGTAGAGATGAAGACGCTCCGCCAGTGGCTCCTGAGAATATCCCAGTTCATCCCTGCCTGCATATTTTGCTAAATCAGGAGGTAGACTCCTCTGGCTCTTTCTGGTACTCACAGAAACAGTCCATGTTTTCCATGGGTACTTTGGGAAAACAACATGTCCTCGGGCTGCTGGGGAGAAACTCGCTTGGAAAGGGAGCTCAGGGTCTCCAGGCTTGGAATCAGAACTAAAAGCCCCCGTGAGGAGAAGCTGCTGCTGTGTTTTGGGCATATCCCAAGGAAGTAAATGCTGGTGGAGACGAGGGTCTGCCCCAGCCGGCACCAAAACCCATCTGCTCTTCTGTTCGGGGGCATATTTTAGGGAAAATTTATGCTGAATCTACTTAGACAGTCCTAAATATTTCATTGGCACTAGTGAAGCTATTCCCATAGCTTCAAACCAAGCATATGGCCCTAGGAGGAAAGAGGAATTGGAAGTAATGACGATTAAACTCCGAAAAATATCTGCAGTCCCCTTTCAACCAAAAAAAAAAAAAAAAAAGAACATTTAATACTGATTATTTCAGAAAGTTAATGAATACAGAAACTTATATAACTGGCAAGTCTAGACTTATTTTGAGGCTACACCTCAAATCCTGGGGTAAGTTTTGGGCCCTGCATGACTAAGAAGGACATTGAGGGGCTGGAGTGTGTCAAGGGAACGGAGCTGGGGAAGGACCTGGAGCANCAAAGCCGTGTGGATGTGGCACTTGGGGACACGGGTCAGTGGTGGCCTTGGCCTTGGTGGAGGAAATGGTTGGGCTCAATGAGTTTAGAGGGCTTTTCCAACATAGACAATTCCATGATGCTGTGATTCTGTGTGGTGAGATGTTGGTTTTTGTCAAACCGTTGTCCAGCTATTCTGCCCTTGGAGAGGAACTTCCTGAGGCCGAAGAACACCTGGAAAACACTCCATGGGTGGCAGTTCACGCGCTGTTGGGCAGAACCATGTGGCCATTTATTCCCACTAAAAACTGGGAGCTGTCACAAAGCTTGACTTTCCAAGTGTGAAAAGCTTTCCCTGCTCTTCCAGAAGTCATTTTTCCTGAGGAAAACTGGGAGATGAAGCCACGCAGGCTGGGAAAACAACCCCTGTGCTTTTTATTTGTGTTTTTCTCTGTATTCCCTCAGACAGCTGTGCCAGGGACACAGCCATGTGTTATCCTGCCCAAAAGCAGGGAGCTCACAGGGTCTGCCGTGTGGCTTCGCAAGCCAAGGGCTGAAGGGGCTTGGCTGGGCAGGAGGGAAGAGAAATCCCTTCCACCTGTGCTGCAGCTCTCGCTGTTTCCAGCTGAATAATTCAGGGTTTGGATTTTAATGAAGGTGTCTGTGGTGCTGACAATTTCCCTGCTTCTCCAGAACAACAAACCCTTCATTTAAACCTGAGATGAGTTTTGGCTGCGAGCCTGAACTGCTCCTTGTGGATTTGGGGATTATCCAGAGACGCTGAGGGTGACCAGGAGAGCTCCTGTGGACTCCTCCAAGCAGGTTCAGAACCTTTTCCAGGCCCAATCTGCTTCCCTTTGCTTCCTGCTCTGAGCAGGAATGTGGGAAGTGGCCTCGGACACTGAGGAAGCAGAGTCATGGAGATTTTTCCTTAGCCCAGACCAAAGCTTCAGGAGCCAGAGACTTGGTGTGGGGAGTGGGTTGGTGGCTTGGTTCCCTGTGGACCTGGAAAAACGTGCCTGTGTCCTGTTTCACAGCTCCATAGTTCATGGGTGGGATGGGAAAACCATCCCTATCCCCTCCTTCCACGGGTGAACCACAGCCCTCAGCCGCCCTCGGTATCCCACACACAGGGAGGCTTTGGAAAACCTTTGATCTTTCCCTTTTCTCCTTACAGACCAGGACGTTTCCAGCCCTCCTCTGCCTCCTCCTCCCCATGAGGATTCCCATCCTTCCCAGCTCTCCTAATCATGTTCCATCAAGGGACACCGTTTCCCAGTGATACCTCCTTTAACTATGTTAGGAATATTGAATGTAATTCTGGCAGACTTGTTTTTCATTGAAATACTCTTTTCCCCAGCATAAAGGATTTTTAGAGAGATTTTTAGACTTCGATTTCACTTGATGAGCTGTTTTCTTGCCAAAAAAAATAAAAAGGAAGGAAAGAGAGGGGAGAGAGAGGGATGGATTTGGAATGTGCAAAAAGTATTGCTCCAGGATTTCCTCCCGGTGACATGGTTCCCTTAGGAATTACCTTGCTGTTTCATTTCCATGTTTTTTTATTGCTCAACCTCTCAGAAATAACATTTCTTTGTTTAACAGCTGACCCAGCCAGGAAGGCAAATCCAGGTTGCTCTGGGTCTGCATCACCTCAGATCAGAGCAACGCCCCTGCCCTGGGCTCCTGCTGAACCTCAGCACAACCGGAGAGGGCTCTGGGATTCCCTGGGAAAGACAGCAGATGGAAAGCAGGGAATGTGACAACCCAGCAGAAAATAAATTATATTTGCTGGCTTTCGTGCAGATCCCAGGAGGACTTGAGAACATACATCAGGTGGAACGTCCCTGGGAACCAGAGAGGGGCATAAAGTGAGTCCAGCCATGTCCAGGCATCCCTTGGGACAAATATCCCATGAAACGGCGATTGTGAAGGAAAGGAGCAGCCATCCCATGCAGGACATTCCACGGGACTTTATACATCCCTGAGGAGAGATAATTCAGAGCTTTCCTCCCAGCCTCAGGAACTGCTGAGCTGCCAGACAGCCAAACCAAGGGACAGCTTCCGTGTCAGACACGTTTCCTTCCTGAGGGAAGCCTCTGGAGCCCAATTCCAGCACCCTCACTATTCCAGCTAGCTCACAATTAGGACCATAGAATCATGGAATGGTTTGGCTTGGAAGGGAACTTAAAGATCTTCTCATTCCACCCCCTGCCATGGGCAGGGACACCTTCCACTATCCCACGTTGCTCCAAGCCCCATCCAGCCTGGCCCTGGACACTTCCAGGGATCCAGGGGCAGCCATGGCTTCTCTGGGGAACTGTGTCAGGGCCTCCCCACCCCCACAGGGAGAAACTTCTTCCCAATATCCCACCTAAATTTCTCCTCTTTCAGTCTGACCATGGGTTCATTAGAGCTGACAAGGCACAAAGAATCAAGGCCTGTGAAATTCTTGTGGCTCTCTGTCAGCTCCAGGATCCTGCTGAAAAGCTGACAGTGCCCTGATAAAGCCTCTGCTCCTGACTGTACCTCAGGGAAGGGAATTTAGGCACCACAGGAATGGCTAAAGGGAAGATCCTGAGGGAGCCCAGGAGCTTCCCTGAGCACTACATAGCAAAGAAACGAGAGATTTCACTTTCAGGGGCCTTAACAGAGAAACATGCCAGGGATGCTCCATAAATTCCATTGTAACAGCTGGAAGTTGGTGCCTAGGAAGGTCACAGAGTAAAAATCCTGGGCCCAAATCTGGCTCTTCCAGGTGTAGATGTGGTGCTTGAACTGGCACATCTTCCTTCCAACCCCAAAAGGCCTGGACCTGGGAAAGGTGATGCTCTTGCCTTCCCATTAAGGAGGAGACAAATTATCCTGATGAGAATGGAGCCATCACCTTGGAGCTGCACAGCCCGTGGTGGAGAAACTCCCACTCTCCCTGTCACTGACACGGGGCTCTCCTATTTGTCATTCCCCCCTTCTCTGAACTGCAGTTTTGAAATAGGAATGTGTGAGTTGAGCTGGTTTAGTCCCTGCTTGGGTAATGGAGAGTGTGTCCCACTCCATCCCAGAGCTTCCCTCAGCCTGCAGCAGCTGGAGCCAGGACACCCTGAAGGTCCCACTCCAGTCCCGCTCGTGGCAGATCCTTGTGGAAGAACAGAAACCATTTCAGGAGCCATGAATAGGGAAGTGAAGCCTTGTTTTCCTCCTGCAGCAGCAGCTGCCTGGAGCTCCTTTGGATGCTCATTTGCAAAGTCATCCTTGGTCATTTATTTCAGAACCTGCTGAGGAACAGCTGCTCCGACGAGAAACGTGGCAAATCCCCCGCGGGGCTCTTCAAACTCGGGGCAGGGGATTTTTGGCAAACAGAAGAAGGAAAAGGTGAAGGTGACAGGAGCTGGTGGTTTGGACATAGAACAGCCAGAACCAGCTCCATGCACAGTTGTTGTGGGGCTGGAGCTTTGCTCAGCGGTGCTGGTTGGAGAACAGGTCCAGCCAAGAACAATCCCTTTGCAGTTTTTCCTGCAGTGAGCGTTTCAAGCTTGCTGCTGCCTCCTCCTTCTTGCCCCAGTGGCACCACCTCACACTCAGCTGTGCAGGTCCAGCAGGCTCTGAATGGCCCAGTGAAGGTCAGGGTTTGGTGTCCACGTGCCCAGTGATGCCAGCTTCCCAAAGAGGCTCAGGAAAACCTTCTGGGAAAGGAGAGGAGACCTGGCTCCTGTGAGAAAGGGCTGTGCCTTCGCAAAAGGTCTGAGCAGTGTGTGGGGAGGATCACACCCCACAGGGCTGAGGGCCTTAGTGAGGCACCTGGAGCAGAAGAGGAAATCCCACTGGAGTTCTGGGACAGCCTTGTTGCTTAAATGTACAAAATACTTCTGTGTCTCCAACTTGGCTGGGCTGAAGTTTGGCTGGGAAAGACCCAACTCCATCACTGTGCTCCTCACTAGGAATGAGCATCACTAAAAACCAGGAGCTTTCCAACAGGAATCAAAGATCAAGAGAAAAGTAGAAGGCCTGGAGAGGTGGAGACTGAGATCTTTGAAGGTCTCACACAGTTCAGGTTCAGTTTTCAGCCTCAGCCAAACCCCGTAACCAGCAATGAGATTGGGAGCTGCTGATGCCCAGTCCAGGCCCTGGCTGTGGGTGAGGTGGGGTCAGCAGGGGGTGCAGGGATCTGCACAGCTCTGGGAAATGACTTTGTGGCCTGGCACATCCCCCTGTGTAGGAAAAAGATGCTGGGAGTGCATCCCTGCTATCTCCAGGGCCTCTCACGAGGGTCAGAGCTGTACACAGCCAGAATTCCCAGCTCGTGGCCTCTCCAAATCCGTCTGCAGGACTGGTGTGCTGATATCCCACTGTGAGACCCCACCACGCTTCCAGAGGCCCTGCTGGAAAGGCACTGCCCTCCCCATCCCTGGAAGTGTCCAAGGCCAGGTCGGACGGGTCTTGGAGCAACCTGGTCTAGTGGAAGATGTCCCCGCTCATGGAAAGGAGTGGAATTAGGTGGTCTTTACGGTCCCTTCCCACCCAAACCACTCCATGATTCTACAGAAGGACTGCAGCAGCAGCTCTGAGAGCCACCCCAAATTTGGGCTGCCGTAGGGAGCAGAGGGGGGAAGCAGCGAGGCAGAGCAGATAAAGATTTGCATGAACAAAGGAGTTCTATTTTCTGTTCGGGTTTTTTTGTTCCCCAAAACAAAGGAGAGACTGAAGAGCGCCTGTTTAATTTGCGAATTTCACAGCTTCGCCTCGCACAAGAGAGGGGGGAAGGAGCAACAAAAAGCCCAACAACAGGCATGGAAAGAGCCCCAAGTATTAATGGCAGCTGATCAATAACTAATCCGCAGTGTTCCAGTTACCAACTTGATGGAGAAAATTCACGGTGCTTAAGTAATTCCAACTAATCTTAATGAATGCCTCCATGCCTACATGCCTGCAGAGCTGTGTGAAATTTATAGAAAAATGTCATTTCGGCTCTCTGAATATTTTTTTTTCCCCTCGCAGTCATCAAAGGAGCATAAAAAATGCTCTTAGAAATCTGCTATCTCTCCCTGCCAGATGAGGGCTTCAAAAGGCGAGCACTCATTTTTTAGTCGTAAGCAGGGAAGATTATGAATACATTATCTGGTTAACATTAAAAAAAAAATTCAAAACACCCAATTTTACATTCTTACTTATTTATCCCGTGCCTCTGTCCCCTTTGTGCGCCTCACCCTCTTCCCCGCTGAAGAAAATAATGCCAAGTAGACAAATCAGCTACAAGTAGGGAAGCGGTGATACATATTTTTGTTCTATTTTTATTTGGCGCTACTTCGGGAAAATTTCAAACGGAAAGGAAGATCAATATGGTGGTTTCAAGCCTTCTCTGTCTTTGCCTGCTAAAAGCTGATGAGTTCCTCTCAAGTTTGGGAGCAGCCTGCAGGAGAAGCCTCTGCTAAGCTGCCACCAAGCCAGCGAGGACCTCGCTGGGGAGCAGAAGTGCGAGGGGAACGAGCTTTGTAGAGACAGAAAGGATGGATGGAGAAGCTGGTAATTTTCCAGTGGAAGTTTATTTCCCCCAGGAGGTCTAAGGTGGGGTCTTATCATGGGAGTGGAGGGAGCAGTGACAACCAGGATGGGATTTCTGAGCAGGCATGGCCAGGGGTGAGGATGGAGACAGACCCAAGTCCCTGCTGTGCTCTTTCAGGTCCCCCTGATCTAGATGAACACCCCAATTCTGGTCCCACAACAAGGAATCACAGAATCATGGAATAACCTGAGCTGGAATGGACCCACAAGGATCGAAGTCCAGCTCCTGGCCCTGCACAGACACCCCAGCAATCCCACCCTGTACATCCCTGAGAGCGTTGTCCAAATGCTCCTGGAGCTCTGGCAGCCTTGGGGCCGTGCCCATTCCCTGAGGAGCCTGGTCACTGCCCCAGCACCCTCTGGGGGAACAACCTTTCCCTGATATCCAACCTAAACCTCCCCTGACACAGCTCCAGCTGTTCCCTGGGTCCTGTCCCTGGTCACAGAGCAGAGGTTGGAGCTGCCCCTCAGGAGGAAGCTTTGGATCGGGATGAGGTCTGGCCTCGGTCTCCTGTTCTCCAGCTGAACAGACCAAGTGCCCTCAGCTGGATGAAGACTTTCCCATCCTCACCAGCTGAGGGACTGGTACTGAAGATGTGGCTCCAGTGACACCCAGGAGTATCCGGAGATGGACACCAGAGACCTCACTTATCCCTCACTTCAGGCCACTCCAGCTCCTTGGGTCACTCACCTACAGCCTGAGAGAGGCAGGAAGGAATATTCAGCATAATTAGTTTTAGCATGTCCATGATCCCACTGGAGAATCCAGTTTCCCCTTCCCAGCAGGGCTGCCTGCCCTCGCTGGGCAGTTGTGTCCATGCAACTCCTGCCACTTACTGCAAATTCCTCACATCAAAAGGGTCCCTTTTTCTCCTCCATTTCCCTCGGGGTCCAGCTATGACTCTGTCATAAATTGATGTACAAAGTATGAACAGGAGGATTTTTTTAGAACAACTTCAGCAATCTTTGTAGTTCATAACTAGGCATGCAGGGGTTTTATTAATTTAACAGTGTTATTCCCCTTATGAAATATTCATCCCAGAGGATTTCTGTGCACATGAAGGTTTTGAAGAAATTGATCTGCAATGCAGCTACTCCTTTAAAAGAATGATTTCTTTATTATCTCTGCCTTTCAGTGCTACTCTATATCTGAGCAGTGCCTGATTAAATGTGTGATCAGTCTCAGGAAAGCAAACAGATACATTTTTAATTGGGGGTGAATTTACTGTGTGGGAGGAGGCGTTTGGCGGGCCCAGCCCGCCGGAGGCTTTTCTTTGCCAGCTCCTCCTCTGGCATCCTTGCAAGCCATTGGCTTCTCAAGCCCTTGGAGATGCCTTCACCCCGCTGGCATCACCAGCTCAGCTGATCCAGTGTCATTCCATCAACTGATGGAGAGTGAGCTGCTCTTGGGCCCTGATTCAGCAGAGCCATCAAGCACAGGCTCTTGTCCCAGGGAGCTGAGCCCTGCTGACTTTGGTTCTACTGCCCTCTCCCCACACTCCTGTGCTGTTTTCCAAATACCCACATAATCCACTGGTGAGTGCTGTCCTGTCCCCTCTGGGCTGGCTCAGGTGGGCAGTGACAGCTGGGTCCTGTCCTGCCACGAGAACAACCCCATGAGACTGAACACCTCCCGTGGTGCTGAACCCCAGCAGGATTTCCCTAAGGCAAATTCCAGAATCCCAGGATGGTTTGGGTTGGAAAGGACCTTAAAGCCAATCCATTCCCACCCCCTGCCATGGGCAGGGACACCTTCCACTGTCTCATGTTGCTCCAAGCCCTGTCCAGCCTGTCCTTGGACACTTCCAGGGATCCAGGGGCAACCACAGCTTCTCTGGGCAACCTGTGCCAGGGCCTCACCACCTTGACAGGGAGGAATTTCTTCTCAGTACCCCATCTAACCCTGCCCTCTGTCAGCTTAAGGCCATTTCCCCTCGTCCTGTCACTCCATCTCTTTTTTAAAGTCCCTCTCCAGCTCTCTTGGAGCCCCTTTAGGCACAGGAAGGGGTTTTAAGGTCTCCTCAGAGCCTTCATTCCTCCAGGCTGAACACCTCCGACTTGTATAAATAAAGACTGGAATTTAAAGGCCATGCAAAGAGGAGGAATGGGAGTTATTTTTATACCCTTCCCAGCAGGATCCTTCCAAGTGCTGCCACAGCAGGGCACTGGGATAAGGAGCCATCAGACAGGTCTAACAGGGAAAGCACCAACTCTGTTCCAAGCAGCCAAACTTTGCAGCCCCTTTTAGCCTGCACTGGATCCTTCCAAGGCATTTGCAGATAAAACCCACAGCTGTGTCCAGGAATGATGCAAGGATGACACGCCTTTGGCATGAACAGGGAGGTGGAGCCCAGCTGACCCCTCCATTCCCCTCTGGTGTCCTGCTAATCCCCTGCTCCTAACGCTCCAGCAGCACCTCCAGCGTCACCCACAGCACTGCCCGAGTGCCACCTGCTCTGTCTCCACCACACCCTGGTGCTCCGTGCCCTCCCAGCTGGAATGCTCCAGGCAAAGGCTGAGACTTCACTTGGAGGCAGGTGAGGGTTGTCCTGGGGTGCAGCACCCAGCTGTCACCCCTGTGTCCTCAGCCCACTCTGAAGGGTGACACCCTTAGGTAGGAAAATGTCCCTTTCCGTCCTGCCCTGCTGGTCCCCCACGTCCCCTCCTTGCCGGGGACCCTGATCCATCATCACCAAGCCCCGGAGGAGCCCAGGAGGGCTGGGGGTGGCAGATGCTGCTGAGGCCACGTCCAGCCTGGGCACTGCTCAGTCTCGCAGTGTCCCCTGGTGTTTGAAGACACGAGCTCCGAGCAGCCGGAGCAGCACTGCTCCCCATGGGATGTGCCCAGGAACATCCAGGAATGGCATCCACGCGAGCTGGAGCTGCAGCACAGCCCCTGTGCCACCCCCAGAGCCACTCCCAGTCACACCGTGCTCCCAAAAAGGGCACTGAGCCACGGTTTGCTGCACAAGCCCTCCCAGAATGGATATAAAAACAATCCCAAATGATCCCACACAGAAAAGCTGGAGGAATTTGCCTTTCAGCTTGGATTCCAGTGGACTTGAGGTGTTGTGACCACACTGTGCCTGTTTGCCTCCCCACAGTCACGCTGAAAGTCTGAATTCACCCAGATGTGAAGGGGACACAATTCAGGCCCTATAACCCCAGAAAGAAAATATGAATGGCTCTTCCCCTGGTTTTGCATTGGGCATAAAATCTCCAGGGGGGTGAGAAACAGGGAAATGCTGGGGAATTGGTGCTGGAGCAAAGTACAGCTGAATTAAACCAAAAATATACGATCAGATCCAGAGAAACTGAGGTTTCATTCATTCCTCTTTCCTTTTCTAGAGGGCCAGTACTCTCCAGGAGCAATCCAAGCTGTCTGGCAGGGATTGGGAAGCTGAAAAAACAAATAAATTATTATTGAGGTAGGAAAAATCCTAGTCTTCAAAGGAGATGCTTAAAGACAGGGGAGCTCTACCTGGCCAAAGGATTTAACAGAGAAATGCCGGCCTTGAAATCCACAATATTTAAAAGCCCTCTGACTACAAAAGAAATTGGAGACATTTGCTACCCAGCAACACCATTTTTGGGGTATTTTGGAAGCTGCAGAGGAGCAGGAACATCCCAAACTCGCAGTTTAAGGAATATATCCTCTGCAGCTCCCTAGGTGTGTAAACACACCCGATTTTGGTGTTTAAATCTGTCCTTGTACACTAAATATTGAACCCCTCCAAGGCCAGACCCCCTCAGATTTGCTGGAAGATTTGTTTATCCTTTCCTCCACAAAGGATCGAATCGGGATAAATACGGGATAGATTCTACAGAGCTTTGGCATAATAATTATAATAAAAATCCCGATGAATTGTGTTGTTATCCTGCACAACTCCCTTACCTCAGCACTTCCTACGAGGCAGCGCTGTATTTAGCAAACATGCCATAGAATTTTGCTGGAAAATAAAACTGACTGGACAGATATGGGAGTCAGTGAGCTAAAAGGATGCTCATGGATAAAGTGAGCATCCAAGGATGAGAGCATTATCCCAGGTAAAAATCCAGCTGAAACAATGCCGATGTTAAAGGTAGTTATCCCAAATGACAGGCATCAACCCGCTGAAACTGCATCACAGAATATGAATTATGTGGAATATCCTGAACTGGAAAGGACCTGCAAGGATCATCCAGTCCAGCTCCTGGCCCTACACAGGACATCCCAAATTCCCACCCTGTGCCTGAGAGCGTTGTCTAAATGCGTTCCAATATTTATCTGATTGCCAAAACCAGTTTGTTACCTTTTAGCTTCAAAATTTCCCGACGCCTGAGGAAATCGACCATTTAATTTTATTCTTACTTCTGCCTTTTTGGGGACAGAGGTAATTTACTGCGTTTGGATAACCCCTGATGAGGACTTCTCTCAGACTGTTTGGCATTCCCTTTGTGACACAAATAATGACACCCAAATTTGTGTTGTTGGCTGGACACACAAAGCCACACCACAAAGGTGTGGATCTTAATCGCTCTCCCTAATTTCCTGTGCTTTAGCTGAATTCCCTTATTGTCTTCTCCTAGCAAAGAAAACAATGACTGGGGGGAAGCACCGGCATTTAGCACTGATAACGTCAAAAAAAAGGCAAGGCAGGCACTCCTGGAGAGAGCAAAGAACGGCAGAGCGAAAAGACACAGAGGAGAGGCTGGAAATCCACCCAGGAGCTCCCACCTCCTCCCAAACAAGGAGAGCTTTCCAGCACATCCAGAGCATTTATTCCCCCTCTGCAGAGGCACTGCAGCAGTTGCAGCTTCTTCCAGGAGGTGGCAGGAAGATTTTTGCAGAGAAGGAGGAGAGGGAAAGTCGGAGAGAAAGATTTAAAGGAGGAAAGGATACACCTGGCAGGCAGCGATCTGAAACCCTTCCTACTCCTCCCGAGCTGACGGGGTGCTCAGTTTGGCAGGGACACCTTCCACTATCCCCGGCTGCTCCAAGCCCCACCCAACCTGGCCTTGGACACTTCCAGGGATCCAGGGGCAGCCACAGCTTCTCTGGACACCCTGTGCCAGGGCCTCCCCACCCTCACAGCCAAGAATTCCTTCCCAGTATCCCATTTAACCCTGCCCTCTGGCAGTGGGAAGCCATTCCCCTTGTCCTGGCACTCCATCCCTTGGAAATCATCTCTCTCCATGTTTCTTGTTGGCTCCTTCAGGCACTGGAAGGCCACAATTTGGTCACCCTGGAGCTTCTCTTCTCCAGGCTGAACAATCCCAACTCTCCCAGCCTTTCCCCACAGCAGAGCTGCTCCATCCCTCTGATCATCCTGGTGCCTCTTCTGGCCTCACTTCAGCAGCTCCATGGAGATGTAGAATTTAAGTGAGAAGGATCCTGACCTGAGGCTCTTGTCCCATTCCCAGGAGGGGAATAACTGGAGGATTTCCAAGCAGATTTGGAGGCCCAAAACGTCTTTGCTCTTCCTGGCTCCATAAAGGGCAGTGCACACCTTGTATCCATGCAGTATCCAAAAGTGGGCAGGCGCATGGGAATCCTGCCCTGCAAGGACCTGGATTCATGGTTTGAATTAAGAGGGACCAAAGCCTGTTGTTAATGTTGTTGTTGCTACTCCTGTAGTAGCATCAGGAGTTGCAAAATTATCACTCAAAGTCTCATTCCCTCTGTCACAACTTCCAAGCACAGAGAGCTGCTGGAGCACTGGGATTTGTGGGGTGTCCTCGGAGCTCACCCTCTCCACACACCCTGGCATTACAGCCCCAGGGAGATTTTCCCTGGAAAAAGAACCCTGTGTTCAGAAATTGATTTTTGGCAGACTTTAGTGGGACATTATTGAAACCATTTGTGAAATTGCTGTGCTCTGTTCCTCTCGTATCAGGCAGCAATTGGAGCAGCAGTGTGGAAATGAAACATTTCAATCTCCGTTAATATGGATTGTTTCAGTCTTATTAAAACACTTCAAGAAGGTCAAAGCAAAATATTGTCAGGATATTTTTCTTGCTGAAGAGAAATGGGGATTTGCCTTTGAAATCCCGCTTTGGGTGACCTCGGGTTGGAAATCTGTACTTGCAGGGATAGAATAATTCCAAGTTTGGAGACATTTTAACCACACTTCCTACCCACGGGCAGGGGATATAAACTGGCTCTGGAAATACACCAGGAGGGGCTGCTCCTGGACTTTGGCACAGCTGGGATTGCAGTCCACAGCCACAACTTCCAGATGGGACGTGGGTGGCTGGGGAGGCACCGGGAGGTCAATTGTGCCTTTCACAAAGCTGGAAGCTTCTGGGGGATGAAGGGAAACCAAACAACTGACTCTGATCCACACAAAGAGAAGTGGGATCATTCCCCCAGCCAGAGCCACCTTGTAGATGCGCTAAAAAGCCTCCTCAGAAAAAGAATCATTGAATTATAGAATAATTTTGGTTGGAAAAGCCCTCCAAAACCATCGAGTCCAACCCATACCCCGTCCCCACCTTGTCACCAGCCCAGAGCTCTGAGTGCCACATCCAGGTGTTCCTTGGACACCTCCAGGGATGGGGACTCCAACACCTCTCTGGGCAACCCCTTCCAGTGCCCAGCCACCCTTTCCAGGAGGAAATTCTTCCTATTGTCCAACCCAAACCATCCTGCAGGGCACAGTGAGTGGTTCTAATTTGAAGTTATTCGAACTAAAATTCCCTGGATATGCAGCACCTTAGGAATCTCAGTAAGCCAACAGGAATCCTGTCTTTTCCTTTCCACCTGCTGGGGGTTCTCCAAGCCCCTCGAAGCTCCTTTAGGTGGGTTTTTGCCAGGTCTGGTGAGCACCGCACAGATTATTCATAGTGAGGGTGGATTTTTGGCGTGGTTGACTGAGACATTGCAATTTAGGACAGAAGTCCAGGGCCAATCACTGGCCTCTCATTTTTTTTTAATATACTTGTAATAAACTCATCACTTTTACTGGAAATACAAGAGTTTTTCCTCACTTTATCTCTCTTCCTTCGTTAATCCCCTTGTTGGCTTCCACCCTCAAGAGAGAAAACATCTCTTTTAATTATTTAGCCTATTATTGGCATTAGTTGGCTCTGTTTTCTTTTGCAGAAGCCACCTTCAAAAGAGCAGCATAATTCTGCAGTCAGGCTTTGCATTTCCTGATCATTAACAAACAGGGTTTGATGAAATTCTGGCTTTTTTTTGTCTCTTTATCACTGAGTTGAGAGTGAGAAACAAAAAAAACCCCTTCTGCTCTCATCTCCTTTGAAAGCATTTAATACTTTCTCTTCACAGTTTCTCTGTGGTTCACGCCAAGGAAATATTCCTGCAAGGTCAGGTCTGCCAGGGAGGCCAAATGAAATGTTGGACCTCGGCGGAATTACGGGATCATCTGGACAGGCAATATTGGCCTTGGGAAAGAGCTTTGCTCCGTGAATTCATAGCTCTGGCTGCAGCCAGCGTGGTTTTACAGGAATAAAACAACGGCTTTGAAGGGCCTTATCTACAACTAACACACGGTGGTTTGAGCCTCAGAGACCCTGGGCTACTACATCTGGTGTCTTTTCTTCCTCCTCCCCAGTTTCTGCTGGACTCAGCCTTGTAGGATTGGCTTCCCTTTCCCGGGAAGCTGTGAAAAATGGCAGGTTTTGCCTCTGAAGTGGCAGCAAACCTTCCTGCCCGAGGAAAACCAGGATATCCCTCCGAAGGATCTCACAGGGACCATGGGCAGGACCAGCAGCCACAGATCTGTGTCCTCTCTCCTGGCCTTGTGCACTTCTCTGTCACCACAGAGCTCGTCTTTATCACCCAAACTTGGATAGAAAAATCCATCTTTTCCCTTGGAATCTTGCTTTAGACGCCCAGACTAAAAGCATCCTGAGCTCTGCAGTAAATAAGGAAAAAGCTGACGTGGAAACTGAGTCATGAAAGGCTTGTGTGGGTCTGATTCCCACACCTTGCTCTGTGATTGCTGAGGAGGGAACAGCTGGAATGGGTTCCATAGGGACTGAGTGAAGAAACAAAGGAAAACTCTAAATCTGCCCAGAAACTCCTGAGCTTCCCAGTGCTAAGGATCCACTCAGTGTGGGAGTGATGAGGCAGCTCTGCATTTCAGGCACTCCTTCAGGGCTTTTTTTCCATCACCAAAGCAGTTTTGAAAGGAATATCCTGGTTTATTAATTCTGGGAAGAGCTGTGTCAGGGTGAGCTAAGCCTGGAAGCCCTGACTGACCAGCATTCCATGGAATATCTGCTCAGGGCCTGGTTGTGAGGGAATAAATCAGCGAGCCGGGCTCTGGCCATGGTCCTTTTCCACACATGATAATTCCATTAAATTAACATTGGCTGCACGTTCTCATGGCAACTCCAAACCCAAACAATAACAACACAGAGGATGTGGGAATGGGGGGGGGAAACTGTCCTGGAAATTCCTCTTTTGTGGAGAAAGTGTGTTGGGAAGTGAAAGGAGAGCAGCAGGAGAGGCAGAATTATGGCTCTGCTCAGTCCCTAAAGGCAACGGGTGCCCTTGGTGAGGTTGGGGGTTTTTCCAGCCTTGAGGTTTCTGTGATTCCTTAAGGATTCTGTGATCCACAGGCTGCTGGCACAGCACGGACTCCCTTTGCCCCCATTTGGTTGTGCTCTGTCTGTTCCTGTCTCCGCTGGTTCTCCCTTCGGAGCAAAGCCTTGTGCTTCCTGTTTTCCTTAAGCATCTTCCCCTTGACCCACATCCCCTAATTTTATACTGAACCTATTATTTATATGGCCCCGCTGGCCTGGGAGGAGCCTCTTTGCTGAGGTGCTCCTGACAAGGGCTCTGTGTGTGGTGGGGGGTCCCTGGGCTGGGGGTTTAGGGGGAGGAGGTGTT
>VZTF01005687.1:393653-404428 GCA_013397755.1 Cnemophilus loriae
GTGTGGATGGTTTGCGGTGTCCCTGATCTGGGTATCTGGGGGGAGTTCCCTAGCCTGGAGCCTTGGGGGTTTCCCAGGTTTCGGGGTTTAGGGGGAAGTGGTGTGAAGGGTCCCTGGGCTGGGGGTTTGGGGGGAGATCATGTTGGGGTCCCTGGTGTGGAGGTTTAAGGGGTCCCTGAATTGGGGTTTAGGGGGAGGTGGTGTAGGGGTCCTTGCTAGGTGAGTTTGGGGAAGTTCCCTGGTCTGGGGGCTTGGGGGGTTCCCTGGACTGGGGGTTTATGGGGAGGTGGTGTTGAAGTCCCTTGTCTGGAGGTTTAGGGGAGGTCCCTGAATTGGGGTTCAAGGGGACATGGTGTGGGGGGGTCCCTGCTCTGGGACTTTGTTCTGGGTCCCTGGGGGTTTGTGGGGATGCTCTGTGTGTTCTCCCGAGTGGATCTGCTAATGCTCATCGAGGTGAGTGAAGCAGGTCCCACCTCTGCATGTCCCTCTCCAGCTCCAGGGGTAAAACCAGCCCCAAACTGGTGCTGCTGGTGGGCAGTGGCCTTGCTGAGGGCTGGGGCTCTGAGTTCAGGGTCACTTGTCTTGTTTTGTGTCCAATGAAGCTTTGGGTTGTGTTTTATAGGAAAACTTGGGCTTTGTGCTTTGGTGCCCCACTTGTGTCACTGGCGCTGGGTCTGCCCATCCCAGGTCGTGGCAAACACTTGGACATCTCTTTCTGCAGTGGCTGGAGAACTGTCCTGGTCCCTGGGGACCAGAGGGGACCATGCAGGTACAGCTGTTCCTCAGCCACCTCTTTCAGGTGCCTGCAAACCCCTCCGTGGGGTGTTTGTGCCACTGGTGCCACCAGCCAGGCAGCCCCTGCAGTCCCCAGAATTGCTGTTCCTGCTCGGAACGAGCAGTTCCCACACAGGGAGCAGGGAAAGCTCTTCCCAGTGGTTTCTCTGAGGATCTGGGATGGGGGGATCATTCCTTGTAAAACACTCTGTGGAGATGAGGAAAACAAAGCCGCCTCTGTGAAGCAGCTCGGAATTTATTTGGGAAGAGTTTTCCCTCTGATTAATTGTGGGGGTGTGTGTATATGCTGGGAAAGGCACTAATGTTTACTGGAATTGGGCTATAAATGGTTGCTAACTTCTCATTCCCTGCGTGATAAATATCATAATTGATGCTACAATATGTTAACATTCCAAGCATGAGCTCCTCTTTTCCTATGGATTTATTTTCATGCACCAGGAGTGTGGAGGGTTTGAAGACACCTTCCTTCAAAGATTAGGGGATCTTTACATCTTTCCTCTGTATTAGGAAGAGGATAAGACATCTTTTTTTCAAAAGAAGAGATGACTATCACCAGGCTTTGGTATGCAGAAATAACTTACTGAAATTGTTAAATGCATTTCTTGTCAAATTTACAGAGCTGGGCTGAACAACTTGTACTTTTATTAAATCCTGGGAAAGTGGTCAACAAACCTGGGGACTTCCACTTATCCTGGCAAACTTGTGTTAAATGGTGAAACCTGTCCTAATACGGCAGAACACAGAGGAGAATCCTTCATTCTAAGCTGTAACTTATAAAAAAATATGTTTTTAGCCATGTGTGAGCTTAGAGAACAAAATCAGTGCAGGAAGGAGGGATTGCAGCACTGTTAAAACTCCCTGTGTCAAACAACTAATTTTAGACCTGGGCTTTAAATGTGCCTTTGCAGTATATTTTTATGCCTCAACTCTCTGCTTCAGACCCTCAAATTTTATTTGGGTGATGGATTTCTGTCAAAATTGGTCGACATTTAGCACTAAAGTCAGGCTGAAATATGAATCCAGCGCTTTAGGACTCCTTTTATTTCATGTGTAGAGCCTGGGGTTCTCATCCCCCTTATTAACTCTTGCAGGAGCTTTCAGGTTCATATTGTTGGAATAATGATTTGGTTGAAGTTTCATTCTGCTTTCAGAAAAGTAGAGATTGATTGATGTAGCGAACCCAGGGGGGATTTTACAGATGGTGAAATTTCCTGTTAATTAGCAAATAGTCCCTGGTACCACATCCATTGCTTTTTGGCACTTGTTTTGGGGTCACAGGGGTTATTTCCTTATGTCATCACAGAGTCCGAGGGACAGTTCATTTACAGCTTTTTCTCTTCTGTTTCAGTTTTCCTGGTATTTTGTTTTTGGCATGTGGAGATCAGAGGTTTATGGCAGTGTGTGTCTGCTCTGCAGGCCCTCAGTAGGGTGGGGATGGTGTTTGGTGGGTTTGGTGAGGGTTTTTTTTTTAGGGCAGAACTGTTTCTTTATGTCTGGGCTCAATTTCCTTCAGAGCAGACAGCTGATTTTAGGAGTAAAATGGGATTAGGCCAGGTTTTGTAAAGAAAATAACTGTATTCCTGGCACTGTGCCTTCCCAGGATGTGAACATCCAGAGTCCTTTGAGATTTAAGTTCTGTCTTTTTATAGAGGAGGAGATGCTTGACATTACCTCGGGCTTTGGGAGAGCTGCCAGGTACCCAATCTGTGCTCCAGTGTTAATTGCACATCTCAGATTCCAATCACCCCCTTTGCACAAACCTCCGTGTTATCCTGATATTCCCTGCTGGAAAAATACCCTTGCACACTGCAGCTGGAGCTGTTGGATTTGCACATGGAGGCTTTCCTTGGATCACAGAACTGGATCACGGAATGGTTTGGGTTGGAAGAGACCTTAAAGCTCATTTCACTCCATGGAAGAGACATCTTCCACTACCCCAGGTTGCTCCAAGCCCCGTCCAACCTGGCCTTGGACACTTCCAGGGATCCAGGGGCAGCCATGGTTTCTCAGGGAAAGCTCTTTGGGGTTTATTTTTGGGTGGTATCAGAATAAAGCCGATGTCCAGACACGCGATCTCTACCTCCGTTATTCTCTTCAAAGATTTTTGTCACCTCTCTCTAAACCAGACATTTGCTGGACTTTCAGTCAGCCTGGAGGGTCACGCAGAGCAGGGAAGCACTTGACACCATTTCGCATGCGAAGGTGGCACACGCCGTGGGAGCAGCAGGATCCTGCCTCCCTGGAAACCTCGACAAGCGCCTCTTTGGCACGGCTGACACCTCGTTAGCCCGGCCCGTCCCTCCCGTTTGAGCCGGGTCTTTGGGCAGGGAGCCGTCTCCGGAGGCTGCGGGCTGCAGGTGGCAGCAGCCACCTTTCCCTGCGGCAGCCGCGGATGCTGCGGCAGCTCCCGCTGGCTCCTGCGCAGCGCGGAGCTCCCGACAAAACCAGCTCGCTGGTAAAACACAGAACTGTAAGCGGCGAGTGCGGATTGTCGCCTCGCAGCCGCGATGTGGGGACACTCTGCACTTCCCCCTCCCTTCTCTCCTCCTTAAGAGGAATCCGGATCCTTAGAGAGACGGGAGGGGAAGGGAGGGGAGGGGAAGAAAGGCCTTTCTGCATCACGCAGTGCCAGACGGACCCTGGTAATCACATCTGTGTGCAGTGATTGGTAGGGTTGGGTTTTCCGAGCCCTGAATTGAGCAGATTCCGGCTTTTTGTGCTTTTGGCTGTGTATTTTTTCTGTCCTCCTCCTGTTCCCTCTGTGCTTCGCTGTGATAGCAGGAGCTGTTCTTCCACGATAGTGAGAACTTAAGGCAGCAGTTGTTCCTGGGCATTATTATAATTCCAGGCAGGGATACGGCCCTCGGAGCTGCGGGGGTTTGAGTGCTCAGTCCGTGAACTTTGTGGCTGAGAGAGACATCTCTTCCCACACCTCCTGGCTCCGGCTGTTGGTCCTGTCCATGCCCTGGGTGGGATGACCCCAGTATTTACCTGCAAGTGTCACTTTGATCATTTCTGTGCACTCCTCGTGTGCTGCTCTCTGCAGCCCTGGAAGTGCTCAGTGCTGTCACTCCCAGAGCCGCCTCCAATCCAACCCCGTGCTGGGCTGATCCCCAGCGTGGGCAGCAGGAAAGGGATTGGGATTCTGCCCCTCTGCCCTGCTCAGGTGAGACTCCACCCGCAGAGCTGCCCCAGCCCTGGGGCCCAGCACAGGAAGGACATGGAGCTGCTGGAGAGAGTGCAGAGGAGGCACCAGGATGATCAGAGGGATGGAGCAGCTCTGCTGGGAGGAAAGGCTGGGAGAGTTGGGATTGTTCAGCATGGAGAAGAGAAGCTTTGATGTGGCCTCATTGTGGCCTTCCAGTGACTGAAGGAGCCAACAGGAAACATGGAGAGAGAATGTGGACAAGGGCCTGGTGTGCCAGGACAAGGGGAATGGCTTCCCACTGCCAGAGGGCAGGGTTAAATGGGATGTTGGGAATTAATTCTTGGCTGTGAGGGTGGGGAGGCCCCGGCACAGGGTGCCCAGAGAAGCTGTGGCTGCCCCTGGATCCCTGGAAGTGTCCAAGGCCAGGCTGGACACTGGGGCTTGGAGCAGCCTGGGATAGTGGAAGGTGTCCCTGCCCATGCGAGGGGTTGGAATTGGATGAACTTCAATGTCCCTTCCAACCCAGGCCATTCCATGATTCTTGGGAGAGGTGCACGGCACGTGAGGAGCTCCAGTGTGCAGATGGATTTTGGAAGGTGGTTGGAGCTAAACGCTGCAGGAATTCTCTGGAAGTTGCAGCTCTGCTGTTTGTGTCTCTGTCCTGACCTGCAGGAGCTTCCTTAGAGTGACGTGTTGCTTGAATTTTTGGGCTTGTATCAGGATGGGATGAGTTCCAGCTGGTGACATCCAGTGCAGGGAATGATGTCATTTGCCCCATCCCAATGGCAGAAGGTTGCCACCACCAAATGAGAAGGAAAAACTGATTGGGAAGCTGCTGCCTCCTGCAAGAGGCCCTGTGAGACCCAGCTGAAATGCCCAGACTGGTACAGGGTAGTGAGAGACCAGCTAGGAGGACACTGGGGTTACACCTCTGGGGATCTCTGTCACTTTAGAAAATCCTAAAATCATTTAAGTTGGAGATCATTGCCCGGCACTGCCAAGGCCACCACTAACCCATGTCCCCAAGTGCCACATCCAAATGTCTGTGAAATCCCTCCAGGGATGAGGACTCCACCACTGCCCTGGACAGCGGTGCCAGGGCTGGACAGCCCTTCAGTGAAGAGATGGTCCCTAATATCCAACCTAAACCTTTCCTGGTGCACCTTGAGGCCATTTCCTCTTGTCCTGTCGTTTGTTCCCTTGTTGTCAGACGAGCCCTTGAAGTCCAGAAGTGGTGCAAAGCTGAAGTGCTCAGGTCAGTGATGGGGTTTAATTACATTAATTACTGCTGATCGTCTCTCAGATCAGATGTGTCCAAGACATGACTCTGCTGCTGGCTCATGTGCCACCGGAGACAGAAGCGTCCCTTCAGCACAGGCTGTTTGGGATGTTCATATCACAGTTACACAGCAGTGAAATGTGCAAACCAGGTGCTCAGGAATTAGGGATTCATGGACTCCCTTGATGAGATCCCATTGGGAATGAAGGGCAGTGCTGCCCCGGAACTGCTGCTGTGCCACAGGGTCAGTGGAGCGCTGAACAGTGGCAGGGAGGATCCTGTGAATCCCTCATTCCTGCTTCTCCTTCCCCATGCTCTGCTCAGCCAGCCCAGGGAGGGCTCCCTGCAAAGCCACAGCACCTGCATTTGAGGTGTTGAAGGAAACTTGGAATCGTGGAATGGTTTGGGTGGGAAGGGATCTTAAAACCATCCAGTGCCACCCTCTGCCATGGACAGGGACACCTTCCACTGTCCCAGGTTGCTCCAAGCCCCATCCAACCTGGCCTTGGACACTTCCAGGGATCCAGGAGCAGCCACAGCTTCTCTGGACAACCTGTGGCAGGGCCTCACCACCCTCTGGGTAAAGAATTCCTTCCTAATTTCCAATCGAAACGTGTTTCCTCCCAGTCCAGAGCTGGGCCCTCCATTTCCCACAAGAACTGCGCTCGCAGGCGTTTTAATGCATTTGATTTGTTTTTGCACAGAATGAAGATTTGCTAACACTGATGCTAATCGTGACTCTGGAGTGATTTGACCAGATTGTTTTAGAACAAAAACCCCCGGGGAGAAAAAGACAAGTACTTTCTGCTGACATTTCTGCAAACTCTTTTTGCTTCTTTTCTGTTGAGCTGACTTTTCATTTCAGACCTTTCCTTAACTTGATTTTTGAGACGTTCAGAAGCGCTCCAAAAAGACTTTTTCAATTTTGTGGAAGCAGATATTGTAGTCAAGGCAGAATAGCTTTGCCTTTGCTCTCTTCTTCTCACTCCTAACTTTCACAATGTGCAAATCAATCAAGGAAAAAAAAATGTATTGTTTGGCTGCTGGACTCCTCATCCAGCAGCTCCTGGGTAGGGCAGAGTGATTGGCTTTGTGACCTCTTGGCTCAAAATGCCTGGGTGACAACACTGCTTTTTTAGATATTTTTTTTTTCCCTCTTGCTGAGGGGAATGACAAGATCCTGAACCTGTCCCTGGTTTGGTTGTGACTGGGTTTGGAAATTCGTGGCTGTGTCTGTGCACTGGGAGCTGTTTGACATCCCTGATGTCAACAGGAGCGGGCTGGTGGTCAGAGTGCAGCTGGAACTGCTGGAGCGGAGCCATCGATCCCGTTAGCTCCAGGATGGAGTGATTTGGGATGCACTGAGGGGTGCTGGCCTGTGTCTGAGCACTCTGATAGCACAACTCATTAATTACTGTTTATTATCCTGAGATGTTCCTTCTGCCACCCTTTGCAGCAGCACCAAATGCTCCTGATGGAAAATGCAGAATCAGGAAATGGTTTGGCTTGAAACTGACCTTAAAGCTCATCTTATTCCAGCCCCTGCCAAGGGCAGGGACATCTTCCACTAGCCCAAGATTGCTCCAAGCCCCATCCAACCTCGCCTTGGACACTCCCAGGGATCCAGGGGCAGCCACAGCTTCTCTGGGCAACCTGTGCCAGGGCCTCACCACCCTCACAGCCAAGAATTTCTTCCCAGTATCTGAGCTAAATTTCCCCTCTTTCAGTTTGATTCCCCCTTGTCCTGGCACTCCAGTTCCTCATGAAAAGTCCCTGTCCAGCTTCCCTGTAGCTCCTGCAGACGCTGGAAGTGGCTCTGAGGTCTCCACACAGCCTTCCCTTCTCCAGGCTGAGCAGCCCCAGCTCTCCCAGCCTGTCTCCCTAGGGGAGGCGCTCCAGTTCCCTATGGCAGCCATAAACACGGAGTGTTTTCCACGGAGTGGAAGTCTGGAGACTTCCAGAGGGCTCTGGCTTTCCAAGGTGTGAAATCTCCTTTGCTTTGTATTAGTTTTGTTTGTATTTGTGTTTTGTTCCTGCATTGGAACATGGAACATGTCCTGCATTGGAGAGTGCTGAGTTCAACCCCAGTCTCGGCCCTGAGGCTTTTCCAGCAAAACCTTTTTGCTGTGTGAGTCTTTCAGCAGCTCCTAAGGATGGTCCATTTCTGGAATTCTTCATCTGTATGAAGGCTGTAGCACAGCTGCTGTTCCCAGTGTGAAGTGCTTGATCCCAGGACCCCAGGAACGGCTGGAGATGTGTCAGGAAGGGTTAGGTTGGATATCAGGGAAAGTTTCTTTCCCCAGAGGGTCGTGGGGCACTGAACAGGCTCCCCAGGGAATGGGCACGGCCCCGAGGCTGCCAGAGCTCCAGGAGAGTTTGGACAATGCCCTCAGGGATGCACAGGGTGGGATTGTTGGGGTGTCTGCAGGGCCAGGGGTGACACTCCACGATCCCTGTGTGTCCTTCCCACTGAGGATATTCCATGATTCTTTGCTGTAGCTGTTGACGAGCTCAGCTGATTGGCAGCTCTGTGGAGCAAAATGGCCATCAGGTAACTCTCCAAAACTGATAAATACATAAATAATGGATGCACTCATCCCACTCCGACAAATTATCCAAACCCATATTGCAGCCCCGAAACAGATAAGAAATAATTGAGTGAGACACGGGACTCCTTTTTCTCCTTTAATCCTCTGCAAAAAGGACCCATTCGGAGATTTCGCTTGGTCTTTTTAGTTTGCAGTTTTAATTTTTGGATTTTTCTTTAATCATGATTCCTTTGTGTTCTGCAGAATGAGGATCACAGGATGGAAACTGGCAAAGTCCGGAGCCTCTGTAGCGGGATGTGCAGGCAGAGTCTTGCAGAAGGAATGCCAAAGGGTGTGCGAGCACATAGACAAATTGCTGGTGGCAGAATTTCTTGGAAATAAACCTGGCAAATTAGAATTGTTAAAGCAACTGCTGAAATGGCTGCTGCCATTGAATTGTCAAAATAGAAGAGTGCAGAGCTCCTCGGCTAATTTACACAGCACCAAAGCAAAAATAATGGGGAAATAATGAGCAGTTATTGGTCCTGGCTCTCCCCACTCATTATCTGAAGTTAAGACATTTATCAGTATGGAATTAAGCTGGCGAGATGTGCATGTGACACAATTACAGTGGGCAGTCACAACCAGAGGGGATTTGAGGAATTAGAGGATGGCAAATAGGCAGAAAATAATCATTGCTGAGGAAATCAGGTGAGGAGGAGCAGTCAGGGTTCCTGGAGTGGTGTTTCGGTCACTTAGAAGGGTGAGTGAGGTGGTTTGGGGAGGGGAACGATGAGATCTGGTTCACGTGCAGGACCAGTTATGCCATGAGTGGCATTGAACATTTGGGTGTGCCTGGGTTTGAACGTTTCAGTGCCACTCCATGCTGTTGGCTCCAGAAGCCCTTCCCAAGCTGCTCCAGGGAGAAGGGAGACCCTCCCCAAGTGTGCCGAGTACATTTGACCCAGGCTGTGGGATCCCAGGATTACTGAGGTTGGAAAGGTCTTCCAAGACCGAGTCCAACCTGTGCCCCATCCCCACCTTGTCACAAGTCCAGAGCACTGAGTGCCACATCCAGGCCTTCCTTGGACACCTCTGGGGATGGGGACTCCACCAGCCCCTTCCAGTGCTTGACAACCCCTTCCATGAGGAATGTGTTGGACTGGAGCACATCTCTTTATGCAGAAGCCATGGGGAGACCTTACCTCGGGGTGAAAATCTGGAGTCTGCTTTTCATCCCTCCCACCCCTGTGTGTGACTCCAGAGGAAAAGAACAGGCATTGGAATAAGCTGGAGCCTTCTGTGTCCCTGAAGCCAAGGTGTGAGGGCTCTGCAGGCAGCTGAGGCTTCTGCTGGGCCCTGGCTTCCTCCAGGAATGGCTGATCCGACCTTTGAAGCCAGCTCCCGGTGCCTGCCTGGTGCTGACTGGGAGGCAGGAGGGCTGAGCGTGGTTTGCCTCGCATGGCTCCCGGCCCTGCAGTGAGCTCTGACAGATGCTATCAGAGCAGCTCCCCATAAATAAATATGTAATCGGGCTGCGTGCTGCACTTGCACAACCCGAGGAGGAAATTCTGACACCCCTGGCCTTTTATCTCTCACATCCCTCGGCAGCTGTGAAAAAGCCTCTGACCTCGGCTGCTCATTTTGCTCATTTTGTTTCAGCAGGAGTTGGTGCCTGTGCAGCTTTGTTACTCTGTGCTGCGGAGGAGGAGGAGGAGGAGAGCAGCAGGCGTTTTGTTGAAGTTCTTAATTGCAGGCACAGCAGGATTATGGAAATGTCAAGAGGGAAGTGGCAGGGAAGACCTGACAAACACGTGGGGCTGGTTGATTCACTGCTCTCTTTTCCACTGGAGTGGTGGGTAGATTATGAGGCAAAGGCTGGACTGGGGCTGCTGTGTTTAGCCCTTGCTCAAGTCCAGACCCAGGATTAGCAAAACCCAACACAAGTGGCGTGTGCCAGAGGGGCTAGAAGGAGTGACAGCAGAGAAAAGCAGGATTTGGTCCCCTCTGTATGAACCTGTGCCAGGGAGCCCATGGGATATGCTGGTGTAGCACCTGCCCGTGGGAAATTCCATGTGTAATTTGGAGTGGGTGTTGCGGCAGGAGAACCCCAGGGGGAGGCTGACTCCAAACAGCATTTCAGGAGTTAACAAAAAATCTCTGCCTCGTTGTGATTGAGCAGATATTGCTATTCCGTTTCCTTCAGCCTGGCACAGGGGTTCATTCCTCATCTCAGGAAAACTGAGATGCTGTCTTTGAGATTCTGGTCCTTGAGAAAGCAGCCTCTGCACCCTCAGCTTTCCCTCTGCAGAGGAGGAAGTGAATCCTGCTGCTGCCATGGCTGGAGTCAAACAAGCAGCACACACTGGATTCAGCCTTGGAGCTGCTGCAGGGATGGGATTTTCCATAGGCCCCCAGGGCACTGCTGGGAAGAGGGGGCTGCTCCCATCAAAGCTCCCCAAAAGGTTTGTTCCACAGCAGATCCTGTGGCTTCCTGAGCAATCCTCTCCAAAGCTTTTCCAGTTGCTGTCCTTGATGTCCCAGGTGCTTTCTCCCTGTCAGCCAGGACATGAAGCCCAGGTTGGCACACAAAGGTCCCTCATCCCCTCCCAAGGTGAGGAGTTGTCTCCAGGTGGTCTCTTAGATCGGCTGGAAAAGCTGCATGGAGAAAGGAAGAAATGCTGTGGGAGGCCACTGCATCATCCAGATGTATCCCAAAGTAGCAGCTTCATCCTGGTCAGGATGGGATGATCCTGGTCAGGATGGGATGATCCTGGTGCTGGCTGAGCTGCAGGACTGAGAGCTGCAAGAGAAGGGACTCCTGCTGGGAAGGACAGTGCTGTCCCACCGACCTGGACCAGGCCAGGATTTGTGAATACCACAAACCCTCATTTCTGTGCTCACAGTGGTTCCAGCTGGTGGCCCTCTCCAGTGCACGTTGGATTGTGCAGGGAGCAGGGAACGCTTTGATTGCTGGGATGTTTGCACAGGCAGGTGGTTCCCAGGGAGCTGCCAGACGCTCCCT